>JAQISU010000331.1:3000000-3600000 GCA_029339505.1 Unio delphinus
GTGATAGTATTATAAGCTGCCTGAAGTATATCCTTGAATGAATTGCCATATAAAGCTGAAATGGCCAGTGAAACAGACTTTGCCTTTGATGAACTTGGCAATTCTATGGAAAAAAATTATGATAATGCTTTAGGAACCTCATTAATGGACAATAATGTGTGGCAGGATAATGATATATCCAAAAGTTTTGAAGTTCTGGGTACATCACTTATTGACAAATTGGGAAGTTCTTTGAAAGAAGATCAGTCAAAAAGTCACGATGCTTCAGATATATCAGTTGCAGAGGAAGCCATCACTTTTCAAGATGATAACATGACAAAGAAAGATGATGTTGATGCATTTGGATCATCAATAATGTCTACAAAACCAGCAGATTCAAACAGTTGCTTCCTGGATAGCCAGATGGAAAACCCATCATTTACTGAAAGGACCAAGGTATGTAGCATCTTAAATGTTATACCACAAAATATTTATAAACCTTAAAATAAATGCAATGTATTTGTGGATTCTATATTTTCTGCTTGTAATTAATTGTAATATCTACCATTTTTTTCTCAGATGTAGGAGTTAGCAATTACATTATTTTATATGATTCTTCAATATCCTACTTCTCATTAAAAACACAAGCGGAGAAAAGGTAAAAAGAAGATTGTGACAAGTATGCCCAGTTGTGAAACAAGTATGTATATCTAGTAGAAGATGCACCAATATAAGTACAACAGAAATGTAATAGTTATGCCTTGAATATTAATATGAAAAATTAAGTAAAATAAATCTGAATGCTGATGGTAATATTATTGCTCCCCACCAACTACCATTTCAAATCAGAAGCAAACATAATTGAAACTACTTCCTAGAGATATGACCTAAGTAGCTTTTCTATGATTAAACATGTTAAATGTGTTCTATTTTAATAATATAAGCAAATATTGCAATATCTGTAGTAGTTAAGCTAAATATAATAACGGGAATTTTAAATTATTGAAGATCATTGATTCAGATATTGATAGTATATGGTTAGAATACTTGTATGAGATGCGTTTGGTGGATCAAAGTAGTATTAACAAAATTTCCATGCTAGTGTCTGCAATGTTTTCAAATAAACTATTTTGTCTTTTCAGAAAATTGATAAGGAAAACACTGTATTAGTGGAGACAATGACTCTCTGTGTAGGCTATATGTTGAAAAGAGATCAATGGAAGAGCAGAACAGAATTTATATGAAACTCAAACAATCTCCTAATGAAAGAATTACCAAATATCTGCCTTATATGGAAGAACTACCATAAATAACAGCAAGAGATGCTACTGACATTTTAATTCTATTAAATGAGAAAGAAATTGTGCCTTACATTAGTGTTGAAAATATCTACGGTATATTTTATGATGATTAAAATATTGTGTACAAGTACTTCAATATACTGAATATCTTGTATAAGTAGCACCTTCAACAATTGCATCTAGACTGTATTATTACTGGCCATACTATTAAACCAGGCTTGGTGATGAGAGCTTCAGAACAATGCAGTCTCCTTGGAACAGCATTTTTACAAAAGGATTTCAAGTTTATCAATGTAGAATTGCAGCAAGTAGCATTATGGCATGGGTTTAAACTTCAGCTTATAGTAATAATACCTACTAATGGTTTTGCAGATTAAAACAATGGTACTCAAGAATGACCTTACAAATATGGTGATATTACTGCAAGAATTTTGATATAACAAAGTAGTAAAGAATTATTATCAAATAACATCATTACAACAAGGCTGTCAGGAGTAACAATATAGTAATATTATCACGTTAACTAAAAACATGAATGCATATCAGTAAACGTCATCTCTGTAGCAGTATTACTGTATATATACTGTTAAGACACCATATTTGTTGGGACACCATAAATTAATTTTTGAAGTAATTTCTTTGTGCACTGTATGTTCTGGAGCACATCATGTTTTTTTAGTAGTAAGTTTTGGGACAACTTATAAATCATTCCAAAATTACATGTCGGAAAACACACTCCAACTTTAATGTTATTGTAAAAAATATAAAACTGTGCAATTGAGATAAAACTCTCTAGTCCACTGCATCATCATTTCATCTACACAACCCTTCTCCTGCACATGTATGATCCATTAATTCGGTGCATGAATATTTGTTAACCTTTCTCATGTCATGAATAATTATCGTTGGAGGCAACACATCTCTTGAAGTGGAAACTGTAAGGACCAAAGTCAGATTTTTTTATCAATCTGCACCAGTCATGCTAATTCTCACACATTTAACCCCCATTTTATCATCAGTCCATCAAGATCAAAGTACACTAGAGATTCATCCATGTTAATCTCCATATTGTCGGCAAATTATGTAGTATTGCTACTACATCAGTTGTAGTATTGTTACTACATCAGATTTTGGAGATCAAAAAATTATTGCATAAACTAGGGTAATGTTACTACATGGGTTTGGGGGGGGATAGCTTTGTAGTATTAATACAACATCAGTTGTAGTATTGTTACTACATCAGGTTTTGGAGATCATAAAATTAGTGCCTGAACATAGGGTAATGTTACTACATGGGTTTGGGGGGATAGCTTTGTAGTATTAATACTACATCAGTTGTAGTATTGTTACTACATCGGGTTTTTGAGATCATAAAATTAGTGCCTGAACATAGGGTAATGTTACTACATGGGTTTGGGGGGATAGCTTTGTAGCATTAATACTACACCAGTTGTAGTTTTGTTACTACATCAGGTTTTGGAGATCATAAAATTAGTGCCTGAACATAGAGTAATGTTACTACATGGGTTTGGGGGGATAGCTTTGTAGTATTAATACTACATCAGTTGTAGTATTGTTACTACATCAGGTTTTGGAGATCATAAAATTATTGCCTTAACATAGGGTAATGTCACTACATGGGTTTGGGGGGATAGCTTTGTGGTATTAATACTACATCAGTTGTAGTATTGTTACTACATCAGGTTTTGGAGATCATAAAATTATTGCCTGAACATAGGGTAATGTTACTACATGGGTTTGGGGGGATAGTGTTGTAGTATTAATACTACATCAGTTGTAGTATTGTTACTACATCAGGTTTTGGAGATCATAAAATTAGTGCTTGAATATAGGGTAATGTTACTAAATGGGTTTGGGGGGATAGCTTTGTAGTATTAATACTACATCAGTTGTAGTTTTGTTACTACATCAGGTTTTGGAGATCATAAAATTAGTGCCTGAACATAGGGTAATGTTACTACATGGGTTTGGGGGGGGGATAGCTTTGTAGTATTAATACTACATCAGTTGTAGTATTGTTACTACATCAGGTTTTGGAGATCATAAAATTAGTGCCTGAACATAGGGTAATGTTACTACATGGGTTTAGGGGGATAGCTTTGTAGTATTAATACTACATCAATTGTAGTATTGTTACTATAGCCAAATTCCATTAAAAAGGACAAGCAAGCAATTCCTTTTTTATTCTGACAGCCATTATCTCTATACATAAATTATGGATCTATATTGTGTGAAGTGTAAAACGCGTACTGGCACAGATGACTTGACGACGATTACAACTAGCAATAACAGCTCAACACTAACTGGTAGATGTGCAGCATGTGGTATTAACAAGTTTAGATTTGTTTCTATGAAATCCGGAGATGTTTTTAAAAAAAACGAGGAGATGATATCGCAGCCAAGTTAGTAAAACTCCCTGGAACGCCATGGGCAAAGTATCCAGGAGAAAAGCATCTTCCAGGATATAGCTACTGTGGCCCTGGAACACGATTAGATATCAGACTTGATGATCAAAATCAGCCCCGACCCGGCGAGTATCCGATAAACGCCATTGATAAGGCGTGTCATGCTCATGATGTCGCATATAAAAGCAGCAATTTGCAACACAGGCATCTCGCGGATGTGAAATTAATTCATGCGTTAAGTGCTATTCCTGATAAATCCTTCAAAGAAAAGTTGGCTTCGTGGTTGGTAAAATCAGCTATGAAAATCAAATTAATGTTAGGTGCTGGTAATTAATAATATGGAATCTATTTATTATTCTCCGAGGGGATACTGGAGGGGTAACGCTGCAATAAACTCGACAGCGCCGCAAAAGTGAAAAAGGCTACTGCAGCTAATTGGTTATCCAAACAAGCTATATGGCAAATCTATTTACCGCATCCTAGCCAAGTTAACTTTTGGCATTTTGATGTTACTGGACCCAATGAAGTTCATCAAGCTGATTTATTGCTTTTACCACATGACAACGGTTACAAATACGCGCTAACCGTAGTTGACGTTGCGAGTCGATACAAACAAGCAGAACCGCTAAAAACAAAATCATCACCTCAAGTTGCTTCTGCATTTGAAAGGATTTATCAATGAGGCCCACTACGCTGGCCAAATCTGTTACAAGTTGATCCTGGCAAGGAATTTCAAGGCGCTGTTTTATCAGCGATGAAACATCACAATGTCACCATCAGACGGGGGCATACTGCACTACATCGTGATCAGGCAATTGTAGAACGATTTAATCGGACTCTTGCTGAGCGGTTATTTGGATATCAATACGCAAAAGAATTCATCCAAGAAAAGCGATCCCGTGAATGGGTTAAAAGGTTACCAGGGGTAGTTGCAGTGCTAAATAACGAGATTACCAGAGCGATCAATATGAAACCTAACAACGCAATAAAAAAAATAGTATATACCACAACCACAGCGGGATAGCGTTTCTCAGCCAATTCTCAGCAATGTCACCGTGAGATATTTATATGAACCAGGAGAACTCGAAGGTGGTAAAAAAAGGGCTACTGATCCTATTTGGAGTGTCACTACGCATAGTATATCTACTATAACATGATCAACTGGTAGACCTCCAATCCATAAATTGGATTCAACTGCTCCTCAGCGGGGTTTTACACGCGAACAACTACAAGTGATTCCTGACGATACTCAATTGCCACCGCATGGTCTTAACTAGCGCCGTTACGTCTATTACACTCAAGACAAGTCAACATCACATTGTTTCTGACATGACCGAGACTGTTATTTTTTCTGTCTACGGTAAATTGTCGAGGATCTTTATCCGAATACTGCCAACGCATTATACAACTGCAACTCGCGCAGTGATTATTCTGTTGTTGCTTCAACGCAATAATTAATTCGGCATCAATATCAAATTGTCGTTTTTTTTTATCCTGTTGTTTGTAACCGGAGAGTTTTTTATTAATGATTTTAATATCTATGATATCATCGTCAATGATTTTATCATCAACAACAATTCTTCGATGTTGATTTATTCGTTATACTCTGGACACTGCAAGATAGACTAAATTTGACCACTCAATGTTATTATCAACTATCTAAACAATTGTATCAGTGATGGTTAATCCTTGCGAAGAGTGTATTGTTGCTGCGTAATCCAGTGTCCATGGTGATTTATCAGCACGCAATGCGTCTTCGACAACACTGATATCAACCAGCACAATATCATTTAATACCAGAATCTGTTTTCCTGACTCTGTTGTTGACGAATTCACACGTCCTGGAATTTCAACTTCAATATTCTGCTTTCGTGTATCCGAGGGTCTATAACACAACGGCACTGGAAACGTTGGGGATTTTTCTTTATGCAATGCAAACAACTTTCTTTGAAGTGTATCTCTGACTATCTTTCTACTTGCCACTATCAACTCGTTTGGTCTCCACGCTTCCCAGAAATCATTCATGGTAGTTTCTGAAATCACCTCACGTGCTACTTCACATTGGATTCTATCCGGTTGTAATCTAATTAGTTTCTTGAATTCACGTAATGGTTCATCAAGTGCTCTATAGTCAGTATTAATTTCTTCATAATAGTCAACAAACCCTTTCAACCAATCATGTGGGCTCCCACCGACAAATGGTGGTGGCTGACCATGATCGCTGCACATTATTACCGCTGTATTCTTTTGCAGCAACCAATCAAGAAACATTTTTAATACATCTAACAAAACCGTACACGCTTCATCCCAAATAATGATTTCAGGAATGAATTTCTCACCCATTCTTTCAGAGGTCCATTCATCACCCTTCCATCGAAAAAAGCTGTGATAAGTACAAGCTTCAACATTTCGTTGGTTTATCTCTCTTGCTAGTCTGTGGGTTGGTGTAAGCACAATCATATTTGCCCGCCCTTGATATAATTCTATCGCACGTGTTGTCTTTCCTGACCCGCCGCAACCATTTAAATAAACTGTTTTATATCTACAAATTGGATCAGATATCGGTGGTGCATTAGACCACTCTGATAGTTTATCATTTTTCAGGTAATTGTTTTCAATTGTAACATCTGCTGATTCAGAATAATCACGCAGCATTTCTTTTTTAATTCTCCATGATCCCCAACTTTCATTCGGATTAGTAAATTTAGCAACTGCTCCACTGTACTTGCTGTCAATGTAAAATGAATCAACGGCAACTCTAACCGCAGTGTCAGGAAATCTATTTATCATTGAAAATAAATTGATACAAGCATAACCCAGCATTGATGACCTCAAATGTGTATACGGGGATCTGTAACCATCGCTGAAAGTAACAACTGTGCCCAATTTTGTTCACTCGGACAAAAAAACGTCCTTACGATCCACATATATATTTTTGGATACTGCATCCGCAATTACAAAGTCATATTCGGTGCTATCTATAATCAACCGTGAAGAATATCTTTTGGAGTCACATTTTTTCCCTCCCTGAGTGAATTTACCAATTATTCTTCTGCCAAGATCTTTTGCTTCGATGTTTCATTGATTAAATACCCGTTTGGACCACTCAATGATATAATTTTCGTCGGCATTAATATGCTTTCTGGATTCGTCAATTATACTATCAAGACTTTCTGGTTCTGGTAACCAGACATTGGTTTGTTTCCGATATGATATAATTGCTTCACTGACCGTCAGCGAAATTAACATTTTTGTATCAATCATGAATCGTAATAGCGCTATTGGCAGCCACTTCTTTTCAGACATGTGTCTCCCAATCCAAATATAACAAGCGCGATGAAGTCCTGCTGCAAATTCAAATGATAAAACACGAGCGAATCCAGTTAAATCAAAATCAGGCAGCGGCCCATTAATTGCAACACGAGTCATTTCATGTACGGGGTGTCCAAATCGTTTAAAATACTCAGTACACTCTCCATAACCAAGAAAACTCGCTGGATAACCATATCAACTGAAATGATATTATCACGGTTGTATTTGTTATTCCATAAACCGCCATGATTGAATTCTAAACAACTAGCCTCAATGTCTGGCAAGAATTCTACGCGTGTTGGTTTCCATTCGTTTTTGATTCTCGCAAAATGAGCTGCAACCGACGGGATTGTAAAACAGTTTGTCAATAATTGTTCATCATTGACAATTTCATCATTGTTGTTGGCTTCGCCACACGCCGTTAAAAACCCACTAGCTGTTTTTTTCATTTTATTGTGAAATGTTTCAGTGCGGTATAATTCACCGTTTGGTCTTACAAACTGATCAAACGTATCCGTGTCGTTTTCAGTGCTGCGAAGTAACCACACCGACACGGGGTCGTTTTTACTCAAATGCGCAATAGCATCGAATAGTTTCTCTTCAACGAGAAAACCATCCCTAGAGAAATCTTCTCTCAAGAATTCGTCAGGTATATACTTTATTGTTCTGTTTCGTGGAAATATTGTGACCGCGGACGTCCATGCGTGTTCGTTATGATCAATAATTTTGATTGGAGCTCCCTTTGATTTATATTTTGATTCGTATAAAACTTCTCCGGTTATCGTTGTAACGGTTATTGGAAATCTCAGCGACGTTTCTAATTTTGCTCTATCGCTAATAGTTGCCCCGCGCTCTTTCACTGTTAACTCCCATTCATTAATTTTTTTACGTCTTAGATCAGTCAATTTGTTTCCGCAGAGTGCATTTGTAAAATGTTCTGTTATTCGTGCTTCTACACAATTGAGTGGCAAAGCCACTGACGAAGTCGCCGGCGACGAGTATTTCATTGGTTTTAGTTTTCCTATATCGGGTTTTTCATTTAACGGATATATCCCATACACAACTGCTGTTTCAGGGTATGCTCGTTCATAGTATGGTTTGTCAATTCCAGTTAACAGACCCGGCTTAGAATCACGGCTAACAACGACTGTTTTCTTGTCTTTGAGAATCGGTTCAAATTTGTCTTGTATAATCTAACCGCCTTATTCTACACGGATAATGAATTTCACTCTAGAAAAATACTTTTTGTTGCCAAGTTGTGATATTATCGTACCTGCGTTGCTGTCGTTCATGGTGACATCAACAATGCCATCAGTTCGAAATGTTGACCAGCTATGAGATGCTCCATCGCGTTTAAATTCAACAAGACAGTCACAAATTTTTTTTTATCAGGGCTCTATCCGTTATTGCCCGTTTTGGCACATCTTTGAGGGTTCTATCGAGATTAAATTTAACGTTTTCATAATGCATAATTGCTGATAATCTCTCGAATTCCTCAGTCATATAATTAAAACAAGTATTTAAATAGAGAATTTATATATAATGAATCACTGGATCAACAACCCCGTTTTACAAATCATGCAGAAGCAAATTCTGTGGGTATGATTTACAGAGCGTTCGCAACGGTTCCCTTGGCCCCCTCCCGTGCCTCCGATGTGGGGTGGGGATAAGGGGAAAATCACAATTATGTCTCAGTTGTGGCGGCAAACGATACAGGGAACTGAAATGCTATTATGACAAACGAATAAAAAATACCATCATTGACCCTAACAATGACAAAATCATAAAGACCCCTCAAGATTGTATCCAGAGGTTTATAATTAAAGCAAATAATAAATTAGATAAACAATAGTATAGTATATAAATGAACCAAGAATTCAGACCGCACCCCGTGCTTGTTAACTATGAAGCATCCAGTGACGGTGTTGTTAGAAATCGCAGACTAAAGAAACCAGTTGGATGTGTAAACAATATGGGGTATTTGATGTTTGGTGCTGGGAAGAAGAAATATTATTGTCACAGAATTATTTTTGAATGTCATAACGGATTGATCAAAGATGGCTTTGTGATTGATCACATTGATGGATCCCCTCAAAATAACTTACGAGTTGTTACACAGAGTGAAAATACTAAAGTAGGAAAAACAGGCATGTATCCAAAACAAGCAAAGAGTGTGAAATCATTTGATTTAGAAAATAACGAAGAAAACGTATTTCCATCAATGAATGCGGCTGGAAAACATTTTGATATTTGTGAGCCCTCGGTACGAAAAGTAGCAGAAAAAATAACTAGATCAGCTCTCTCAAAGAAAAATAAACACAGGGTACAATTTGTATACATCAAGGAAGATAAATCCTCCAGTGATTGAAATGTAGTCTATTACTGTCTATTACGATTAATTAATTAATTATCCATTACGATTAAAACTGTTAGCTAACACGTACTGTCCTTAATTAAGTTAATTAAGTTAATTAAGTAACCTGTAAATATAAAAAACGGAGTCAAAAATGACCCAATTATTTTTTTTAATAATTAGAGGTAAAATATATTATATAAAAAATGGATTTCAAAGATGTAAATGCTATAATCGCTGAAATTTTAAATTTGAAAAATCGTGGGATAGTATTTTCTGAAGGTCTCGACTGCGACAGGATTACCTCAGAATATGAAGACATTGAGTATCAGTCTAGTAAGGGTCATTATGTTTTTACCTAAGATGTACAGGCTCGTGAAAGGAATTCAAAAGTCCATCAATGCTTGTTTGTACGGTAACGACATTAATGTATTTATAACGCTATTTAGCACCGTTGAAGCAATACGTCAAAACCTCGGCCAAGAGTATCAAAAACAAGCTGAAATTAGTTCGAAAGTTCGTGATCTTAGAAAAATATTAAACGAGGAAAAACCCGTATCCTAACCACGTGAGCATTACTATAAAAAATAGGCTTTCAGTAAATTTTTTAATAAAATTTATTTTTTTTAGCGTTTTTTTTAAACACTTGTTACACTTGTCACATGGGATTTTCTTCTGAAAGAATTCTCATCAGTTTGGGTTTGTATACAGATATAGAATGAAATTATTCACATTTGAAAACTCAGTTCACAAACAATATATGGTAGGTGAATCGCTTACAACTAGATTAGCCCGAGAGTGGCTAGCAGCAATTAAAAAGTTTATACCGCTTCGAGACAAACTTTGCGAGAAACTTCAACAACGACAACAAGCGCAGACTGACTTTTCTGTGTCAAGTGAACAACTGTTTACTCCGATAACAAGTGCGACCAAAGATGTGAAAAAGTTAACTGAAGCAGCGATATACAGAGATATTCCTGAAAAAGAACGATCAAAGAAGGCGCCGCTGCTTGATACGCTTGAAAAGATAGCGGCAGGGACTGAACAAACAAACAAACACGCGCAGGGATAGAACAGCTATCCAGTGATATAAAAACACAACGCGAAATTGAAGAACGCGAAGAAGAACAACAAGGTGCAGCTGCAGGAAGAGACTATTCACCTGAAAGTATATTTAGTCACAGCATTAAATGAAATTAGAGGAAACAATACAAATTCCGAATTAGCTGATTTTGCTAGATAAAATTTTCCAAAGGGTAAAAGAGAGAAATTTTTAAACGACGGGTTTAAAGATTTTATAAAGAAGCAAGAAACTTGGGCATCAAAAATATATTTAGCGAAACGCGGCGGCAATAAAATTAGACCGTTGCAGCACCCTGGTTATAATGACTTTCTAGCTGCGGTTAAAGGCGGTCCACAACCACCACGTTATACGGAGGATCCAATCCCGGAGGAAATAGACATAAGAGCAGAAGCCGGTTCTAAGAAAACAAGCGGAAAAGGATATTCAATTAAAAATCCTTTGGATTTCAATGCAACCGTGACATGTCCTGGTAATACTCTCAGTGATATATCGCGGTTAGAAGTACTTATCGGGGGAAAACGAGCTGGAAACAACTCCGTTGAAATAATTAATGAAGCAGCTGATATCTGTAGACGATTATTTGCCGGCGGTATCATGGGCATTGATGTATATCAAGAACTCATTGCTGAATTAGTTGAAAATCACAGATACGCTCATGGTTTTGATGAAAATCCTATGGATTTTAGCGATTGATCGCAAGCGATTACTCAAAGAGTTTTCAATGGCGACTACGCAATTCACTAATTGAAAAACTACTAGTTTTATAACAAGATGATCATACACTACAACCATGATAAACCCGTAAGCGTCTACGTGGTGAACTCGCGATTGCCTGTTTACCGCGCGTGGTACGGAGATGGTCTCGGCAGTACCATCGCGGGGTTATTTACAAGAATGGCCCCAAAAGTGGCACCGTTAGCTAAACAATTATCTATGAAAGCCATTGATATTATTCGTGATAAGGGAATCAGCGCTGTTGGAAATCTTGCCGGAAAGGCATTTTCTGCCGCGAAAGATAAAATAATATCATTGGTGCGAAAGAAACCAACAGCGACGAAGTTGGTGGTGAAACCACCAGTGCTGCCATCAACTACAGTGATGGCTGCAAAAATAAGCAAAGCAATAAATAGCGCAGTGGAAGAAAAACTAGCGTCGTTGGCTGCTTCGGTGACTCCGTCGCCATTGACGGCCTCGCAGGTAACAGATAACGCTATCATGAATGCAATAGCAGGAAGTGGGTTGAAACGAAAACGATGATGATTACAAAGAGTTTCACAATTGAAAGAACTAAATAATAATAACAATGTTTAAACAAACAGTTGATCCCGCGTTTGATATGGAATCCCCAATGCGCAAAGACGATTCTGTCCGCGATTATCAATTTTATTACTATCATGCAATACAACCCAACCTACGATCGCGAGTTGAACTTCAAGTCCATGATACCAGTAAATACTTTTTGCCGTGTGAAGCATTTATCGAAGTAGAAGGAGAACTTGTACAACGTACTGATACTCCTGCTGTACCAGCACCGTATCCAGATGGTGCCAAAGTCAGCTTAGTGAATAATGGTATCATGGCGCTATTTGAATCCGTGAGATATCTCATTGACGGAAGAGAAATTGAATCAATAGAACGCGAGGTTGATGTTGCAACAACAATAATCGGACTAGCAAGATACTCCGATGATTATACAAGGTCTGCTGGTCCATCTATGATGTTTGCTAAGGATACTTCTGATCATCCTGAACACTTTCAGTATTCTAGGGTAAAGGCAACACGAGATACCGCAGTTGATCCAGCACCACCCGGATGTACTAGACCGGCCGCAGATTTTGATGTCATAAATACCACTCCTAATTACAATTTAGGATTTGCAACATGAGTAATGATATTGCAAGGGATGCGTCGACAATTTTCATATGCGATTCCACTCCATCACATATTTGGATTCTGCAGAAATGTCAGAAAAGTCATCTATGGGGCCAAACACACAATCGCGTTAGTGCGAAGGGGTGATGACAATGACGCAATCTGGCGTGCTAATGGTGTTGCTGATGGTAAAGTTATTTTAACTAAATTGGTATTGTGGATGCCAGTAATGACCCCATCAATTACCACGGAAGAGCGGCTACTTTCATTTATGGAAACAGGTGGCAAATCATTGCTAAGTTGGCTAACAACAACAACTGATGCCAAAGATGGTAGTGTTGCTGATACATTTACATGGAACCTGGCATCAAAACAAGGCGTTTCAGCTCCACGTCATATATTTATAGCGCTGCAGAATCGGAATCGATTAGGCTCCCAAGAACATAGTCATAGTGATATTTGATCGATTAGGAGTCAAGGAGGTTTCGCTGAGAATAAACGGACAACAAGAACCAACCGAGGATATACAACTTGATTACGACAACAACCATATAGCACATGTGTATCATCGGATGCTGTCATGTATGGGTCGTGATCAAAACATTGATACTGGTTTGCAAATATCACAACTTGATTTTAAAAAACTCTATCCGATTTAGTACTTTTCGCTGGAACATCTTGATTTAACAAGGCAATCCGTCGTCGACATATATTTTCGAGCTCGTATAGCCCTTGGTGGCGTTAATTATAGAGCGGTTGCTGTCATTCTCAGTGATAAATCAATGTTGTTAGAAGGGGTTGGCGGACGAATGAGAATTGTTTATGCACCAGTGGAAAATATGTAAACGATTCACAATTAGATCAATTGAAAACATAAATGTGTTTTACAATAAAATGCCATATAGTGTTGTTAGTGTCTCGCTGACTGATGGTCAAGTCAAGAAATTAAAATCAAAATCCGCTAAAGAATGTGGAACCACAATAACGTTGAAACCAGCGCAGATGACTGGTGGTACACATAAAATATCATTGACGGATCGTCAAATAAAACATTTCAATGATGCGCTAAAGAATAAGCGGGAGTTCAAATTGAATTTTCAAAGGCCGCAATCGCCAACATGATAAAATCAGGTGGTTTATTTCCATTGTTTGCCGCAATACCACCATTGATTGCAGCGGCCGCCCCAGCGGTGGCGAAGGCTGCGGCGTTGGGAGCCGTTGGTACCGCGGCAGGGATGGCGTTGAAAAAGGCAACTGGGAAAGGATATAAAAAAAAGGGAAAGGGTCTAAGACTACCAGGAATCCCGTATTCATGGTACAGCGGAAAGGGTCTAAGAATACCAGGAACGGTTTATTAGTTGAAAGCCCAATTCTTCCCATGTCCAATTTTGATTTAATTGATGCTGCTAAAAAAACTAGCGATAAAAAACTTCAGAGGGGTTTTTATGAAAGATCAGTTGCCGAGAAAACCTAAACGCGTTGAAACCGGTATCATCAATCTTGATAACAGTAACGGATCGGGAACTCACTGGGTTGCATACGCGATTGATCCTCGTGGGATTGTCTATTTTGATTCATATGGGTTAGCTCCACCAAGCGAGTTTATGCGGTATATAAATTCAAAGAATCAATCAATTCCGATTTTTTATTCCACGCTGCCAACACAGCAAGTAAATGATCCACCGATATGCGGCCGTGAAGTATTAAATGTCCTCGCGGAGATTTCATCGTCACAGAAACCACCTCATCTGGTTGTAAATGAATACACGAGTGGGAAATTACAAGGTAATTTTAGAGAATCAATAAATTGAAAACCCAAGTTGCGCTAACAATAATGATTGATATTTGGGGGCGACCTCGGAAACACAGGATGTAAAAGAAATAATTGAAGATGAAATCGCTGAGACGTTGAATTTAGAAAGTGTTGACCCAAACGAAATAGTTGTATTTCAAGATCGCCAGGGCAAATTGAAAACCAGTAATGTGTCGTTGGATGACATTTTAACACGAAGACATGACGCCGCCGATGACGCTATTGCGCTGTTTCAGGATGGTAAACTCAAACCAGGCTTACTTGTTTCGACGGTCACAGAGAAACTAACAACAGTAGATAACACAGCAAACTCATTAAAATCACTCAACGATGAATTTGTTAAATTCAATCAACCGCTACAAGAGTTTCTTGGTGTTCCACCAGTGACCACACCAAATATTGAAACGATAAAAACCGCAATCGACAATTTAGCAAAGCTATGATCTGATTATAATGCTCATATAGATGCTTTTAACGCACTACGAAGAGGCTTCAGCAGAACCAATGAAGCCATTGTTAAATTCAATCAACCGCTACAAGAATTTCTTGGTGTTCCACCAGTGACCACACCAAATATTGAAACTATAAAAACCGCAATCGACAATTTAGCAAAGCTACGATCTGAGTATGATGCTCATATAGCTGCTTTTGTTGCACACGAGAAAACTTCAGCAGAATCGATGACGCCATTGTTAGATTCAATCAACCGCTACAATAATTTCTTGGCGTTCCACCAGTGACCACACTGAATATTAAAACGATAAAAACCGCAATCGACAATTTAGAACAGCTACTATCTAAGTATAATAATCATATAGATGCTTTTAACGAACTACGAGAAAACTTCAACAGAACCGATTACTCCATTGTTAAATTCAATAAACCGCTACAAGAATTTCTTGGTGTTCCACCAGTGACCACACCAAATATTAAAACGATAAAAACCGCAATCGACGATTTAGAACAGCTACGATCTAAGTATAATAATCATATAATTGCTTTTGACACACTAGTAGGAGGCTTCGGCCAAACCAATAACATCGTTGATAAATTTGATCTACTGCTACGAGAATTTTTTGGTTTTTCACCAGTGATCACACCGAACATTAAAACGATAAAAACCGCAATCGACAATTTAGAACAGCTACGATCTGAGTATGATGCTGATATAGCTGCTTTTGCCACACTACGAGAAAACTTCAGCAGAACCCATAACGTCATTGATAAATTCTTTGGTAAACAAGATATTAAACCTGAAGATGTTAAAACAACTCTAAATAACATTACTGCAAAATTCGATGAAATAACTCGGTTTGGTCGGCAATTGGGAGCAATCAACACAGATGTTACTACGATCAGAGGCAATCTCCAGAGACTTGAAAAAAAAAATTCCTCATGATAGCTTCAGCAATAACGTATACACACTTCGATCTGGAACATTTGAGTGGACACCAACATCTAACGCTTTACTCATCACAGCTACTGTCAAGGGTATTTATCGATTAACGCTGGCAACACCAACTCAATTTAATATATCATCCGAGGTCAATAATGTGATATCAACGATCATCGACAAGAATACAACTGTTAGCGATAAAAACCGGTGATAAAAGTTTGGCTAGGGCATCAGTAACATGGTATGTGGAATTCGTAGCAGATCTGAGCAAATAACTGAATTGAAATAAATTTACAATTAGATTCGTAATTGAAAACGCTAGTGTTTTTAAAATAAAAATGACATCAACGCCGTCACAATATCGCTATGATACAATCAAAGAATTATCAACGAAACTCAAAACACTCGCTGAGGAGTATGCAATAAAAATAAAAAAATACTGCAGGAGAATTACAGCCATTGACGTTACAGTGTATTCTGTATCTGGTGTAATGGCAGGAGCTGGTATTATACTGTCTTCAGTGACAATGATAGCCCCGGTTGCTGTTCCAATTTGTATATCCGCGGCGACAACAATTGCTGGGGTTGCTAATGCAATTACTAAAAAACTATCATCGTGTTCTCAGGGAAAACTCAACGAGTATACAGTAGAACATCAAATAGCATCCAACGCGTACTCGCAATTATCCTCGTTGATATCATCATCGATTGATGATACAGTAACTACCGATGAAGAGTTCTCAGCGATGATACGTATTTATAATTCCGCGGTATCGAAATTAGAAATTGTAGACAATGATAATAATAATGTCACTAAAACTCGAAGAGTTTCAACTGCTTCAACGAATAGCAGAAAATACCAACCCGGTGAAAACAAGCATGATCTCAATATCATCAACGAAATCCGAGTTTAGTGTAAACTTCCCTTCTCCGATTCCCGTGAAGGAGATAGCGCTAGCAAAATTACGTGTATACCATAGTTGGCCTAATATCAGATCGGTAGCATTTGGTGGGCAGAGACCCAATAACTCATTGGTGTTCGCGAATAAGAATAAAGAAGACGGGACTCCAGACTGGAACGTTGTTACAATACCAACAGGGTTCTACCAAATCGAACAAATCAATAATGAATTTGCACGTAGAATGAAATCGATTACTGGAGCAGAATCAGAAATCGCTATAACAGTTCACGAGCCAACGCTATCATCTGCCATTGAAATAAAATCACCTAATTACGTCATAGATATCTATAACAGCTCAATCAGAACCGTGTTAGGATGGCCTGAAAACCCACCTCGACAAGAAACCACTGTTGTAGCACCAGAACCTGTAAAATCTGATTATGTCACAGGCAAAATAAAACCTGATAATCCAATAAAAAGTTATAAAGAGTACAGTGTACCTATAGAGTTTTTTGGGTTCGGATACGAACATAGGGTGGGGGGTGAACCATTGCAAGGGTATAAATTTGTTAACGAACCTAGCATTATTAAAAATTTCACAGCGATGAATAATGATTTTTCACTGTTATTAATATCTCTTGAATCTGGTACTCTCACTCGAGATGAATTTATCAGCGTTGTAGAAACATGTAACAAAATCATCGATGATATGGAAAAATTTAATTTGCAAATTATTCGAGTTATACTCGATGATAAACCTTCCATATCGAGAATAACATTTGCAAAAAAATATAATATCCGCATTGAAGATATATCAACATTTAAACTACCCAGTTATAAAGTACCGGATTTAAAGAAACAACTTAACGACACCATCGATATTGGTTTTAAAATAATCTATGACACATGGAAAAGAAATCTAGTGGAAGATTTATTAATCCTGACTCACAATAATGACCTAGATGGTGGTGGTAGGCATATCGCGCCACATAATGTAAATATTTCATCGGTGATTGCACTCAATTTAGTATGTGATGCTATCGAAGGAAGCTATCAAATAGATCTCGAGCAATCAAATCAAGCCCAGCAGGGATATATTCTGTATTCATTTGCACCAACAGCACCTCCTGGAATTTTAATTGTTGAGAATCCAATTAATCCAGTCTATATGCGATTCCATAATAATTCGCTAACGAGAATTAATTTCAGACTCATTGACCAGTCAAATAATTTGATTGATCTGCAGGATGAGGTGTTAGCAGTTAGTCTATTTGTAAAGTCCTAGGACTTGATCAAATATTTGGTTGAAATCATTTATGATTTTTGTTAACCCATAGCAGCAGGGGGGGGGGGGGCGATGACAACACCGCCGCGACCCAGATGATTGAAAAATCGCAAAGTCTCCGTTTGCTAAATGGAGACTTATTTTTTTTGTGGTTAAAATATGAGATTCGCATAAAGGCTCTATTTTCCGTTTTGAGGCTTCAATCAATTTTGTCGGAAAAAAGTTGTCCGATTCGCCCCCCCACCATTGCTGCTGAAAGGATTGGTCAGAAATGCACATCTCTTCCGATGTGGACTTAAAAGAAGAAAGAGCAGATTTTTTCTGATTGCTGCATATTGACAGATAAGCAACAGAGTAAAGATGACTGCTCCAGATACTCTTATTTCCACGAGGTCATGCATAGAAAGAAATGTATTGTTGGGTGAAAGGAACTCATCTGATTTTTCTTATGGATAATTATGAACCATTTATATTGAAAGGTTTGATATCACTTATTGGTGATTCTCACAAAGTTTTATCAGATACTACCTGAGAATTCTTAGTTTTTTGAAGGTGTTCTTATTCAGGGTGTAACACTTGTAAATGAGGAGACATATTTAGATTCTAAAGGATATCCTATTGAAAATTTACTATCAGATTTATATCATGCGAGTGCAGTTACTAGAGCTATAATTGTAAACACAGCTTTGAGTTTGATGATGATTGGGAAATTATTCCTTTAGTTGGCACATTTATTAGTGAGTTTTGTAATGAGGTGACACTTTGGACCAATGTAGAAGTGGTGATCATAGCGTTTTTCTTTTTGCTACTCATTCTTTTTATTATGATCAAGGTGACAAACGACAAAATACATGGTGACAAAAGACTAATTGACAAACAGGAACAGAATCTGGAGGTCTCCTTTTTTTCTTAACACGGCATTTAGCAAAGCTTAGTCCACACTAGTACCTGTTTGTAATGTTATGAATAATAAGGTCCTTATGAGGAAGTGGGTTCCACCTTAGATATCCACTGGTGATGAGTGGCCTGATTGTTATCAATATACTAGACAGGAAATTCTTAGTCTAGCCAATGAAACTGCCTTGGCTGGTCATTTAGGAGACATAATGATAATAATAATAATGCTTTATTTATAAAGGGTGACTCATTAGTCAAGGACTATTCTCCCTTGAGGCCCTCTTAATGAGAGTATAACAAATGCACATTGTATGAAGATAGCAATAATTAGTGCTTATTTTAGTATGCTTAGTATTAAAATACTAAATTCCAGTATCTATTAGAAACACATGCATGCTCATGATATCTCCTCTTAAATACTCTAATATTTGACTTGTACAATAGATAGAGAGTTTCCATAGGTAAATATTTCTTTATTCTGCTGAGAAGGGCAATTTTGGATGACATTGTTTTACAAAGCTTATCAATATGGTCATTCCATAATAAATTATTTTCTATTGACACACCCACAAGCCTTTCATGTTTGACATTTTCTAATAGATGATTATTTATTACAAGAGATAGTTTTGGGTTCCCTGACTTGTGTAGCTTTTGTGTCGTCTCCAGAATCATACATTTTGTTTTACCTTCATTAATTACCATCATATTTTGTTGTGCCCAGTTTAGGACTCTAATAAGGTCTGAGTTTAATCTTGTTTGGATAACTTCAGTATCAGAACTAGATGTATATAAGGTTGCATCATCTGCAAACAAATCTGTATTTTTTGTGGATTCATTATTTAATGGTAGATCATTGATATAGATAAGAAAGTGGAGAGGGCCCAAAACTGAGCCTTGAGGGACTCCTGGATGAATAGTGTGAGTTTGAGAGCTAATATTGGCAATGCTAACTTGTTGAGACCTTTGGTTTACATATGATCGAAACCAGTTTAAAGAAGGATTGTCAAACCTGTAACAGTTTAACTTTTGCAGCAGAATATCAGGATCAACAAGATAAAAAGCTTTCTTGAAGTCAAGGAAAACAATAACAGTCATATGTCCATTATCCATTTCCTTCTGCCAAAGATCAATTAATTTTAATCATAAATTTATGATATGCGTTAGTGACTTTGTTATTACTGGTGCAGCAATTTAGAAGAATTAGTGGACCAATACCATCCAATCCAGATGATTTATTAATATTCAACTTAATTAGCATATCAAAAACATCAGCTTCACTAACATTAGCTACTGAAAAATAATTATCATAAGGAATTTTAGCTCTTATAAATTACAGTAGAGCATCAAGTTCATTTGGGATGTTAGTCTGGTTCTGAATACTGGTACTGGAGATGGTTATGAAGAAATTGTTGAACATTTCCACAATGTATTGTACAGATGTCGCTATATCATTTTGCATTAAGTCTAGGGGGAAGACAACTGTTCTTGGGTGGGTTCAGCTCTTTTAGATGCCTCCAATATGTTTTGGTACTCTTACTTTCATTAATAGCCTGTTTATAGTAGTTCTCTCTTGCCTTAGCTATCAGGTGCTTAGTTTTATTCCTCCACTTTCTATAGCTTTTCATGTCTTTTTTCTTGTGGAAATTATCTCTTAGGTGCCTAGCCTCATTGATCTCAGGGGTAATGCACTTGGGTGTAATTTGGTGTTTAACCCTTTTTGTTTTAATTGGGGCATACTTGTCTAAGGCTGCATGGAACAATTGATACCATTTGTCTAAAGCAGTGTTGACATCAGCTATATTGCAGACTGATTGAAAGGGTTTGCAAACTAAATCATTTAAGAAAATTTCCTCATGAAACTGTATAAAGTTCCTGTATAGTATTTCAATGTGTTGCCCATTTTTAGATGATTTCGGAACATGTCTAGTTATACAGACTGGGTAGTGGTCACTCAGTGCATACACTGGCACATTTATTTCACTTATCTGTTACTCTAGTTGGGGTGTTAATTAATTGAGTAAAGTTGTAAGTTTCAAAGTTACTTATCCATGTTAATGGTGGAGTTTTCATGTAGTCAATGTTAAAATCACCTAATATGATAGTTTCTAAATCTTCCTTTAGTGATGCTTTTTTAATTTGGGCCTCAAATATATCAATCCAATCAGCTGTGGAACTAGGTGGCCTGTAAACTGAACATAAGAGTATTGGCTTCTACATAAAGAAGAATACCCCCACCACCCATGGAGTCTCCGTCTTTTCTTTCAAAGTTGAAGCACTGTATCTGGAGAGCCAGATCATCAGTATCATCGGAAAGAAAGGTTTCACATAGACCTAGAATATTGACCGAACTAGTTTGCTGTAATATTAACTTTATCTCATTCAGTTTAGGGAGGATGTGTTGAATATTTAGGTTGATTACATGCAGACCTCTTTTGAGGTGCCCAAAGACATGACACTTTTGATCAGAGGATTGATTTTCAGACAAGGCAGTATGCTATGTATTGTTTTTAGACTTGCCAGATTTCTTTACATTGCCTTGATTATTTACATAAACACAAGAAGAAGATAACATACAAGATCCAGACTGTCGTACAACGACCACATGTAGTTGAATCATTTTTATTGTCTAAAAACTAAAAGTGATGTTTTGTTAATACTGTACCGGTAGTTATTTTCAAAATATGTCAAATTGTATGAAAAGCCATACAGAAGATATATAAGGCTTATCTACATTTTATTCCTGCACATGATGAATCATTTTGGAGAATAATAGTAGACTGTGTTGATCCCTTACCTAAGACCAAGTCCTGCAATCAATACTTGTTGTCATTAACATTTGCCTCCACACAGTTTAAAGAAGCAATTGAGGAATAGTAAAACAGAAAACATAGTGATAAAGCTTTTTACTCTTTTTGGTCTACTCAAATCTGTCCAGTCAGTTCAAGTTTTATGTCAGCACTTTTCAAGTTATACTTGACTCAGGCATCCAAGAGTTTGCTTGTCACTGTGGAAGTTAACGTGTGTTGCAAAGAATATGATTTAGTCATATTTGATAAAAGGAAAAGATTGGAATGAGGGTAGTCGATCATTTGCTGTTGTTAGCTGTTATGGAGTCAGTTCAGCACACATATAAACTTGATGATCTTTTCATCTTTGGAAGGAAGGTGGTGTTGACATTGAAAGTTGAAATGTCATGTGAAAGTGGTTATCAACTGATGAGTTAGGTACTTTATTAAACCTGTGAAAAATGTTTGTAGATGGCTGGTGGATATACTCAGATCTTTTTCATTATTAATAAACATAAATGCCTCTGACTGCAGATGCTGTTTCAGATAGATGATAATTTTGCAGAATAACAAGGCAACTAATAATTATTGATGACTTGCATGCATTTGGTTAAGACTAAACTGCCATGCATTTGGTTAAGACAAAATGACCCTGCATTTGGTTCAGACTAAAATACCATGCATTTGGTAAATATATTGTTTTGTATTGATTCTCCATCCCATGCAATGATATGTGTATCCTTCTGTTAAAACATAAAAATTATTCCACTGAGGTATGGAAAATTAAGTTCCAGATAGCAGCAGCTTCTGATTAAAAGCACAAACAAGAAAGAAAACAGTGAATTTACAATTAAATGCAAACCAAGATTATATTCCTTAAGCAGTAACGGTTCAGTTATGAGATCGAACATACATGTATGCAACTGTCAACTAGTCCGGATCAGAATTTTAAGTACATGTGTACAGCAAGGGACTGGCCATTTAAGGTATGCGCCACATTTTGAGTAAATAGACACATAAGCTTTTGTTTTGGTGCCCTTTCATAGAAAGTTAGTTGGGCTTTTTTAAATTGTGGACCCCCTCCCCCTTATTTGACCTGATTTGGCCCTGCTGATCTTTTTATAGTTCTTTCAGGTACAGAGAGTGCATTAATACCGAGTTTAATAATGACACGTAAGTACATTGCACTAACTGTAACATACATAAGGAAATGAATGTGTCTCTACATTCCAATAACACAGTATTGAGAATTTATTCAAAAAACATTCGTTGCTCTAATTGTACTAAAACCATTAGCACTTTTTAAAGTTTTTTTATTATAATTTAAGAAAAAAGATTCAGAAATAAGTAGATGAAAGCACTAAACCTATATGAGATTAATGTTAAGACCAAATTTGGTGTTAATGCTACTGTTAATTCTTTTATTTTCATTAATTCATTACATCATGTTAGAGAAATGTAAGTTTGATAGTCATCATTTATCGATCAGTCGATCAAGAGAGATGAGAAATCAATCCCATAGCTTCCATTGAAGTCATTTTAGATACAAAGCAGTAAAGCAAGTACAGTAATCCTTTACATACTATTAACACATTAACCCCTGGGTTTTTTTGCTGTTTTCCCAAGTAGGAAACACATTTTCGGAACTTTTTCTGAATACATCGTAATACATTGACTTTCAAGCAATTTGCCATTAGCCCAAAGCCTAGTTGTGCTAAAAAGAACATTTTCCATTGGTTAGTTTGCTCGTGCATAAGCATAAGTTGAAAAGTTGGAGGGTTTTCTTTGGGGTTTTTTTTTTTTTTTTGTGCATAATTTTAGTATGGAGAAGGCTCTTTATTAAAAATGTCCATCTTATCCTTCTTTTTTCACAGATTCACCTGTCTGTGTGCACTTCAGACCGGTTTGCCTTAGATCTGAGGCCATAAAGTTAAAAATCTGGACACAAAATTGTATTCCAACCATGGGCAAATTTTGGGTGGAAAAAAAAAAGTCCCAAAAATTAGGTTTTTCCCATTGTATTTTGTAGTGCAACTAAAATTTCCAGATTATTTGGTATCATTGTAGAGCTACATCTGTCGTCCTTTCTATAAAACCACCCAATTTAGTGTATCATATGAGCTCAATGCTACAGACCATGGCAGTAGACTACTACCTCCTGCCCGGTAAATGCAACGCTAGGGTTCATGTGTTAAAAGAAATTAGTTTTCATGTTTTATATTTTAGTCTGAAAAGCAAAATGCTCCAAAAGTCACAATTAGAAAACTACATTGAAGTAATTAAATATCTTACATGTATATTATTATTAGGTTAGTGACACATCATTTCCATATTACTACATGTATTTAGTTTTTTTTCTATCATGATAAAAATATTGTCTTATATTTTACCTTACAAGGATGAACAAATAATAGGACACATGGATATAACCATGCAGAAAGCTTTGCTTTACATTTGTTTTAAATTTCAGATAAAACCATTTGTTGCATTATTATTCATTTCAACACTGCACAGAGGTCGGATTTTATTGGGAACAGTTACCAAACTTTTGCTCTTAATGACGGTATCATAATTTGATAAATGACCAGTCCTAGTGTTTATTCAACTGTAATGAACATGTATATTTGATCTAAATAATTGTGATGAATAAGATCCTCGTCTATAATGATCCCTGGAAAGATCACATGGAAATCATTCAGAAATTCTATGATTGGCTCATTGATGCCAATTTGACATTAACTGAAGCTGATGTGTGTTTGCCATGTTTTTGTGTTACATGTTAAGGACATATTGTTGGACATGGTCAAGTTAGATCTGTAAAAGCTAAGGCTAAGGCAATTTCTGATTCCCAGTGCCAATCAGAATAGTGCAAATTACAATTATACTTTAAGGACATATTTTGGGGATGCCTAGGTTTTATTGGAAATTTTTCATTAATTACTCAACCTCTGATAAAACTTAACCACATGAATCATTGACTTGTTGATATTTGGCATGGTGAGCTCAAGTTAGGTCTCCTGAGTTGGCAAGATAGGTATTTTTAGTTGGCAGGTACAAACAACCATGTCCTTTTTTCTTATGCTGTCAGTAATTGTCTGCTTGTCAGTATTCAGTTGTTGATGTTGTTGTTGGGTTGAACGCCATTTTTCAGCACAAGATAGGCTATGCATGGCGGCTAGTATTAATGGTGGAGGAAGAACCCGGGAAAACCCCCAGAAAGAACCTTAGACCCACGAGAATCTACTGGCAAGCTTTCACACATACTGACATTGGCCGAATCTAAAACTCGAACCCATGCACACAGAGGTGAGATGGCAGTGATCTGTAACAAATAGCGCCTTAGACCACTCAGTCACTCGGGGCCCACTTCCCATCTATACCTTAGGGTTAGTTAACATTGTTCTTAATCGATACAGCTGTATACATGTATTCAAACAATTAGCAATTTAATCTCACATCAGAATTCAGTGATGAGTCAGGAATAATATTGCAGCACAAATCTTAAATTGTAGCTTATTCTTGATTTTCCTTTGTTTCTGGCAAATCTTTTTTTGCTGGTTGGTATCTTTAATCATTGACACTTGCTTGATGACCTTACCATGATACATGAAAGACATACAATGCATATAAACTGACATCTTTGGTTACAATACAGCATGCTACTTGAAATTTCACATGTTCATTTGATCAGTTTATAACTTTAATGTACCACTAAAGATTGACCAGTCAGAGATTGATAAACTGACACATCCAAATTTGCATAGGTAGATCTGTTTCCAGACTGACTGTTTTTTCACACATCATTCTTAAAATTTTCTTCTTTTTTTTGACAGACTATGGATTATTGAGGCAAGTTGTATAGTAATATTACACTTTGGTCCTGAATTTTGATTTGATATGGAGCAAATTAATGTTTAAGAATTCTGTTCCAATTGAAGTACGATGTCCAGGTTTCCAGATAAACACACAGTTCCTCTGTAGTCAAGATCTTAAGGCCATAACATACAAATATCTTAAATTGCACTTTGATATCTTTGAACATGTTGAATATGTAATACAATTTTTTTCTTTCAAACTTTGGCATGTTGTAATTTCTCAATGTAGTCGGTGGTGGTTTCACTAATCAGCAGTTAATGAGAAGATATGGACTTACCTTGAATTTGTTTTAACTAGTAGACAAATTTAAGTTTTTCTTTATTTTAATATTTTGCAATTTCATTTGGTATGTTTGCTTTTTACCATAATGAAAATTAGTTTTCCTTCTCATAATATATATGTGTCGAGTATTTGTTTTTTCTTTGTAAAATACCTTTGTCCCTCTGACATCGAAACAATACTGCCTTAAAATTGAATTACCCCATTCCACGCCAAGTGAAATATATCGGGTAGACTTATGATTAGTTGTGGAGACAGCTGCTGGGCCAAATGCTAGCTGAATAAATGATATTTTGTTTTATGGAAGAGTATCAGGATAATCACTGTGGTGAATGAAATGACATAAGGCTGTAAAGTGAGATCTCAGTGGTATTCGAGTTATGACCCAGCAGTTTGGTGCCAGACTGCAAGGAAACACCTAGGAACCAATGCTGACTGCATAAGCTGACTTTCCTTGTCATATCAAGTATAATCACTGTTTTTCCATTATAACCAATGGCTCACAGACCCATTAAGAAAATGCAGAAGAATGACATAAGGCTGTAAAGTGGGATCTCAGAGGTACTTGAGTTATGACCAAGCAGCTTGGTGCCAGACTGCAAGGAGACACTTAGTAACCAATGCTGATTTTCCTTGTCATATCAAGTACACTTTTAGATTGTAGTTTGCAAGTTATTATTAAGGGCCAGTTCCTTGGGGTAATAAGAAGCCCATTGTAAAATTCTTTTTGTATGCATGATGAGACCATTGTGTGTATATGATTTAACCAGTTGACAAATTTCAGTTTTTCTTTATGTTATCATTTTTTGTCATTTCATTTAGTAGGTTTGCTTTGTACCATTATATATATATATATATATATATATATATATATATATATATATATATATATATATATATATATATATATATATATATATATATATACAAAATGGTCTCATCATGCATGCAAGAAGCATTGGCCAATGGGTTTCTTATCTATGCTACATATAAAACTGAATATTTCTTTAACATGACATTTTACGTCTTTTGCAACACCTACATCTTTTGTTTTGTAGATGTTCCTGACATTCCCTCCAATGTAACAGTTACTGATGTAAAACAAACAAGCCTGACAGTGCAGTGGGTGGCAGGGTATGATGGCGGACTAAAGCAGACATTCCACATAATGATTACAGCCAGTAACATCACGAGAAATGTGTATGCACCTGATCCTGGATATGGGAAATTGGGGACTCAGACAATAGAGGAACTCATTCCCAACACAGAGTACAGCATATCCATGTCAGCCAATAACTCTATGGGATCAAGCAGTGTGACCAATGTAATAATCCTAATCACACTCAAAGGTATACCATAATAATCCTAATCACACTCAAAGGTATACCATAATAATCCAAATCACACTCAAAGGTATACCATAATAATCCTAATCACACTCAAAGGTATGCTATTCTTTTTTCCATTATATTTTTATGGGCATTAAAGTGTCATGTTGACATGGTGTTTTCACCAGAAGGCTTCTTATAATATCTTGTCAATTCTAAATGATGTGGCATTCATTATGGCCACCATGGTGGAAATACAGTTCTCATGGTCTTAAACAATTCTCATAGTTTTAAATGAAATAATGAAAATGATGCAAAATAACCTTCATTATTGACACCATGATGGTCATCTTGAAAATATTATTATCTCTAACTCCGCTCAGATGGATGGTAATATCAACATGGGGTTTTCACCCATTGAGTACTAGTTAGTTCTAGATGAAAATGGTGCCAATTTTTGTAAGTCCAATTATGGCTGCCATAACAGCTGTACAATCTCCACTATCAGCATTGAAAGAATGGCCATATTGACATTGGGTTTTCACCAATAGACTTAAAGTGATGTTTACTTGGTTAAATGAAAATGGTTTGTCCACAACGGCAGCTAAGTTGACTTAATTTTTCTTGTTATTGCTGTAGAATATCAGAAATGGTTTCAGCACTAAGCAGTTAAAAGGAAGAAATGGTCTTATCTTCTCTTCCTGGTAATTCTATTTACCCGATCATTTTGAGATTTGTTTGTGTTATTTCAATCTGCTTTGGATTGGCTTTTTATCCTTCTATCAGTTGTAAACTCCCACAAAGCAGATCATTGTAAGCAGCAAAGCTTAACTGAGAACCATTGAATATATTCTAATTTAATTTGGCATACATTGTTTCAAATACATAAATGTGGCTTCTGTTGGTTAACATTTTGATTGGAATCGGGGACCATTTCATATATTTATTGGAATTAGGAGAGGATGTTGTTTCACAGACCTAGATTTGTATTTTATGGTTAATGTTTTGACTGCTAGATTTCTTATAGAGTTATGGTTTATGCAAGTATTATATAGAGTTATGGCCCTTTATGTATATATTTGTGGGGTAAGGGCTTTGCTATTCAGATATTTCATTTTGTGTGACTATTGCTTGTGTTGCTGAGATTAGGGTGAACTCCCAAAGAATATGTATAATGATGTAGTGGTACATGTTAGGAAAGTGACTGTCAAAAGGCAAGCAATGGTTATACATATATTTGGCACTCATTTAAAAGTACTTTTTATTGTTTATCAGACTAGCACAACCATCATTATTATTATCATCACCACCATAACAAAACAACACAAAACACATCATTGTTTATTTCCATTTCAAAGCAAAGCAAAACAACCTCCCCTCCAATATCTTGAACTTGTCACATAATGCTTTCTTTTGTGCCTCATTCCAGATAAAGATATAACCACAATGCTTAAAATAACATGAAATATCGAAGTAACTATATGCTTCATAATTTATATCAGTTTTCTTGGAGGTGGTGAATAAATCAATTTAAGCACTTATTTATCTTTTATCATTTACTTCATATAGTGTTCAGTTTTAAGTATGATTGGGTCTCTAAGATGTTTTGACTTTTAATGGAAGTGAAAAGGGGAGAAGAAATTTCTACATGTCAAGGTTTAGCTTCATTATTTCAGAAATTCAAACAGGAAAGTTATACCCGAGAAACTTCAAACTGTTATTATGCAACCATGTGAGACTAAACTAAATAGACATTAAGCATTTTGACAACATTGGTATCTCCTTTACATTCCACTGTGTTGTCTGATCTGGTATTATTTTCTTTAGACTTTTCATAGAGCAAAATTGACATTGTCTCTCATCACTACATTTTCAGTTGAAAGCTAATAAGAAAAAAAAGATGTTTTGGTAGTTTACAAGCTGTCATGAATAGCCATATTTTAGATACTTGAGTAGTTCATTATTTTTTTGGTATAATTCTGCCACAGTCTCTGAAAGGATCATTACAAAGAGTACATCTTTATAAGATCCTCTGTCAAGATGTCTTAAAACCATTTACTCACCTTTAATGTCTACATATGTTCTGTTAAGTATTAATGTGACTTGAAGTAACCTCTCCCAAAAATTATTTTACTGGGACAAAAGCACAGTAGTTCTCATTATAAAAGAGGAAACATTAATATAAATGAAATATAACATAAATATAAATATTTAAATACTATACTTTATTTCCCTAAGTTATAAAAATGATTAGATGTCAGAAATCATTAGTCTTTGAATTTAAATATCATGAAATATTAAAATTGCTCATTTTCTATTTTAGATAAATAAAAAGGAGAATTTCATAGGGCAGTACTCACTTAATGCCAAGAAAAATACCCAAGGACCTGATTGCAAATAAGTATGATAGACCGATGTAAATAAGGGCTATAAGCAACAATGCAACATTTAGATTGGTTTGTTTATTAAAACATTGCATCTGTGAATGTTTATCCTTTAGTGATCATTGATCCACCCAGCTATACCATGTAACAGTGAATTAAACTGTAGGACTACAACATTGTAAATTCTTTTGATGGAGTACATCTCACATGCAAACATGTGTTAACCCATGCTCTAAGTCAGTGATCTCACCAGAGTCTTTTACCATACATACACTTTAAAACCTGCAGATACATTATGCACCACTGCCATCATGTTTCCTGTCCTTTAACAGCTGATCTTAATAATTAAACATACTGGCTGCTAATTCAAAGCCATATTGCTCCAATAATACTTGCTAAGATTTGTTTGTGTCTACTTAGTTATCAATAGGGTTAAGGGAAGTATACAATTCATGGAGCACTTTATTACTGTTTTTATGGTAATATTATTAGTTGTACACAGCTAGGCAAGTTTCAAAGTAACATTTCCAAGGCTCTTGCCCAGTTCACCTACTTTTATCCTATTTTAAAAATAGTATGTCATCCTAAACCAAAATGCATCATTGCCGCAAGCTTGTAGGAAGCTTGCAATAAGCTAATTTGATGTTTATAAGCTAACATAGATGCTTGCGCAAGCTTGTACAAGCAAGTGCAGGATTAAAGCAAACTAGCTGGATATAACAGCAAGCTACAAGGTTTCTTATTTGCTTCAAAAAGTAAAACTAGCTTACCGCTAAGCTTGTACAATATTGCGCCATCTGGTACAAAGTTTATTATTTGCTTCAGAAAATAAAACTACCTTGCGCAAGCTTACATGTTAGCTTCAGAAAGTAAAACTAGCTTGCACAAGTTTTCTTGTATGTTTCAGAAAGTAAATTTAAATTAGCTTGCACAAGTTTTCTTGTATGTTTCAGAAAGTAAATTTAAACTAGCTTGCATTAAGTTTCTTCCCATATTTCCATTCGTGTAAAAGATTGAGCCATGCATGTAACAAACTAGCATGCACATGCGTGTAGCTATGGTGCACATTCTGCAACCATGGGTAAGCTTGCAGTGAATGAATAAACTTGAACAATGAAAGTTATCATGTTTTTGCTGAACAGATTTGTTTTCCACGACATTGTAATTATAAGATTACATTATTTAATTATTAAATATGCAGGTAGGTCAAGGGACATTTAACCTTCTCAGCATTTAGTAAGTCATAATTTAACTTTGCAATTCCACAAAAAAGGCATATACGAAAATCAAACTTGTACCAGAATATGAGGTAGTAACCTGACACAGGGTCAGCTGCTGTCCCAGGCTATCCACACAATATCAAGCCAACTCCCAAAAAACTAACAATTGCATAGCTGCCAACTGTCCTGTTTTTTTCCTATTTCTTCCGTCATTTGGACCTGAATACAGGTGTACAATTTTTGAAGGAGGGGGAGGGGGAGCAAAAAATACGTTTTTTAATTATAATAAATAATAACAATTTCTTTGGAATTTTCAGTTTAGAACGTACATTGTTGATAGAATGTATCGCTAGTATATAGGAATACAGTTCTACAATACGATTGGTTCATTTTAAATCGTGGTTACCATGCATGTCTTTATCCGCCAAATTGTTACCGTTGTCGAAGTATCTCTTCTTCGTAATGTTCAGCTTCTAATCATGTTAAATAGGAAAGACGAATATTCAGAATTTTCTCCAGGAAATGAGAAGGAAACAACTGGAAGGACAATTGTGCCGTTTTGTGTAGATTTGGGAAGCCATATAGTAACGGATAAAACTTGACGTTTTGCAAATTGTTTAATGTGATTTCGCTATCAGGTATGAAGGCGCACGAAGAAGTTAATTAGCATCAGGTTCTTGCTTCATCACACACAACTCAGCCTGAACTTGCAACATATATAATACCAGAGAGAACCTTAATAAAATTAGATTCAAATTAGATTTATTAAATTTCTTTTAGAAATAAACCTTCCTGCTTCAGTTACTACTGTAGTGTTGCTGGTGAGTTATTTTTTGCACACCACAAGGGATAACTCATATGCTTTAGCTTTTAAACATTTTAAAAAGAAATTAGGAGGAGTGCACTAGTAGCTGTCTTACTGAAGCTAGCCTCAATGATGCTACAGCTCGCAGGGCATTAAGTCCAATTGATATAATGTAATGCACTTGTTTGTTGTTATTTTTATAATGCTCATTGTTATTTTAATTGTGCTTTTTCCACAAAGTTGAAGTTAATTAGCTTTATATTTGCAAAACATGGCATCTACTCTAGAGTTACTGAAAGACCACGACACAAAATGTTTGAATAAACTTAAAAATTGTTTTATAATTCTGTGGAAATAGAAATGGCCTGAGTGCATGGAAAGTTGATGTAAATGTAAATGTAGTTGGTCAGTTCATAAGAAAACGGAATGCTAGAGGACTTGCATTTGCAGTTGGGAGCATAAAACGATGAAACCTGCAACGCAATACAGGTCATCCCCACCCCTTAATATTTTCAGGGGTTTTTTTTTTGGGGGGGGGACAACAGTCATGTCTGATGTTTGAAAGTCCACATGCTTGTAGCAAGAAATCTGTGCAAGCTTGCCACAAGCTTGCAAAAATAGGCTTGCGGCAATGTTCATAAATACAATCTTGCTGCAAGCTTGCAAAAATAAGCTTGCCACAAGCTTTAAAACAAGTATGCAATTTTGGTTTGGGATGAGCACATTTTCACTTTAGGCAGTTTCTCTGGGTTATAAAACAGCTTGGTGGGTCAGAGAGCAGCATAAATGATTATTTTTACCAAATTTGGAATATTCAGCATTTTGTTTTTGTCAGCAGGCACTTCAGTCAAAAATAAAGACAGGGCATCAAATCAAAACTAGAAGAAATGCAGGCTTGAGATCTCCAAAATATCTGACACCGATTGGCCTAATGCAAAAGCAGCAAAGAACACTGCATCAGTATGATGCCATCGGTTAGGTTTGTTATGAACAAATTGTTTGAGTGTATTAATTGTTTATATCTTAATTTGTATTTGATGGCACGTAAGAAGAATATTTTCATTGTGTTAATTCAACCAAGATACAAGTGGTAAAGAGATTGGTCTCATGGATTCCTAAAATTGGGAAAACATTTTTGCTGTCAGTTAAAGTTGTGGAATTTTCCAAGGGTGAGGGCAGTCAAGATTGAATTTAAATGGGCTTAATTAGTTTTGCTATATTCAAAATGGGTCTAGTTGAATAATTGTATCATCAAAATGTGTTATGTTCTTGTAATACATGTCCCAAGATTTACAACTGAATCCTACAAAGATCAAATTATATCATCAATGATTTTTATTATTGTTATTATTATTATTGTTATTATTATTATTATTATTATTATTATTATTATTTGTTGGAGTAGTAGTATATTCATGTATCTTTGCAGGGTTAAGCACTGCATAGAGGCAGGAATAATCAATTCAATTTTGATCGCAACATTTTTTTTCAACAATTATCTGCAAGTTCTACATGGACAATACAAACAACTTATCACTAACTTAAAAGATAAAGAAAAAACAGCAGTAGGGTTTACCGAATGCTGCATATATTTGTCTGAAAACAATACAACCAAAAACAGATGCAATCAACTGAAGAACAGATGGAATGTAGACCAGTTTAATAAACAAGATCCATTCAATTTACTTAACTTTTTCTAATTTAGTTGTAATACAATAAAAGTTAAATAAACTTACCCTCCAATTCTTCCAATAATCCCTTCTTTAATCCCAAAACTGTGACCTTGCTGACACCAAAACTCTAACCTTGAAATCTTTGACTAAGCCTTTCTCAGCTGAACACTATTTAGAACAAGAACATTTCTGGTAATTGTATTATCATGATTCCACTTCTTTTTAGTTCTCAGAAACCAGTTTGTTTTCAATGGACAGGTTACAAATGTTTTATTCTGGTGCATACGAGATTGATTTATGAATGGGGTACTGTATTAGATAATAATAATAATAATAATCATAATGATAATAATAATTATAATAATAATGAGGACTTTGTATAACCCTTAATCTGTAGAAGTACTTTACAACATATATAATGATATGACTACACAGATAAACACCATGAAATTAGAAAACATACAAAAATGCTAAAATATTTAAGGTAGGAAACATTATTAGCTCCTTAAAGGTCAAATGAAACGATTTTTGATCTTCAAATTTAATAAGTAAAATGATTGATTATTATTTTTGGAAGTGAAAAAAACCTAATGAAATTAATTAAATCAATGTCGGGTACACGTACCCGGTCATCAAAAGTCGAACTGTGCGCAAATGTGACCTGGCTTACTTCCCTTGAATTACCTCTTCTGCTGACGTCATACGTGTCATACAATTGTAAACAATATACGGCGTGGGTAGCAAGATAACAAAATGGATTATGTTTCTGATGAAAGTTCGACAGATTGTGAAGAAATGCCAGACTTGACTTCGACGAAACCGTCAATAACACCATATATGTTTGAACCAAGATTATCTTCGGTACAAAATGTTTCAAACAAAGACACAAGCTCTGAGTCTGACTCGGACGACAGTCACCGTTCGACCGAAGAGAATGAAGACTCCTTAGGTACTTGACGAAGAGGTTGATGAAGTGAATCTTTGGTAAGATTTCTAACAAATACTTATATTAGGAACAAAATGCAATCGGTTTTTTAAAGTATTCAGTAACTGTTTTGCTCGTTTCAAAAAGAGTTTAAAAGGGGGGGGATGATGTTTTGTTTTGAGACTATTTCCCTGCATGTGTCTAAAGACCTTACAGTGTATATAATGTGCATATTTTTATTCACATCTGCTTGAAAAAATGTAAGTTAAAAAGTTCATCCGTATTGTCACCACAAATATAATGTTGATCATTTTGCTAGTACATTTTACAGTTTATATGTAGATCTTGGAAAAGGTAGATTTTTTAATGAGAATAAACTGATTTGGCACACTACTTTAGTATATTCTTTTAATTGTTGCAGGTGTTTTTGTCAACACTGCATGACAATGCAGACAAGAAGTGAGTCAAAGTGTTGCAAAGACACGAATATAGTGGATGGAAAAATGGAAGAAGCAGGAATTTCCTGCATAACAGAGCATGATGGTTTCCAAGAAAACTGTTTGAATGAACATGTTTTTGAAACATCTTATTATGAGTATTTGGAGGAACATGGACCAAATGATCAAAATATTCATGAGTAAGTGTTTTTACATTTGTTTTATTACGGAATAACTGTTCAAGTTAAATAGTTTATTTGCACCTTCTAGTAAACACTAAACACCCGGTCTATTTTCCCCCCAAATCAAGTTTTACCCTTGTATGTATAGTTTTCTTAATTTGTAGAAATAAAACACAAAACAACAGCTGTTTATAGAGGTGTTAATAGTAATGCAAAATAAAAGTAGTAATAGATGATGAAGAACAATAAAAATGAAATCAACTCAATTTAAAATAAATATATATACATGTATAAATGATTATTCATCTGTACATCTATGTGCCACATTCAATTTTAATACCTCTTCAATGATTTTAAGAATATTTTTTTTTTACAGACTGTACAGATATATAGCTTATAGAAGATTTGTGCGATGGATTTACCAAAGACTGGGTAAAAAGCAAAGAAAGATCTTTCCATCATGTGTTGTGAAAGCAATAAGAGATAAATTTCCATCACAACAATATTGTGGATTTAAATATCCTAACTAAATTCTTAAAGAGACAAAACTGAACACAAATAATTTTAATTCTAGTTTAAATTGAATCTTGAAATGTGTCTATTGACTATTTCAATTTTTTTACTGTCTTGGCAATGCCTGTGCCAGAGGGGCTGGTCTAACTTTGTCTTCTCTTTGTCTGGCATCAAAGGCTTCTGAATAGCTGGTGTACCTTTCCCATCTGATCAAAAGTTCATCAAACAAGTCATCAATATATCCTGCAAATTGTCAAATCAAACTGTTTATTACTTGAAACAAGAAAAATAGATTGTTAGATGTGAATGCTATAATTTTAAAAAAAAATTAAACAAATAACTTATTGCATGTTTGTCTGGTTTTAATTTCTTTTGCAACTCCTTCTCCCTTTTGCCATTTTGGGAAGGACACTCGATACTGGTGACTGCCATCTAATGTCACCTCCTGACTTCTATTTACATTCTCATTGAAATTCAATGCAGCAAGATAAAGCCTGCAATAAAAAAAGATAATTTGAAGTTATTGAAATGTTGAACGAATAAAACTACTTTTTGAAAAGTATGACTTGTTGAAATGAACAGTATACTGGGTATTTATGACTTATGACATACAATTGTTTTTTTTTTTCATTTACTATATCAGTAAAACCAATTTGTGGTTACATCAGTGTATTAATTTTGGCAGTATAATTACCTTGCTTTCATCTTGGCATGGAAAAAGTGCAATGATTTTGGTGCATTTTAGTTTTTTTAATTTGTAGAAACAAAACACAAAAAACAGCTGTTTATAGAGGTGTTAACAGTAATGCAAAATAAAAGTAGTAATAGATGATGAACATGACAGCAACAATAAAAATGAAATCAAATCAATTTAAAATAAATATATATACATGTATAAATGATTATTCATCTGTACATCTATGTGCCACATTCAATTTTAATACCTCTTCAATGATTTTAAGAATATTTTTTTTACAGACTATAGCTTATAGAAGATTTGTGCGATGCGCTTCTTCTTGTTTCCCATCTATCATCAGTTTGGGTTCCTATTGTTACCATGCACGGTTCTGCCTGGCAGCTGGAGTTTTTACTGGCCTATAAAACATTGATGATAAAATTAATTTTTTCCCAAATAGAAAAAACAATGAAATATGAAATGTACAATGATGTCTAATTACTCTCTTTTAATTTACTAGTACATACATTTATTTACTAAAAATAGTGTTTGCATTCAAAATATAACAAAAAATTTATATATATTTATATATATATATATATATATATATATATATATATATATATATATATATATATATATATATATATATATATATATATATATATATATATATAATATAACATATTATAATATGAAATTATATATTTTATTCATGAACTTACAGTGGTTCTTGTTTGACATGAGGCATTATATCTTGCTGTTAGTTGCACACCATGGGCATGGCAATCATTCTGATCCTGCTCAGTATCAGATTCATGTGATGTCTCCTTGCCTTCATTAATGTTACATGTATTGTCATTCTGATCACTATCAGATGAATCCTTCAATACTTGTGCAAGTGTCTGCAAAAAATTTAAAAAAATAAAATAATTTAACATCTTTATTTAGCAACAAAATAAATAAATTATAAAGGAATTTACTAAAACAATCTTTGTATTACTGAAATTGTTAATTGTGTGGATAGCAATTATTCATGCTAATCATAATGAATGAGCAGTTGTTTACTGTATTAATTAGTGATTATATCTTCAGACATAGTCCAGACTCTCCTGCTGTGCTTATCTCATACATACAAACCCATTGTACTTGGGTGAAATTAGAGAGATCTAGTTTATTTATAGATTCATATTAATGTTGAAAATACAGTTTAATTTTAAAAAATGATTAGTAAAACAATTCAATTATAAATTTAAGAAAGGTTAAAAAAATACTTCAATTCTTTTTCTTTTTGCTACTGCCCCCGATTGTCGTTGTTTTCTTTTGAGTGAATCCACGTTTTCACATCCTTGTTTTTTCGATTCAAAATCGAAAATTGATGGTATTGCATCTCGTTTTAGCTGTAGTCTTTTCAATTTGTAGCCGATTATCATTGCTAATGAAGGATCAACAACAAACTGGTCATTGGTAAAGTGCTTTGCACAAAGCCTCGAAGTTTTCGATGGACTAAAATCTTTCCTTTTTATTCGGGAAATCCAAACTTTTCTCTGTTTCTCGTCTTTCGGAAATTCAAATAATCCTACCCCTTGACCTAATCCAGTTTTACAGTTAAAAGCGACGCAATACACCATTTCACTGCTTATCGATTCACACAGGTAAACTTGCTTGTAAACAAAGCTTGTTGTGACACAAGTGACGTCATCAGCAAAGGGAAGTAAGCGATGTAAATATTATGGCGGGAAATATGTACCCAATCATTTTGATCGATTTAAATGGGGTATGATCATATTTTTCAATCGGGGAAACGTTGATAATGATTTTAAACATAAAACTGTACAACCTTTAAGTTAGTTCTTGCAGTCGAAAAAGGTGAGTTAAGAGCACTCTTAAAAGGGACAACTGTGTCGTTTCTAATTTCAATGGGCAATTTGTTCCATGTTGCTGGCTCGTGGTATGCAAAAAACGTCCATATGATTACGTTTTCATAGTGGGAATAATGAGTATACAATTGTCAGAAGAGGAACACAAGTATCTTGCTGGTGTATACTGTATTTTCGCGTATATTAGACGCACCTAATTATAAGATCCATCTTTTGACGATTTATTTTTAAAATGTTTAAGTAAGATGCTCTCAGCCTTACCATTTGCAGAACTGAGCAAACTCTATAGGTATTCCAGTTGACAGCGATGAGGTTTTAATAACTTATAAGTAACTTACGGGTTTGATCTGTTTTTAATAACTTATAAGTAACTTACGGGTTTGATCTGTATCTTATATTATTTTGAGAAGTTTAATACAATCTTTTGAATAATTCTGTGTGTTGTTATTTTCAAACCATGTGCATCAAGATTGCTACCAGTACTTTCATTTGTCACAAATGCAAATATATCCAATGTTTTGAACACTCATCTGATGTAAAAAAGGATTCATTGACCGTTTTGGCTGGAGTTCAAAGAATTGTTAGAGACAGGGGCACAACGGTTATTGTTTGATCATATTTTCCACTAGGTTACCAATAAAGTTTAATAACATCTGTTTGAATAATTCTGTATGTGGTTTTGTTCAAATATGTAAACATCCGTTTTCAAAATACTTTACTTTGTACTAAGCGTAGATATATTCAATGTTTTGATAACTCGCCTTCTCTAAACAAGCCTTCATTGACCGTTTGGGATGGAGTTCAAAGAATTGTTTGAGGCAGGGCTGCAACAATTATTGTTTGTTCGTACCATCCAAAAGGTCGCTAGTACTCGGCTTCAGCAGCTTTGTATACCCAATATTCAAAAGAAAGCAATTAATGAGTATCCATCTTAGCAAAAGCTGGTTGCCTGTCGGTCATGTGATGGCAGTTTATTAACAAACAAAGAATGTCTTAACAATGGAACTAGACAGCTGAGACAAATTATAATTGTTCTCATTTATAAAGTAAGGAGGTGAAGAAACTCATACAAACTGCACAGCCAATGCATTATGAAACACAAATAATGTAGACGAAGATAGAAAACAAGCACATAATTATGAAAAACAGCACAAAAACGGAAGAATTGTGTCAAGCTGGTTAAGAAAATCTTAACAGCATGTATTACATCAATTGCTCTGTAGTTAATACCAGTTGTTCACGCGAGCTTGTAGATATATGTCAATGACAGTCTGCCTTGTTAAATTAAGACTTTCTTGTGAAAAAGATTAGATCGGATACAGATTTTGAGAATCTTGTTCTCATATTTGCAAACCAGTATCTCTATTCTGATCACATCCCATATATGTCATCAAACGATGATATGCATGTGCTACATGATTATTTTCAAACATTTTTAAAATGTCCTCAGATGATTCTTGCTGGCCATTCATCCCGAAACACCGAATTTGTCAAATATCATTTGACTCTGCTCTTGATAATTTAATCGATTAGCATTTTGAAAAGCAATACAAATATATCGCTGTGCAGATAAACCTTGCTGTGAAGCTATATGCCATGTAAATAAACCATCAACTGTCGTATGAACACCATCTGTAGTTGTTGTCAGCCACGATAGCATCGATTACCACCTTGATCCATATAAGTATTTTTTGTTCTTCAGCAATCATTCAAGAAGCATATGGCATAAGAATACTTTATAAATTCAGATTCTGTATATATAACAAGAATGGAAACTAACCAAATTAAAGAATTTAAAGAAGTCAGAATTATAATCTGGTTGAAGGAATTTGTAATACAAAGGATAAAATTAACTAAGGCGTCTTCAAACGTATACCATAACTATGAGCAAGAGTTGATATGTTTGCTGCATGGTAAATACTATTAACTATCTGGTTTTACTTTCTTTGTTGAAAAATGTCACAGTGAACTTGATACCAAGAAAGCTACAGGACTTGATCAGATTGGTCCAAGACTCATTGAATCTTCTGCATCTGCTATTTTAGATAGCATAACATTCATAATCAATTTAAGTATTGCAACCTCATCTGTCTCCAAAATATGGAAGACTGCAAAAGTAACACCTATTTACAAATCTGGATCTAAGAATGATGCTGATAACTACCGACCAATCTCAATACTACCAAACCTGTTAAATTTGAGTGAAAAACATGTCCATGACTCGTTCATGTCATATTTAACCAAACACTTGCAGTTACACCCTAATCAATCAGGCTTTAGACAGAAACATTCATGTGAAACTGCCTTGATTTACCTAACTGATAAAAGGTTTCAAGCACTTGACCAAGGTAAAATAATAGCGTCTGTATTTGTAGATTTCAGGAAAGCTTTTGACATGGTGGATCACGAAATCCTTTTGAATAAACTGAAAATCTACCAATGTGATGAAAAAATAGTTAGATGGTTTACTTCATACTTAAGTGAGAGAACACAACATATTTATATAAATAACGTTGTGTCTGAACCTGAAATAATTAGATACGGAGTACCACAAGGCTCAATTATAGGTTCACTACTATTTATTTTATTTACCACTTTTACAAAGAGACTCAATATCATCTACAGATCTCTATGCAGATGACACAACTTTATCAGACATCCAAAACACAAAGCATGAACTCGAAATTTATTTTCAGTAACTGGTGCACATGCAATGGCATGGTAGTAAATACTGGTAAAACTAAAATATTACTTATCTCAACAAGGAAGAAAGGAAACATCTTGATAGCAATGAACTGTGTCTGACATGGAAGGATAACAATTTGCAAATGGTCTGTCATGACAGACTACTTGCTGTTCTGGTAGATAATAACCTATCATGGACTGATCATATCAAACATATCAGTAATAAGGTCAATTCAGGTTTATGGCTTTGTAGTAGGTTAAGACATTTTCTCCCTGAAAAGGCACATAAAACTATTTTATAACAGTTACATACAACCTTATTTAGACTATTGCAATACAGTATGGGGTAATTCAAATGATAAAAACATAGCAAAGCTGGAAAATCTTCAAAAAGAGCATTTAGGCTAATATCAAACCATAAAGAAAGCAAGGAAAAATTTAGCTGGTAAGTTAAAAATATTACCTTTGAAAAACCGCATCTGTTTAATATAAGCCAAATTAATGTACAGGATATCTAATAATAGTGCTTCTGAATAATGTCTACAAAACAGCATAAAACTCCCAAACCAAATAAGGAATTATTTAAAGAATGTTTCGAATACTCTTAAACTTTGCTCTGGAATAGTATTCCAGTTGAGATTAGAAATGCCCACTCTATTTCCATCTTCCAAACCCATTATATCCAGTGGCTCCTGCTGCAATAAATAAATACCATTGTATGAGGGCCCCAAGGTAGATTACTTCTTAGATAATTGTGTTACCATCTTTAAATAAAGTCATTATTAGTATTATTATAAAATGTTCCAGAATTGTTATTTGTCTAATAATATAAAAAAAAGTAACTTTATCTTTGCTAATAGTGAATGTAACAAAACTAATAAGTAAATCTAATTTCATATTATTTATTCAGAAAGAAACATACTAGAATACAGTTATTTCAATATGGAAAGATGGGGATGTAATTTAGTTTGTATTCTCCACACAGAATTCTTAAGAAGCATACATTTTTGTAATTGGTTGAATATTGAAGATCTTTTCACTCATTGCAGAAGTTAATCTCTTTCATTTTCTTAAATGCTGTAAACGTGGTAACATATGCAGTTAACTTTCATTCTAGTTTTCATGCACCATTACAAAACAATGTGACTGGCATGGCAGGGTGATAGTTGCTTTGTCCAAACTCTCAGCCATAAGCTTGCTCTCCACCATTTCTAAACTGTAGTGGCTGGTCAGTAAGTATATGTTAATTAATTGTTCTTTAGAGACCTCTCATGTAAGCCAATTATGTTGATCATGGCAATTTTAGCAACTGTTTAATCGAGATATTTATGAAGGCAAACACCTGTTACTGAGCCTTCTTGTTCCAAATGGCCAATCATGAAGCCTGTCAACGGTCTCACAAACACATAGTCGGATTTGTGCTGTTAAAGTGGAAGATGCAGCAGTCATTGATTTCGCTTAAGCATGATTAAATGAATTTTTAAATTTGAAAAATGAAGTGATTTGAGCAGAAATCTCTTTCAGGGAATTCTACTTTGATAGAGAGCAAAATCTACATGTATTTTGTGATTTTGCTTTTGATAGTGCAATCAAAAACAACTTCATAAAAATATGCACAAAGTAACAATCAATTTAATATCCTTATTGCATAAGTACAAGATCAATAAATACAAATTTAGATGCATTATACTGAAAATCAGTGCTTGTCAGGCCTGTATTAAATTTACCTAAAAGCAATAAAACACACAGTTAAACCTGAATTTGTAATTTTTTCTGAACATATCACATTATAAATGTTCACTTTTACTTGTAGCTAAATACAGATCTACTTATTGCATAAGTATAAGAATTTTTTATTTTACTTATAGCTAAAGTTGCCAATAGGATGATGTCCGTACCATCAGTCAGTATAGTTTTAATTCATTCATTTTTCCTATAGAGGGTATACCCGAGACTCTTGGAATTCCAGTTGCTGGGATAGCTGGGGGTGTAAGTGCCGGGTTTGTTCTCATTTTGGTCATGGGATTAGGCATCTTCCTCTGGAGAAGATCTCATCATAAAAAGCAAAATGAAGACAGTAAGATTATTATCAATAGCATCTTAAGAAGTAACCTAAATACCATTATACATATACGTGTAAGAGAATGGTAGAAAATAAACAGATAAGTTCTTTGATTTGTATAGAAGTTTATGGTGACAATTGAAATTAGTTTAAGCTTTTTCTTATATTAAAGCCTTGTCTAGTTTTCTTCATGTAATATTATAATTGACCTATATTATAATATCCAATGGTCACTTGTTCATATTCTATTTCAACTGTGTTTAATATGGTCTTTTATTGTCTATTACAATTCTACATGCCTTTTATAAATATTAGACTATATAGCATGTATTGACCCATATAAACTTCAGGTAGCCGTAATTATCCAATGCCACATGTTCACGTATAACGACCATACATGTCTTTCATTCTTTATATGGCCTGATGTTGTCAAATTTATACTGGAATATTTTTGTAACTTTTGGAACTCTGACTTTACGTTGATGTTAATTCATGTCTTTGATTAGTAATAATTTTCCTTTGTAATATTTTACTGAGCTCCATCATGAAACAGTGAGAAATATACAATTAATATAATTGTATCTGTAAATAGAAAAATTCAGCTCATGCAATTAATATTCATGTTAGTATGCAATATACCTATCAATATTTGAATACTTAAGTTTTAAAGATTGTGTTATACGACCTCTAAATTAATCAATAATCTGTGTTATTGTTTCATTATATCTGAATTCATTTCTATTTTAGAAAATGATGTTATGAGGGAGCACAAAGAAAGGTAAGATTGGCGCTATTTTCACTTCATGGTATTTTGTTAAAGAAAGATATAAATAATGTAGAAGATATGAAAAAGGTAATGACCTTTATTCAAAGATATGACTAACCAACATCATACTTAGTTTTGTACCTTTAAATTAGAATTATCGAAAATTACATTAAAAAAATAGCTTGTGTAGTATTGTCACAATAAATTTTCTGTTCAATTTATTTTGTATAATCTAATGAAATAGACCTAAATGGGGCTATAAAAGCACAATATCTCCTGGTACACATGTACGAGAACATATATTTGTGCTTGTGAGAGATAGAGAATACAAATTCATGGCATGGCAAAAAATGGCCCTTTCAAGTGCACCATATCAAGCAAGGCATGGCAGACATTGGAAATTAATTAAGATAATTGCATACAAAACTCTAATTGAACCGTGAAAGACTGGTTTATTTTTAAAACAATTTTGGTCATATCATCTTATTAGTTATCTTAAATATGTTTTTAATACAGGAACATAGCTGGTATTGACCCATAAAAGCAAGAACAAGTTTATTTTAAATTTAATGTCATGTTGCCATACCTTCAATTTGATATAATTTATTGTCTCTTTATTAAGGCAAAATTAATCAAAAAATGTAATACTACCAGCAAACACAACAAAATGGTTGTAATTATGTGTAAACGAAAAGAAAAATAAAGTATCATTTTTTAAATTGGAAATTATGAAAACTATAGAGGTACTAATTTTATTATTTTATTTAATTTTTTTAACTTTGTGCCAATGAAATAAACTGCATCCAAATCAAATCACCATGAGTAATAAAATACCATATACATTTTTTTTTATTGTAATTTAAAAGCAGAAAGATTTCTTAACTGGCATGAAGAAAGCTTATTAAACATTAAATCAATTGTGAAATACTGACTTTTGGTGATTTCTCTGTATGTTCTTTAAATGTCTGCTATTGGTAAGACATATTTAAATATAACAAATGTTATCAGGTAAATTACTAAGGAGATTACAAAAGTTATTAAATTATTATTATTATTATTATCAAATTTAACATTGTTGGATCATATTGAATGTAACAGTCTAGAAGATAAACAATCCATCAGGCATAATCCATATAGGCATCAGTGATCACTTTCTTTGTTTTTGTATAGGGAATATAGTTAAAGGACAAAACAAGAAACTTAACACAATTAAAGTAAAACTATTATCAACTATATTAATGAAACGTTTGTTACAGAGTTCTTGCAGATAACTCGTCAAGAGCTCTTTAGGTTGAATAAGCATTTTCGTATGAATCAAACATAGAGATATATTTACAGCAATATGTTGTGTGATTGCAATAACAAACATGATGGATTATAATAATTATCAGAACAAAGGATATCTACTGAACATATAGGAAAAAATTATGGAAACCTAACAGGAATAACAAAGTAATACAGCAATATTAAGTTGCAAAGTTAAAACTCTGCACAGAGGTATGTTAGAGGCAAAATGTAATTATATGTGTAAAACATTGAAGAGAAAAATAGCAACATAAATAAACTATTGATGAAGTTAAAGTTGCTGGGTTAGAGTTTTAATTCAAAATATAGTGTTAAGATCATACTGACTATTGATTATAGCACTTATCATTGTTCTAGTGATATCATTGATGATTTATACGCCTTCTTCAATAACGTAGCATATACTACCTTTGAATTACAATAACAACAGACTAAACAATTTGTAAAGAGTTTTACAGGGCATGAAATGTTAAAAATAGCACATTCCAACTTGAGCCGCTAAGTATGAAGTTTGGTTACAATGACTTGAGTAAGCTTAATCCATATAGAAAAAGTACACGTCTTGACAATGTTACATCACAGTTTATAAAAGATGTGGACATAATTTGCATAATTCCATTTACTTATATTGTCAACTTCTTATTTTGCTTGATAAACTGAATTATTACAAAATCAATTCTAAGGAATATGCAAACAATAATAGACATATTAATATAATCACTATTTTTGTAATGCATTGAAGAGTGGAGTGGCTTCTCAATGGGGCTTTATCAAGATTGACTCAATCGGTTTGTGAACTGAGTGCCCTCTAACTGGTCTATCAAAAAAGAATGGATAATAACATGTACAGCCAAACAGTATATCCAACATGGCTTTTGCTATCTGAGCATACCCTCTATCGGCATGTGTTAGTCTTTTGAATGAGATTGCTTTGATGTGTGCATCTTACATAAGGCATGCCCCAATTCCATATATGTAAGAGTTTAATTTGAATGTTAATGTTTTAGTCTAGTGAAATTAAACCAGCAAAAGTTGTCTCATGAGGGCGCTTAAAAGGCTTGTAAACTCTGCTAAATTTCACGTGAAGTTAGAAAGATAGTTATCTATTACTATTTGTTTTTTCTTATTTGGACCTGTTTTCAGGAGCATCAAGTTTAAGAATATCCTCAACCTTGTTTTGATCGGGTTTTAAACCTGATGAGCTTAGTGTATGGCCGAAGAAGGATAATTCTGTTGCGCCTACTACTCATTTGTCTGAGTTGAGACTAACACCCATTGAACATGCACACGTTCAAGTAGTACACATGTCAACATGTCATGTCCTTTGTGAGAGTGTCTCCACACCGGTATGTCATTGACTATACACACAACATTTGGAATGCCCTAAAAATCGTTGAACGCCTTTGGGTACACAATTTACCCAATTTCAGTTTCTCTTTTATTACAAGGTTGATGATCCAATCAGTGGGTTAGTTTTTCAATACTTGCTCACTCTTCCATTCTTGTGAGTTCTTCTTTAGGGTTTGACTTTAATGCTTCTGGTACACTTTGCTGGGGAGGGTGTTACTACTGGTACGGCATCGGGTTTAAAATGGATGTTGCACACACCTGTTTCATGAAATACTTGTACATACTTGTAACAAGCTGATTTATCTAAGCCAACTCATTATCAATATAGTAAATCAGCTGGACTAAATGTAAGTCAAGTGAAGTTTGAAAACTACAGTGAGCTGTGGACTAGACTACAATGTATGTTTTTACAGTTTTCCCAGTGTGAGAGATGAAAAGCATTATCTTGCCAACCACAGAGATCAGGGATATACAAGCTTCCTGTCAGGGTATTGAGCAGTCTTTAATATTGCTTGTTTTGTATTAGGCATGTAGAGGAATATTAATCGTGACCCTTTATCTATTTAAAATATATATTTATGGGCCAATACATAATTGAACAAATTAATGGTCTGTGGATGTGAGAGATGAATGCATTACCATATCTATGTAAGATTCAGTGTCAGTATGTTTATTTTGTGCACTGTTATCACTTCCATTATAATCAAATCCCTGGGCAACATTCAATATATTAAGCACAGTTTTGGATCTGTATATATTTGCAAAAAGATTATGTTTTTACACACTCTCCACAAGTTACACCTCTAGCCAGAAACTGCGATTCTTTGACTGGTGATTCCATTTCCACGTTTCTCACATGGTTTTTTGTGTTGTTAACTGCTTGGACCTGGGACCAATTTGATATTGGGTCTGATGTATCTGTGTCGACTTCAGTGATAGTTGTCAGTGATATCCCCTGGGTTTGTTTCCACCACGTGTCTGCAACTCTGGAGTTTCTTTTATCTACATCATCTACATCTTTGTTTGGTATGCCATTTATAATCGACATTGTTTTCAGTTTACTGCTGAAAATATTTCAAAGTTTTGATCGATCTGAATATCTTTGGCTAATGTCGACTTGTCTGCTGCATTAATCAGTTTCTCTTGGACTCTCTGACTGTTCATCCCAATACAATTATATCCCTTATTATATCGGTATCATGAATGTTGCAGTCTCTTCATTTGAGTCTTAGCCTTGTGACAAAGCAAATAGTTGATTCCACCCCTTGCATCTAGGTTTTGATACCATACCACACAAATATTGGGTATAACTTTGGTTGCATGAGCACCTTAAATGGTCATAGACTGTTTGGAGTTTCTTTTCATTTTCATTTGAAATACCAGACCACGTTTGGTAGATGTCTCTCCCTTTTCTCCCAACGTACAACAACATCTATGACACCTTTTCATCTATTTTTTCTTTTCTTTCTTTGAGATGTCCATTAAAAATCAGTTTGATATATAGTTTAAACTTTCCCACTGTTCCGGCAAGATCATTACCTTGCAGTTCATGACTGTTGGCAGAGTACTGCTTAAATCTATGTCTGATCTTTTCAAATCTTAGCTAACACACACACACTGCTACCGTATGTGCAACTCCAACTTAATGCATTAATCCCACTTCTGACACCATGTTGTGTTTTTGTTTTCATCAAATATATCAAGTGAGATGTATATATTGGAACAGACACAAGCGTGTTGCTTCATGGAGATAGAATAGGACCATTCATCGATCTATGTTTGGCACAGATAGCCACCTCAAATGGACATATATATTATTTTCATTTCTACCAGTGAGTTTAGTAGAAGTCTGAGACCCATTGACAAGAGAATGCAAAGATGTTCAGTGACTAGTCTGATTGGCAACATATTTGAAAATAGAATAACAATGCAAAGCAAAGGAACAAACAGTACATAAAATCAAACAATCACATAGGGATGCAGCATGAGATATTTACTTATTTTGCTAATTTGAATTTCGGCCACAAAGGGTGCAGTGACTAGCAATGAGATAAATTGAAACAATAATGGCAACATAAAAAGTGAGTGCTAACATTTCAATTGTTATGTTTACCTTGAATAATTATGTATAATTCAGCTAATGCATACATGTCTGAAGCAATTGCATTATTCATTATTAATTGTACATAAGTAATACATATTCCAGATGCAGGATATTAAATGAAAAATATCTTACTCAATTACCGTTTGCATTATTACTCTTCCAAACATACTTCTCAAGATCTGTCAGACATGATGCAGCCAGTGGACAAGAATATGAGGGACTGCATTTGAATAGAGGTGAAACAAGCCCCTACCTACATCTTAATGGTAAGTTAATATCTGCTTTAATTCTTGCTGAGCACTGTGTCTGCATGTTTTATAACATTTCTTACTAAGATGAATCAATGATTCTTAATGCTTGTAAATTTTAATGATTCACAGTTATGTCAACATTTCATTATTTTATAAAATTAGATTTGTTGTATTGTTTCACTCTGATAAATACTGGAAAATACACCTTGTCAAATAATTGTAGTGCTTCTTCTATTCACACCCATGACCAATTCATACTGTTTATAAGTATATCCTTATTGTTCCAATACAGTTTATACAATCATTTATATCACCATATGTATATGTAAGTCACAATATAGACTTTACATTTTCAGGATTATAGTAATACACAGAGGAAAGGGTGAAATAATATTTATGTTCATTGGTGTTATTTATACACGTGTATGTATTATTATACAATAATTTTCTTATTCTACCTAGAGATTAATTATATAAACAAATATAAGCTACAAGAAACAAAGTAACTGAATGTACGAGGTATTCCAAACTAAATACACAAATGCAGATTCATAAGTCAACAACTAATGCACACATAATTCTGCCATGTAAAATTTGAATTGAGTCACAAGCTAGACATAACTTTCAAAAGAATATGGCATTTTGGTATACTTATATTTGATCTTTGGAATCATTTTGAATGAATGCACATTGCAACAATTTTTTCCATTTGATCGGGAATGAATAGATGTTGGTATTTTTGTCAATTCTATGAACTTTTGTGATTATGGACTGGATTTGTACATGTAAAATGTTGGATTGAAGCAGCGAGGAAGAAGCGTGTTTACATCTGCAAGCGTGTTTTTCTGTTCTATCATTGAATGGTTGAAATCATAATGTGGGGGGGAAAATGAAGTCTTTCCATTGAAATTATCAAAAAGACGCTATGGAGTTTAATGTTTATTTCATATTTAGTGAAGTAAAGAGGCTGTAATTGCATTTGGAATATTTTCAAAATTACAGTACAAGTTCGATCTGTGTAATCACGACTGAGAAGCCATGACAGAGCACATATAATTCTAATTTGCAGAACTAAGAATGAACATGTCATGTAAATTCAGGGTGTAAATCTGTAATTATATGTATTGAGATTCTTATTACCAACTAAAGAACAGAGTTATTGCCTTTTCACTTGTATGTTATTTGTAAGAACCCTATCTGGCATCTATAGCTAGCCTAAATCCGAAACATTGTATCCAAAACATTAACGCGGAATTACCCAAAGCAGCTGGTATGTGGCAGTGCATTAAACATCTCATTTAGTTCATTCAGAAACTAATTTAAATAGCAAAATGTAAAGTGTCTTTTACAAGATCGTAAATTATTTATTTACAAAGTAGTTCTTAATACACTATTGGGCACACAGAAGTTAGATATATACTCATTAGTGCGATGTCTTAAAATATTGGACAATTCTGACAATGCAAATTTAACGGAGAAAAAGATGAACATTTTAATTACTTAATTTATTCCAAGAATTTTTTGAAATCATAAAAAGTCGACTCCAACAAAATTAAAATATGTATTCAGATATTCACAATAGCTAACATTAATTGCCCTTTAATGACTTTGAAACTTGCATTCTGACAAAATATTGCATTCTGACAAAATATTTTAGTTTTGAAGTCATAATGTTATTATAGTCTTGTAATAATCAATTGTAACTGCAGTAAACATGTGTTTGCTCTTGATAAATTGGTATATCTTAATGGGCCGGCAAAACAGTGGCATTTACTGTATCTTAACACTTATTGTGCTTTATTGTTATATCATCTGGTGATTTTTATTCTCAACCGTTGGGTTGCTGAACAATGTATATCTGATAAAACTTCAAAATGCACCTTTAAATTTCCTAAAACATTAATCTGCACCTTTAAAATTCCTTAAACATTAAACTACACCTTTAAAATTCCAAAAACATTAAACTGCACTTTTAAGTTTCCAAAACATTAAACTGCACCTTTAAAATTTCTCAAACATTAAACTACACCTTTAGAATTGAAAATTCCTAAAATATTAAACTGCACTTTTAAATTCCCTAAACATTAAACTGCACTTTTTAAAATTCAAAAGAAAACTTGTACCCATCATACAAAAGCTAAATTGTATTATCGCTATATGCACTGAACTGTTAAAGTATCAAAGACTTTTGCTTCAACAAAATATATTTAAAACAATACAAAAAAGTCTCATATGTAAGAATTAATGAACAATTTCCATCTCTTGATTGAAGCTTTTAGTACTGCATTGCATTGCACATTTTAAAATTTTATTAAGCAAATGAATATACCGGTATTTATTACAAGTCTTGCATCCAGAACATTTCTTGCCGATTGATTTTGTTCATATACTATTTTGATGTAGTTAAAGCGTGTGTATGTAACCTTTGTTCAAAGTTGTATTTACTCAGTCGAAATCATCATGACAAGGCATTTTGTGTGAAAGTAGATTTATACTATTTGATGAAATCTTTTCATTTCATGTCCATATTTATATTTGTATCTTAGGTTGAGTCAGTTTGGTGAATGTTTTAAATGTTATACAATTTTATTTTAAAATGATATTTCCAACACTTCACATCTTTCCACAGATATTAGATTAGAAGAGAACAGAAATGTCAACACAAGGTACAGACACATAGCATAAATAATTAGGGATATTTATAAAAAATGTCATATGTTCATTTTGACAGGTATATTATTATCATCTACTCTGTTATTAACAACAACTCAAATATTCCACGTTTTCAAACAATAAATAATAAAGCATTAAGGTTTTACTTTATTTAATGTTCTCTGAAAGCCTCAATATATACGTATACCACAGGAATAATCACTGACAATAAAGAAATAATCTATTGCTGGTCATGCTATTTTAAATTAAGGTATGTACACTGTAACAGAATTGTTACCGAGTGGTTGGTGGATTAAATGAACAACACACACAATATGTGAAAGATGATATAAATTTATGAAATAAATTATTAATGAAAGATAATGATGTATCAACACAATAACTCATGCGTTCAACCCACGATCACACTTCACAACCATTCACAATTTAAAAATAAATTAAATATTAATACAAAATAAACACAGATCCAAGGAACCTCCTGGACTACACAAATGTTTCGTATAAAATTGAACCTTTACAAAAGTTATATTATCGCACATATAAATTGCGATAACAAATACAAACATCAAATTACATTATCGCACGCATGGATTGCGACAACAAGTACAAACATCTACATGTATTAAATCAAGGTACTAACTGTTATCGAGATTCATGTAAGTCCTTGGAATCCTACAGATTCAAAGTAACCACGTGTAAATATAACAATGTATTCAATTGCAACAACAATTGAAACACACACATGCGTCTCGACCCTGTATAACCGTACGATTCACCAACTGTTGAATCGCCGCACAGCTTCACAGCTTATTGTGTTGGCCCAATACTTTTATCAGCCGCTTGCCCTTCACGGATCCACTACAGTCATACATACAGACAGCATACAGCATCTACTAGAACCACCGGTCCCAAACACTTAGATACTACCCCGGACGTTTACACCTCTAGACAGCTCCGACACTTGGACATTTAGACTTCTAGATTTCCGGATATTTACACATCTCGAGACACGTAGACGGACAGACAATCCGACAGACAGACAGTCAGATACCTCAATTTGATCGCACAGTTAAACAGCATAATCACGGCACAATCAATCACATTCAGCCCTTTTGCTGGAGCAATCAATCACATTCAGCTACAATAAAGAAACCAAGCTAATAATAGTTGTTTCTAAAACAATCTAAAACTTAGATTATGCTATTGCATTTAAAGTCTAATAGTGACTAGTAATTCCAAATATTCAATGGTTTAAATCTGCATTGTAATAAAGGCATCATTACATGAAATGATAAACTGAATAAAGTTCACAAAAAAACGAAATATAAATTTAACACTCACCCCTTTGGCTGGAGAAAAAATGACGAGCTATCTCTCCTTTGACAAGATGCTTTTGACTCGTAATCGTTTTAGAAATATTCTGTCTTATATGTCCTCAAATAGGTAAGCAGAATTCACGGCAAAATTCCCGTGCACCCCTTGATTATAATGTTCCTGACTTCAAGTGATTTGTAGTCAGGCACATGCAAATCGCTACACGTCGCTTACCTTGAAAAACACTTATTCACCCCAGGTAACGCATTTACGACGTAACAAAAAAAAATGGTGAAATTAGTTTGTATTCAAGAAGAAATAAATTCAATTTTCGCCTAATTCTGTGACATACACTAACAACTAACCTTTTCGATCACTTATTTTAATTATGATTTGCATTCAGCATTATGGGACTGCATATATCTAACAATATTTCCATTTCTAACTTAAGGCCTCCAGATAATGATTCCTATGAACAATTGCACCACTATACAAACAATGACATCCAGATGTATAGCTCACTGAAGATTCCAAAAATATCCAAAGGTAATCATTAGAATTTTGTCTCACTTTTCATGTATGGTATTTCCCATGAAATAATAAAGACAGCATCCTAATCACATTGGTTCAATGTTTTGTAAGGTTGCCTACTATAATCTAGGTAAACGTTAATGTATACACATGGAATATATAGTATTTGAATCACATGTGACTTAATATATTTAATTATCTACAGAGGCATAATGATAAGTTTATTGTTAATCTTACCAAATGACAACAATTATTTTACTTGGAATATCAATAAAGAATCGATACCACTGCATATCTAGCGAACATTACAGATCCATATCATTAAGATTAATTTTTTGCTTTCAAATTAATATTGCTGGGTCATTAACATCTCCTTGATCAAGGAAGGTTAGTGTATGAAATTACCATTAGATAAAATGAAACGTTTGCATATATTGCATTGTATCATAGTTTCTTGTGCTCTTGCTGACAACTAAACTGTATATTGTAATCATTTATGTCAAATTTGTATTGTCTTTTGTATCATGGTTGAAGGGAATTTAAGGTTTATTGTGCTCTTGCTGACTTCAAACTGTATATAGTAATCATTTATGTCAAATTTGTATTGTCTTTTGTATCATGGTTGAAGGGAATTTAAGGTTTATTGTGCTCTTGCTGACTTCAAACTGTATATTGTAATCATTTATGTCAAATTTGTATTGTCTTTTGTATCATGGTTGAAAGGAATTTAAGGTTTATTGTGCTCTTGCTGACTTCAAACTGTATATAGTAATCATTTATGTCAAATTTGTATTGTCTTTTGTATCATGGGTGAAGGGAATTTAAGGTTTCTTGTGCTCTTGTTGACTTCTAAACCTTATATAGTAATCATGAATGTCAAATTTGTATTGTGTTTGTAAATGACAGTGACATCACAGTGTAGATTATTACATTACTAGACACAGAGATAGTTTCGATATTATGATCATATCCCTTAAACCTAAGGTAATAAATACCAAACTGTATTTAAGTTTCTTTATTTTGTTATTTATATTAGTTTATAGAACCTATAATAAAATAATACGATTATACTCACTATGAAAGTTAATTATGTGTATCGTTAGATACTGCATTTAGGACTCAGTAAAATTATTATCATTTAAACATTTTAATGAGGTTTGTCATTATTTATGATTTAAACAATTGAATGAGGTTTGTCATTATTTCTCATTTTTTTAATATTTTTTTATTATTTGTTTTTCATTATCACAGTTATCTTTTTATCATTAATCATTTCTCAGTCATTAAAATTCCCTTAAATAATTTTTGTTAGTAATATCTTTGATTTTCTAAATGTTTTCTCACTGTCATTGATCATTTCTCAATTGTGAAAATTTTCTTTGATAATTGTTTTACTAATATGCGTCGATGGGTTATATAAATTTTCTCTTACTTTTCAGACTCTGAACGAATGTATGAAAATACACAGATAAGGTAACCAACTTGACTGATGCGTACCAATAAAATTCAAGAAGGACAAAGAGACGACATTGTTTCAAATTCGAAACATAATCAGTTTTATTGGATCATATATTTGTGTTACAAATATAGTTGGTGCTGTAATTATGGCATTGATGTTGAATATGGAACAAAATGGGTTTCATTGATAATATTGTCATTTGCAAATCATTGCGAGGCAGTTTTGTTAACTGCTTAATATTTTTAACTTATGTGCACAACCTGAAATTCAAATTACTTATGTTAGTTGACTTTTGTTTATATGTACCAGTAATTTTGACTATTCAGTACACTGAGTAATGACCAAATTATTGCGATTATAACAAGACCATTCACATAATAACCAGATTATCGGCATATTAATCAGACTATTGGCATATAAACTAGATCATTACTAGAAATGTTTTAAATATGAACACATCAATAACTCATCTCCATAAGGATATATCACATAGATCCTACAAAAGTGAATCAGGTTAAAGTAAATAAATGTGTTGATTTTTTTCTTTCAATTAGTGTTCAAATGAATATGATTTAACATACATACGAATCTGCAATTCATAAAAAAGTATCAACATAATGTTTAAAATAATTTTGCATTAACTGCTTAATTGTAGTTTTATTATGTGTTTGTATTTTATTAACATTACCTGTCAGTTCATATAGAAATGTTACATTGTCAATTTTGTTTTTCTCTGGCCATGATATATTTTAAAAGCTTGAACAAACATGTACGATTCACTATGTTGAGAAAATAAAAGATTCAAACACTTTCAATCCATTCTTTTAAAATACAGCTTTTATCAAATGATTCAAAATATGTACAATTATCTTTCCGTTTTTGACCTCCTCTGTCATTATCATACCCAATCATAAATTCATGAACTCGTAACTGCATCTTAGGCTGGATAGAATGGAAAAATACAAGGAAGGGTCGTTTATAATGTACATAGGACTAAAGCATAAATGTGGATTGAACCGCATTACAATATGATGTTTCCCAGCAATACCTGTATCATGTCAACCTACTTTGCTTACTGGGTAATGTCATACTATTGTGTTCATGTTTGCAATTTTCATCTAATCTGGCATATTGATTATCAAGGGTCATTCACCAGCTGAAATAACAGTTGAATGACTCATTATGTCAGAGTATTGTAGTTATTTGCTAAACAAAAGGATAGAAAAAGTAAAATGTTATTAAAGGATATCAGGAAACATAATAGCGTATAGGCACTGGTGCCAGAGGCATAACTATGATATTTTGCGCCCGGAGACGAACTATAAAATTGGCGCCCCAGCCCCCTCCCCGTTTAATCACATTTTTCTATTACATTGAATAAGGAAAACAATTTAAATTTTAATAAAACATTGTATTTAAAGAAGCAAATTTATAGAAATTATAGTAGATGACCCACACAGTCACTGTCGTAGACTGGTTTACATAGTCTACAAAAGATTTATGTTTCTTGATTTCACTGTCGAAAACTGGTCAATTACGCAATCAAAATCTGTTTTTTCCAATGTTTCTCTTTCAACGCTAAGAAGAGCAAGATCGCTGAGACGATCCTGTCCCATTGACGCACGCAAATGAGACAAAATAAGTTTCAATTTGCTGAACGACAGCTCACAGCTTGCAAATGAAACTGCTATTGTTAATAAAATTTGCAGTGAAATTCGCAGATTCGGAAATATGTCGTCTCCATAAAACAATAAAACCAAGAAGATCCAAAGCAGTGTTTGGTAGAACTTCATTCCATTTACTGAGCAGCATTCTGCAATCTCCAATTTATGTGAAAAGTTCGTGGCCATTGATGTCCGTGTCGTAGAAATTTTAAAAATCTGTTCAATTTCGACGAATAGCATCGACATCTGTGTTGGATAGAAGGGTCTTAACGTCCAGCAGAAACCCACATTTTGTGTTCAGGTCTTTTAGTCGTAAAAAACGTGTTGACATCTCCTGCTGAAGTCGATCAAATACACTCTTCATAATACGCACAATTTCTTCTTCCGATGAAAGTCCTGCATCTCTTGCCAGTTCTCCAGGCATCTTCTGACATCGTTCAATTCTTCTGTCCATCTCAATCCCCCAGGCTGTGCATTTTGTTTTGGCTGTTTCTACAGCAGCTTGGCTCAAATCATTACGAAGCCTGACAAATTCTTGCTCCAAAGATTCAATATCAGTTGCTGCTTCCTTGAAATTTATAGTAGGATCTTGTAAGCGCTTCTGTACACCATCGATTTTTCCAAGAATGACATTCCAGAAATGTAATAAAACTATGAAGTCAAAATTCAATACGCACGTCTGTAACTGTTCTGCACCACTTCTGGTTTCAGGCGTTATTGTTGAGTCCTCCAATAATTTTTCTAACAGCCCTACTAGTTCATCCAGTCCTTCATGGATAGCTTTAACAGCTTCTGATCGTGCACCCCAGAGTGTTTCAGATTCCCGTTTTACTGTCATAGGCACAGCTTTTTTAACTCTTCCCAACGAATTGTTGAATGAGAGAAAAATGAATATATACTTTCAAGTGTTCCAAAACATGTGACGACAAGTGAATCCTGCTTAGCTTAGTGTACTGCTAAGTTTAATATGTGGTTATCACAGTTGACAAACAATGCTCTGTAATTTTTGTCACATATTCGTTGTTGAAGGCCAGAAATATGCCCAGTCATCATGGCAGCATTGTCATAACATTGTGCCCGACAGTCAGCTAGAGGTATGCCATTAGATTTTAGTCTCTCGATGATGACTATATCTAAGCTTGCTGCATCTTTGGAATGTATCTCAATATAACCTAAAAATGATTCTTTGATAGTTACTTTTTTAGTTTGAAAATCCACATTCACAAATCTTATGACCTGAGAAAGCTGTTCCCAATGTCCTAGATCAAGAGTTGAGTCAAGTAAGATACCATAATACTTGTTTTTCCTGATATCACTCAAGAATTGGTTCTTTACAGCCGACGCAAGTATGTGAATAAATTCATTCTGGATATCCGGTGACAGATAAGAAACTGATCTCGGATTTTCTTCTGCATGTTGGATGTGTTTTGCCAACAGTGGGCCATACTGAGCAATGAGTTTGATCAGCGCGAGAAAGTTTCCAACATTTTTATCATCATCCGCATTCAAATTTTCCTCATGACCATGTAGTGCCAAATTTTGTGAAACCAGAAACTTAATACAGGTGAGTATTCTTTGCAAAATATCTCGCCAACGTTGTTTTTCCAAATGAATCTGAGCTTGAACCACTGCATCAATTCCAGTACCACCAACTGACCTTCGTTCGGCTTCCTTCCATGTTGTAAAAGTTATGCGGTGGCTAGGATTGTTTTCATGAGACTTTAGTTTTTCTGGTTTTCTCCACTTGTTGAAACCGTTTTTTAACTCAAACGAAGCTCGTGAGTTTCAAGTCGATGATGTAAATAATAGACAACAGAAACAGTAAGCAGCTTTATTGATTGGTGAATATAATAGCCACGAATGATTTACTTCCTCTCCATTCGCTAGTTGGCGTTTAAACCATGCTGATATAAGTGAACATTCTCCACATACTGATGATAGATTGTCTGTGTGCTGAAAAGGTAGGGATCCGAGAGTAATCATTTCATTGCGAAGAGACTGTGATACTTTCGATAGCTTTGTCGTTTTGTCAAATTCTAAGTAATCAACGTCGTGAATCATTAGTACAGCAGGAACCACATCATAATGAGTATTTTCAGCTTCTCTATCAGAAAGTTCTTTTTCTCATCTTCCCCGTTACTCTCAACAAGTTCATAATTATGTTGGACCTGTTTAACGACGACATCCTGGTCTTCAGTATTTTCAGAGTTTTTTTCAGCGTATACAGCAATATCTGTCTGAATCATGTTTTTCTCTGAGTCCTCAATGTTTTCAACATTATCGTCTACATGCTCTGAAATAGGTGGTTGATAGCCGTCATCTTCTGATTCTGAAGAATTGGAGTTTGCAGCTTCAGCTTCTTTCTTCTTGGCTTTCTTTAAAAGCTAGCAAGTAATGTACTTGACCTTTTTGATGCTATTTCGGCTTCCTTTTTTCTTTTGCGACATTAGGGCCCCACTTCATTTTCTTCCTGACATGGCTGACAAAAATTATAAATATATTATTATATTACTGAGTGCAGTGAAGTGAAAAAATAAGTGTAGGCCTAAACAATATCATAGTGGCATTGGTATTGTGCTACTACAATAAATAATTATCATTATAATTAGGCTATACATGCATATTAAAGTGTACAATTTATACACCTAAAGGCAGATTATGCTCCAGATATTTAAAAATATCGATATAACAAATTTTATTCTATATGCAAATAAACATTACAGATAAACCTTGTTAGCCCGCCACCGTTAGTCCTGCTTTTAAGTATGGCTAGAGGCGAGTATAGTGGGCTAACAGATACAGCCCACCCAATCACGGAACAGAAGCACTGCCGTGTCCATGTTGTTATCATAGCACGACAACAGACATTACCCAGCAGTTATGGACAGCTTTATACTTGAACAAATACTACTAATTTAATAAACACTTTATGTACACAAGATACAGCCTACATTTACCTTAATAGAGTTTAAGCTATCTTTGTTTTCTGCCACAATATCAAGTGCCTCACATATGCTGCTTTTTATCAACGCTCAACACGTGCAGACGGAACCAGCTGTACGTAGAATCTGTATCTCGGCTGGCAGGCAGCATCATCACTGTAGATCGCAGACGTATCAGATGACACGTCTGCTGAGCCGCTGCTGAAATCTTCTGACCGATTTATTACCCTTCTTTACTTATTATAATGTAACGTTGTAAGCCTCCTTTTGGCGCCCCTGTACCTTGGCGCCCGGGGACATATGTACCCCCCTGCCCCCCCAGCTACGCCTCTGACTGGTGCATAACGTATTTACAGGTCTGCAGTGATAATGCTTATGGAATAATACAGATACAAGCATTTGACAGACCACTGATATTTGTTGTAGATGATTAGCTGTTTTTTTGGATCTGTAATTTTGTTGATAATATTTATTCTTTTTTTTGCAATTCTTCTTCCATAAGCACATTTCTTTTCTGGGAGTTGTTTTGTAAACTGTAATACAATAGGATTATCAGTTGCAAAGCACTTTATAATACTAAAAACACATTTCATGGATACCCAATCTCAATTATAATGGTGGCCTTTTCCATAATTAACACAGATCATGTTCCTCTTCCCGATCGTTTTATAAATTTTGTTCAAGGTATGTAACTAATTATATGTATATCTGGTCAAAATAGAGACAGGCCTATTGAATTATAGATATGAACCTGTTTTTAACCAGAATTATTCATAGTGTATGATGCTGAACTGGCCAGTATAGATTTCAAATAACTCATAATATGTTCATTTATTTTGCCATTTTTTTCTTTCTAATTGCTGGACATTTCAACTATTGTTTCGGAAACTGATGCATCAAACTTCTTAGGAATTATTTTGATACATGTTTCAAGTTGCATAATGCATCACAGTCTGTGCAAGGTACTGTGCTATTAAACCCATTTAAGTGCAAATATGTAAATAATCAACATTGACTGTACAACATTGTCAGTTCAGTGTCGTTGTCAAATACATTTACAATAGTGCCAATATTTTGGCAGTTAATTCTTCAACATTTTTATTTCAAAGACCACATCACATATTGCCAGAACTGTTTTGGGGAATGCACTGCCATTTCCACATTTCGAGCAGGAGAGGTTATGGCAACTATTTTTAATAGCGCGATCTTGTCAAGATATGATAAGAAATATTGTAATTTAGAACCATTACATATTGCGACATTGTTTGAATGAAAGATCCATTTTCGTGCTACTATCCATTAAGTGGATTTGACAATGTGCATAATTGTATATGGACTTTGTGCAAATCGTATTGGTGTTTAGATCATCCTAAGTTTAATACAGATCCATAAGCATTGCACAAAATAAACTTTATTATTATTAATGGTTTGACCATCAACATAGGATACCTTGAAGTTCCTGTGAAAAAGTTGTTCACGTTTTTTATAAGGACACATAAACATTTTTAGTTACAGCTAACGTAGTGTTTCAAAGAAAACCTAATATTGTACAACTATCCATGGACTAATGATAACATGATAGTAAACAGCTACCATGGTCAGTATGTTTGACATCTGATCAGCATCATTTTCATTTTGAATCATAAGACATTAGTGAAAACACCATAATAATCCAACCATTTATTTAGGAGAAGTGTTAATAACAAGATTTTCAGGATGGACAACATCGTGGTAAAATGTAATGTCAGCTAAACATCAGTGACATTTAGAACTAGCTTGATATTGTAAAGACTCTTATAGTAAACGAAAATATATGTATTAAAGGACACTAACTTCGGAAGTATACTGTTAGCAGGATTTCTAATATGACTTATAAATGTAATTGTCACTATCGTATCATGTTAGTTTCAAATAATTTTGCTTCTCAGATTTTCACTAATTGTAAAGACCAAGAAAATATCATAATAACTATTTTTAATAAATATTGTTTTCTGTTCACAGTTGGAGGTTAGATGGACACCATTCTCAGTTAGTGCTTAATAAATCATAAGAACTGTTTTAGAAAAAGCATGCCCAGCTATTCTGGATAGTATTTATAATGTCACAGTGGTGCCATTTTAACAGTGGACTAATCAAGCATGATTAAATGTCTTATTGTAAAAATATTTTGTCAGTAGGATGGTCCATTTTGGGAGACGAGGTAATAATAAGGTGGATAATATTGCAGCCATATGCGCTATCAGACTTGTGCCATATTATTTATGACTAAGTATTATTCAAAACAAATTATGTTGATAAAAGTATCATGATAAAACATTCAGGTATAACAAGATTTTTTCAAGAGGCCACTGTGCTATAAGTTAGATCTGCACCATTTTCATCTAGGACTAAAATATGTAAAAGATAGCTTTACTGTATAATCTTTTTTATTTTTGATGGTATGCTTCATAGATATAATATATTTATTAATAAAACAGAAAAGACAATACTAAGAATCATTTGTTTCTTTTTATTAAACAAATGCTAAGGCTCTTTCAGATTTGTCAGGCGCCAATACCAAGCTCTGAGTAAAACAGAACAGCAATGGGGAAGGTACGCTGCCAAAGTTGTAAATATCCATTCAGGCAAACAATTACACGTCACAATATATCTACAAGACAAACGTGAAACTAGTATCCTGTGATATTTTCTTATTTAAGTAATGTGCATCATACCTGACAGAACTTCTTGTTGACTTGACTTTTGAAATTAGATTTGATTTGTTACTGAAAATGTGCACATACATGTACATTTGCAATAACAAAAGCCAGTCACTAAATTTTAAGAATTAAAATATAAACGTCATAAACCTAAATGACTTAAATAAAACTACATCAAAAAAATTAATATATAACACATATATCCACAGATGATAAATAACCATAAGCTACAATGAACCCTTGTCCCACCCTCTATCTCAGAAAAGAAGGATTTTAAAGGAATCAGCAAGGGCTTTCTGCTAGCTGTGATGATAGGAGATTGGCAACTTAGATATATCGATCCAGTAGACTTATCCTCTCCTACCACCAACACAGTCAACGGTAGAGGAGATGAATGTCTTAAAGGGACATAGCTGGACCAAAGATGAAATGTAGTAGGGCGTTAGACTATAGAAAACACCAAAGATGAAACTCAGAAGAGACAAGTAACGAAAGTCACCAGAATACCTATTCTAATGAAAAGAAAATATGAATAAGATGATTAACTAGGGTCTTTATTATTGTAACTGTTACCATGTGCGGCACTAGTATGACTATCTTTATCTAAATTGTCAGGAGAGGAACTGTGAACCAGTCAGGTGCTACTTTGCTTAAATTAGGTTTTGTTACAATATAAATAAGATGATGAGGGACCCGTGACCTTTCCGTGGTACATTTAAGAGAACTGTTTTCCAGATGGAACAGTTTTGGAATTCCGCATTACTTCCAGTGACATGGTATTCACTTTTTTATCAAAAGTCTCATTACAACAGATCTGAATATTCATCATAACGCATTGTTTATAAGCGCTGTCTAGGGTCGAATGCAGTCGTTCTTTATACGAAGGTTATATAAAGTAAGGTTCTTTATGGTAAGGGTTGTTTAAAGTAACGGATTGCCCATTTAGTAAATAGGCAATAGCTCTGTCTAACCAGCAGTGTTAGAGTACCTGTAAATAAACATTACATACATCAATTTGAACATCTTGTTGAAATAAATGTTGATCATAAAGGTAAACAATTCTTCAGACTTCAGGTTATTTGACTGAAATATCAGGAGTGATTTGATACATTTTCAGTAAACGTTACCTATCCATAATTGTCTAGCAATGGAATTGTAATGGCTATCTCATTTTGTCCTGATAGTTTTATTTCTGGATTGAATTGCTTGTAAACAAATTGATGAATAATCCTTTCATCATATCTGAATAGGATTTTTATTTAATTTAAAGGGTAGCGTTGGAAGGATTTGCGTGTAATTGATGATAACGATGTACGAAACAATGAAGGAATGGACTCAGTTCGAATATATGGTAATATTTCTAATTATTTTTATAAAAATGCCAAATCTGCCCCTTGTATTAAATTATACTTTTCATCAAAACAGTTTCATGTTTCGGGATTACATGTATTAGTCGGTATCTATTTTGCATTTCTAATTAACTTTCTTTTTCATAATATGCAGTTTGCCCAAATTAATTTTCTAACTATCCTGATCCCTTGATGTTTGTTTCGTAACCAACATATTTATCAAAATCTGAGTCTAGAACTAAGGAGATTCTGCACAAAGTACCGGCTCTACATTTAATATTATAATTGTAGAGACAGACATTCTTATTATGACTAAAATTATATTTCTATACATTTGGAAAGTTCTAGAATAATAGTTGGTAATATTTGTTTCTAGACATTGTTTATTGTCACCTGAGTTCAAGTATTAGCTTCTGAACAATTTGTCAACGAGAACCCTCGCGATGACCACATCTACTACAAGTTGATCCTGGCAAAGAATATCTTGGTGCAGTATCATCTCTGATGGAAAAAAAAAAACAAACATGTCAAAACCAGACGAGGAAACACCGCAATTCATTGTGATAAGGCAATCATTTAAAGATTTAATCGAACACTGGATGAGCGGTTATTTGGATCTCAAAATGTAAAGGAAATAATTAAAATGATATGAGATCTCGTGAATACATACCTAGTCTGATATATGCATTACATAATGATGTTACTCATGCATTTGCTATGAAACCTATCAATGCAATCACACACAAAAATATTTCAGTACAACAAAAAGATTTTAGAAAACAATCAGTATTAGGTAATGTGACCAAGATATTTATATGAACCCGATGAACTTGAAAGCGGTACAACAAGAGCGACTGATCTTATTTGGAGTGGAACTACACAAAAAATGAAGTACATGTATGAGGTAAGATCTACGGATAGACTTGCAAAATAGAGGTTAGATTCAATTGCTCATCAACTATGATTTGTACATGAACAATTAAAAGTTAATCCTGAAGATACACAATTACCACCGTATTTATGTAACTAGCGCTTCAACTTCATTTACACTGAGGACAGGTCAGAATCCAATTTTCGCGCGTGTGCCCAAGACTGCTATCAATTATATCTACAGTAAATTGTCTTGGATCATTATTTGAATATTGTCACAACATTACTGTGTTACAAATTGCAAATTGATTAGTATGTAATTTTAATATCGTGATGCATACAGCGGCAATATCATTGTCCCTTTTTTTTTTTTATTTTTTTTTTATTTATTTTTTTGGTCACGTTTATTTCAGTATATCATCGTTAACAAAATCTTTATTGGTGTCAGCAGTTTCAATAATCCTCCGCAAGATAAAATAAATTAGACCATTCGATACGATATTCGGCGATCCAAATAACTATCAGAGATGGTTAATTCTTGAGATGAAGGGATTGTTACTGCGTATCCTAGCGGTCATGGAGTTTTGTCCATAGCTAATGCTTTCTCAACAACATTGACAGGAGATAAAACAAGTTCATTTAACACAGATGCTGTTTCTCTGACATCCTGATATATCAGCTTTAATATGTTGTTTGCGTGAATCTGCTGCGCGATAAAATAATTTCAAGGGTATATTCAAAACTTTTTTACTTTTGTAACAAAAACCAATGTCATTGAAGTATATCACGAACTATATAGTTCCACTTGCAACTATCAAATCATGTGGTCTCCACAAATTCCACAAATCGTTTATATTTGTTTCTGAAATTATATCATGCATTATTTGACACTGAACATTATTCGGTTGTAGAATGATTACTTACTTAAGCTCACTTAATTCTTGATGAAGCGCTCTATGATCATCAGTTATTATTTCAAATTAATCTAAAATCATTCAGCCATTCATGCGGAGACAATCCAAAAAAGGAAGTGTTGGATGCCACAAAGCCGACTACCCTTTTGTCTACCAGGAGAATCAACATCGGCACATGGGATGTTAGGACCATGTACGAGCCAGGAAAGACGACGCAGGTAGCAGCCGAGATGAGGAGCAACAACCTGGCCATGTTAGGCATCAGCGAGACACGGTGGACCCAAGCTGGACAATCACGACTGATGACAGGAGAGCTGTTGTTGTACTCCGGGCATGAAGAGAGCGACGCACCCCACACACAGGGAGTAGGCTTCATGCTGTCCAAGCAGGCACAGAGGGCACTGATTGGATGGGAGGCACACGGCCCCAGGATCATCACGGCATCCTTCCGAACTAAGAAGAGGAAGATCAAGATGAACGTCGTACAGTGCTATGCCCCAACGAACGACAGTGAAGAGGAGGACAAAGACCAGTTTTACAGCAGACTGCAGAAGATCCTCGAGACCTATCCGGACAAGGATGTCACCATCCTCATGGGAGATGTCAACGCCAAGATTGGGTCTGACAACACTCGATACGAACAAGTCATGGGCATCCACGCCCTTGGAGAGATGAATGAGAATGGAGAGAGATTTGCAGACCTGTGTGCACTCAACAGCCTGGTCATTGGAGGCAGCATCTTTCCTCACAAGCGGATCCACAAGAATACATGGGTATCGCCAGACAGCGCGACAGAGAACCAGATCGACCACGTTTGCATTAGCAAGAAGTTCAGAAGATCCCTGCAAAACGTTAGAGTGAGAAGAGGAGCAGACATGGCGTCCGACCATCACCTGGTTGTGGCCAAACTGAAGCTGAAGCTGAAGAGAAACCAGATGGAAGCGTCAGACAGAAGAGTCAAGTACAACGTCAGCCTTCTGAAAGACCCCAAGATAAGACAAGAGTTTGGTCTGACGCTGAAGAACAAGTTTGAAGTGCTTCAGGAACTTTTTCAAGAAGAAGAAGACAGTGTACTCAACAGTTGGCAGATAGTGAAAGAAACACTACGAGCATCATGCCAAGAAGTAGTGGGGCCAAAGAAACACCAGCAGAAAGAGTGGAGCACAGCAGAGACCTTGACCAAGATCGAAGACAGGAAGAGGAAGAAGGCAGTAGTCTACAACAGTAGAACCAGAGCAGCGAAGGCCAAGGCTCAAGAAGCTTATGCAGAAGCTCACAGAGTAGTGAAGAGAAACATCAAGAAGGACAAGAAAGAATACATAGATGGACTGGCAGCTGAGGCGGAGCAGGCAGCGTACAGCGGTAACATGAAACAGCTGTACGACATCACCAGACGACTCTCCGGGAATTTCAGCAAACCAGAAAGACCTGTCAAGGACAAGCAGGGGAATACCATCAACAGTTTAGAGCAGCAGATGAACAGATGGGCAGAGCATTTTGAGGATCTCCTGAACAGGCCAGCATCCGCGAACCCCCCAGACATCGAACCAGCTAATGTGAATCTCCCGATCAATTGCGAGAAACCGACCAGAGACGAGATCAGGAAGGCCATCACCCTGATAAAGAGCGGGAAGGCGGCTGGACCCGACGACATCCAAGCAGAGGCGCTAAAGGCAGACCTGGATGCGTCAGTGGAGATGCTGTACCCACTCTTTGAGAGGATTTGGGAGGAAGAAGACGTACCGGCAGACTGGAAGGAAGGTTACCTGATCAAGCTTCCCAAGAAAGGCGACCTCAGCAACTGTAACAACTACAGGGGCATCACACTCCTATCTGTGCCAGGGAAGGTCTTCAACCGAGTCCTCTTAGAAAGGATGAAGGCAACCGTGGACGCACAGCTGCGAGATGAACAAGCAGGCTTCCGGCAGAACAGATCCTGCATGGACCAGATTGCGACGCTCCTCATCATAGTCGAACAGTCCCTAGAGTGGAACTCCCCGTTGTACATCAACTTCATCGACTATGAGAAGGCGTTCGACAGCGTGGATCGAGAAACCCTCTGGAAACTCCTTCGGCACAACGGCATCCCAGCCAAGATGGTCAACCTAATCAGGAACTCCTACGGCGGCATGTCCTGCAGAGTTATCCATGGAGAGCAGCTCACAGACAGCTTCCAGGTGCGAACTGGAGTCCGACAAGGATGCTTGTTATCACCGTTTCTCTTCCTTCTCGCCATCGACTGGATTATGAAGACGTCCACCAGCGAGCGCAGGAACGGAATTCAGTGGATTTTGTGGAGCCAGCTAGACGACTTGGATTTTTCCGACGACCTTGCACTCCTTTCACACAGCAAACAGCAGATGCAAGAAAAGACAAACGTTGTGGCAGCCACGTCTTCACAAGTTGGCCTCAACATCCACGAGGACAAGACCAAGATCCTGAAGATCAACTCCACAAGTACCGAACCATCACCCTGAATGGAAGTCCCCTGGAAGAAGTGCAGTCCTTCACCTACCTGGGTAGCATCATTGACCAGCAGGGCGGTACAGACGCAGACGTCAAGGCAAGGATCGGCAAAGCAAGAGCCGCCTTCATCCAGCTCAAGAATGTCTGGACCTCCAAAGAGCTGTCCTTGACCACCAAGATCCGACTGTTCAACTCCAACGTGAAGTCAGTCTTACTGTATGGAGCATAGACCTGGAGGACGACCAAGACCACCATCAGGAAAGTCCAGACCTTCATCAACAGCTGCTTCAGAAGGATTCTCCGGATCCGCTGGCCTGACACCATCAGCAATGCCAATCTTTGGGAAAGGACCTCCCAACTTCCTGCTGAAGAAGAAATCAGGAAGAAGAGATGGGGCTGGATAGGGCACACCCTACGGAAACCGCCAACCAGTACCACCAGGCAGGCGCTGAGGTGGAACCCACAAGGCAAGCGGAAGAGAGGCCGTCCAAGAAACACCTGGCGACGCAACCTCCAGGCTGACACCACCAAGATGGGCTACACCTGGAACCAGCTAGAAAAAATGGCCCAGGACAGAGGACTCTGGAGATCTGTAGTTGGCGGCCCATACACTGATAGGAGTGACGGGCAGTGAGAGTGAGTGATATTTTGTCAAAACCAATCAAGAAATATGTTTAATATATCTTTCGAAACTGCATATTTCATCCCACATGATGATCCTTGGAATGTATTTTCACCCATTAGTTCAGGAGTTCATTTCTTCTTTCCATCGAAAACCAGTTTACATGCATGATGTAACTCCTCGTTCGCTAGTTCATCGGGCGAGTCTGTGTGTAAGGGTTAAAACGATCAAATCAACAGCTGTTAACTAACTCTATCGAAATAATTCAATCACACAAGTTGTCTTACCAGAACTTCCCAGTCCATTGAGATAAATTGTTGTATGTCTAGTCACAGGATCATAACTGATGGAGCAGATGACAGCTTTATTGTCTGATATTTTCTGCAATAAATATCCATGGGTTCAGCGTCGACAGATTCAGTATAATTATGTCCCTTTTCCTTTTTATTTTCCAATCACCCCATGAAACATCGTAAGCAGTACTTTCATAAAACTGACTCAGCAATTCTGAACATTTATTTCGATATAGAATGAGTCCGTAGCCAATCTGATCGTGGATGTACAAAATAGGTTTATTATCTATAATAAATTACTCGAAACATACGCGAGTATTGGAAATCTTAAATAAGTAAACTGCGGTGAATCACCATCGATGTAGCCAACAAGTGTAAATAATTTAGTTATGTTAGACAAGTAAGCGTTATTTCCACTTACAAATACATTTTTATTCCTTGCATCAGCAATTATAAAATCAAGTTCCGCATCGTCGATACTTAATATTGTATATTCTCATTTATGATCATATCGTCCTCCTTGGTTAAATTAGCCAAGATCTTTTGCGGTTGTTTTTCAAAATCAATTATATCAGGATTTTTATCATCGGAATATTTCGTTTGTTTTGCTAAGCAAACTTCTGTCTGCGAACGATATTATCTAATCGCTTCACTTTTTTGTTGAAATATTATAATTTTTGCGTCGATCATATCTCACAATAATACAATAGGTACCCAATTTGTTTTCTGAAAAGTATCTACCAAACCATGCATAACAAATTGAATGAAGACCTTTAGAAAACTCGAATGACTCGATACAGGCGAATCCAGTCGTGTCAAAATCCGGTAATGGTCCGTCTCTAGTAACTCTATACATCTCATCTCATTGATATCTAATTCTTAAAATAGTCCAAACATTCTCCCATTCCAAGCAAACCACCGGGTTCACACCCTTCCATATCCACTGAGATAAAATCTTTATAATTATATTTAGTGATCCATAATCTGCCATTTCCATATTCTACGTTGTAAATATTCAAGAAGTTTCAAAACATGTTGGCTTCCAGAAACATTTTCTCTCGCAAAATGAACAGCAACTGACTGAATGGTAAAACAATTATTCAGTAATAGTCCAGTGTTGTCAGTCTGCAATGAAATGTTCTGCGCAAGATTTTTTCATTTCTTTGTGGAGCGACTCTGAACAACAATTATCGCCATTAAGTCATACAAAATTGATCATAGTTTTCTTCATAGGAATTTAACAACAACCACATGGATTCAAAATCGTTTTTACAAATATATCACCATCTTAAAATCTTACAGTTGGATTTCGTGGGAATAATGCTACTGCACCAGTCCACGTATGCGCATTGTTATCAATAATTTAAATCGAAAATCGAAACTCCCTTCGCTTTATATTTTGAATCGTACAAAATCTGTCCGGTTATCGTTTTTATTAAAGGAAATTTTAGTGTCTTCCTCGCTCAGCAACGTCTTTGATACACTCCAGTATCTTTAACTATTTCTGCCCATTCGTTTTATTTTACATCTTAGATCCGTTAAACCGTTTCCACGTTTTGCAATGTTATGTTACTCGTTCGACTACATAATTTATTTTTGAAAGTTGCATTGGTTTTTAAAATGTCAACGCTAGGTTTATAATTTAGAATGTTTATCCCATAAATAACCACAATTACAGGATTTGCTCATTTATAATACGTTTTGTCAATACCAGTCAACATTTCGTGGTTTGAAATTTAGCAATTGTTTCATTATGATGGACAGGTTATGTTTAGCACGGATGATCCAAGTAGTATTGTTTGTTTTGGCTACATCGATACATTTTCTTTTGAGAATGTATCTTTGATCGTCGAATCAATTAATAATCGTTACTACTCGTTGGTCGTTCATTGTAGCATTAATAACTTGGGTGTTGCTTATGATTTTCAATGTTGACCACACATGATAAACACCATTGTTGCGAAATTCTTTCTTGGTGCCACTAATACTTTTCATCATATTAACCAGATTGTCACAGAATTAGGCAAAAAAAAAATAACTTGGTTATGCCAAGATATATTTGACTATTTTTCGTTGTGCATGCGAACAATTTATCTAGGGTGACCAGGTGTTTTTTTTTCTTCAGCTATGCGACATGTATCTCGCCTGAAATTACTTGTGACGAGGGACATTATAATCATGATATGCACAAGTATTTTACCCTGAATAGTACTCACTGTCAGTAGTATATGGGGATACTATAGGGACAATGGGAAATCCAGTCAAAAACAGCTTGGGACGATATGGGGACAAGATGTATAGGGACAATGGGAAATCCAGTCAAAAACAGCTTGGGACACTATGGGGACAAAATATGGTGGGACTGTATAGGGACAAGGAAAATTGAACATGGTGGGACTGTATAGGGACAAGGAAAATTGAACATGGTGGGACTGTATAGGGACAAGGAAAATGGAACATGGTGGGACTGTATAGGGACAAGGAAAATGGAACATGGGAAATATGATTTGTATGGGTATAGGGGACTGTCTAGTGACAAGGGGAAAAATGGAGGCAAAGAAAGCTAATACCATTTTGGACATGGGGGTACTCTGTCAAGATATTATACAAAAAGCACTTGACGTTTTCGACAATATCTATCACTTGCTTCAATGTCCCCACTCTAACATAGGGTGGGTTAATGCAGCCTCGTAACTTTTTGGCTTCTTCTTCTAGCATTCCTTCTAAGAGCTCCCTGGCTATTTTCGGTCTTTTTGCAAAGTCCAGACTGTTCGTAAACTTCCATTTATGATGTAGTTTTTCCACTTCATATTCTCCGTCTAATATCCAGAAATAGCTGTGTCATAAATTGTTGAATAAACTTGATGCTTTCGCCATCTTCTATGGTTATTCCGTGGAATGGTTCTAATGTCAGCCACTTTGAGTATATATATCTTAAGCGCGGACGTGAAGGAAAACACCCCTTACACTCACTTTTCATATTATATACTATTCACAAACCATATTATTTACTATCCAAAATCACACCATATACTAAGCACACACACGGGAAGCAGCCAAATCAAACCATATTATTTACTATCCAAAATCACACCATTTACTAACCACTGACACACACACACACACACACACACACACACACACACACACACACACACACACTATTATATCAGTAAAGAGTCAGTGTTTATAATCACACTACTCCTCTCTCATACCCATTGGCAATTTGAACAGTCTCTTTTCTAGACATTTGGACAGCCCTGAGAAGGGCTGTTTTTCAAACTTCAAAATGCACCTGGCTAATGCTTACATCGCCCAGGTCTAGCCCCGCACACACATCTCCTACTCCAATCGTTCTCCCAATTCACTCTTGTGATTGGGAGCGCAGAGGGAGAATGAGTGGCTTCACTATCCCAGTCTTCACTTTGAGGGATAGTGAAAACTTCCCTCTCTATTCTCCTATTCTGCAACCGTGGATGAGTCTGTGGTTGTTGCGGCTGAGGTTGTGGTTGATGCGATTGGGGCTGTGCCTGTGCTTGACGAGCTGATTCTGGTGGTGAAGGCGTCCTCACCTCAGGTTTCACCCGACAGGCTTTAACCATCATGCGGTGAGGCAAGATCGGTATTCTCTTCTCCTCCTCTTCTTTCTTTTTTCTTTCCTCCTCTTCTTTTTCAATCCTGGCCTGTTCTGTTATGGCCTCCATTGTCAGCTCGTCCAGGAGACGTCTAGCATTCGCCAGGTGCATTTGAAGCTCTCTGAATTTTTGTATTCTACTCATCTTCTTTGAGTTGATTCGCCAAAGATATATATCATAAGCTCGGACGTGATGGAAAACATCCCCCTACGATCCACAAACTTACATTATCCCTATCATTACCAAAAACACGCGGACTTCAAAGAAAACACTCACTCACTTTTTTACTTTGCTCATATAAATTATAAATTTAACAAGTTATTTTTGAAAAATACGGTGTGCTTATAGACGCACTTCAAACAAAAGTAAAAAGAGACTAAGAGTGATTATAGACTCACTTCTATTTTTTTCTAACTTCTTGACATACCATTAGCAAATTGAATGATTAATTCTTTTCGAGAATATTGGGAAGCCCTGAAAAGGGCTGTTTTTTTTTGTGCACGTGTACGAGGAAGGATGACAAGCTTTTATCGTCTAAGATTGCGTCCTCGTCTGGCAACAGGATAGGGTCTGCTTCTTCGGAAAGAGAAAGAGAACTCTTTTGTATCCACACGGCAGTCGACAAAACTTCTGTCTGGTTCCTGCTGCTGTTGTTGCTGCTGCTGTTCTCTCTGTTCTCTCTGCTGCTTCTGAAGTCTATACTTCTCAGTCCATTCTTCTTTGTCTTTTTGAATTTCCTCTCTGAAGAGTTCTTCTATGAGGTCTTCCGTTACTTGTAGCATTCCAACATTCTCTATCTCTTCAGGCTTTGGCATCAGATTGTGTCTGATACGATGCAGAGTGACGTAAGCTTCGTTCAGCTTAGCTAGTCTTGAGCACATCTTCGTAGGAGGATGAGCCAACAATGGATCGCCAGACTGGTTCTGTTCTGTTCTCTTGGGTTTTTGGTGGTGTTCGTACCTTGGTACATGTACCACCGGTTAATGTGTGCACCGCACACTTCTTAGATTATCCACAGGGACGGAATTGTGCCACGTCCCAGGGCATTAATGTGTTCATGGAACACTACTGAAATTCTGGCCTTCTAGGTTGGTTCTTGGCCGTCTGGGCTGGTTCTTGTATAAAGGATGTTTCTGACGTTTCTGATGTCATAGGTCGGTGCTGCTTGATTCCAGGCTAGGTCTAGACATCGCCGTATATTTTAATTTTGAATGATCAGTGCTGTTTAGTTAGAAGGTCGAGAATGGAACCAGGCTTTTTTTTTTTTTTTTTTTTTTTTTTTTTTTTTTTTAAACTGTTGTTGTTTGTTGTTGTTGATTGTTTTGTTGGTTGTTGTTGTTTTGTTGTTTTTGTTTGTTGATGTGTGTTGTTGTTTGTTTTATTGTTGTTTGTTTGCGTTTGTTGGCTGTTGTTATTGTTGTGTGTGATAAATATATATATATATATATATTTTTTTTTTAATTAAATTTTTTTTTTTTTTTTTTTTTTTTTTTCCCTGGTTTCAATAGGTGGGAGTACGGAAGGAAAGAGAGAAGATGTTGTTAGTCATGCAGAGGCCATATGTTATGAGAGATGGTATTAGAGGGGTGGGGGATAGGTTTGTTTGATATATTTTAAGTGTGTGTGTGTGTATGTATAGGTTATCCTACTTGTATTAGTTACTGGTGTTATATTTTGTTGAGAAGCCTGTGTCTTTAAGATATTGTATGATATTCCGGTATGTTGTTTCAATATTATTGTTTGCGTTTTGGAAGATTTCCGGGTATGTATGAGGGGATCCGATTTCCGCCTGTTTTGATATTAGTTCCTTTCTTTCTTTTCTCAATTTCGTGCAGTCGTTTATAACGTGTGATAAGTCTTCAGGGACTTTGCAGTGATAACAATTTGGGTTATTTGGGAATGGGCCGAGGTATTTGCCGAAACTGTTGGCCAATTTTGTTTTCCCTGTTAATAGCCGATTTATAATTATTTGCTCCTGAGACTTAAGTTGAGGACTTTTGCGATTTCGCCAGACTTTGTTAATGATATTGAAGAGCCTTCTTCCCTGGGTGGAGGTATTCCACCCGTCTTGCCATTTTTGGTCGATTAGACTTGAAATAAAGCCATATAGTTCCTGAGTACTGTAATCTAGGTGTATTTGTTCGTTTTCAGACAACTTTTGTTTCGCTGTTTGATCTGCGAAGTCATTACCTCTGATGTTTATATGGGAGGGGACCCACATAAACTCTATTTGTTTATTATTTTTGTTAATATCTTTAATGATTTTATTTGCTTGTCTCAGGAAGTTCCCTCTGGAGGCTGTGTTGTTATTTTCAATGGATGTCAAAGTGCTAAGAGAGTCGCTAATTATGACTGTTTTTTCAATTTGGTTGGTTTGGGCCCATTTTAGCGCTTCTAGTATGGCCCAGAATTCTGACGTATAGATGGAACAGTGGTTAGGTAGTCTTTTGCCGAATTGGATATTTAGCTCAGGGATGACATATGCGGCAGCTGTTCGTGGGGGGTTAGCTGTTTTTGCGCCATCTGTATATATTTTAGTGTATTGCGCTTATTTGTGATTAATTTCCTCAATAACTTGGGATTTAAGGGCGAGTTCTTGCCCTTGCTTGTTTCCCTGTAGTGCTATGGTGGTGTTGACGTTTATTTTACTACAGTCCCAAGGTTCTGAGTCGTAGTAGGTGATTTGTTCCGATATTAGTTCTTTGATAGGGAGTTGTTCAGTTAGTTTATGTGTGATGTGGCCCGCCGGGATATATTGCGGGTTTCCTAACGAATAGCTTCTTTTACAGTTATTGATGGCAACACGGGTGGGGTGCGTTGTTGGATGTATTGATATTCTCGCAGCGTGCCTTAATATTAGTTCCTGTCGCCTAAGATGTAAAGGGAGTTCTCCCGTTAAGATTTGTAGTTCGGCGAGGGAAGTGGATGGTAAAGTGTTAGTGCATAGAGCGAGCGCTTGCCTTTGAATTTTGTCTAATTTTTTTAAGTGTTTTTTTGGGGCTGAGTAGTATACCTGACACCCATAGTCTAATTTGGACCTTATTAAGGCTTTGTACAGGGTTAAGAGTGTTTCCTGGTTGGATCCCCAGGTTGTGCCTTTTAGGTTTTTAAGAAGGTTAAGGTCTTTTTGGCATCTTTTATCTAATTCATTTATATGATGGCTCCAATTTAGATGCCTGTCGTAAAACATACCTAGGAGATTGACCGCTGGTACGAATTTTATTTCCTTACTCTGAATTGTTAGCTTGGGGTATTCTGTGTGTTTTTTCCTAATTGGGGAGAAGAGAACCGCAACAGTTTTCTCGCTGGACAGTTTAAACCCCCACTTATTAGCCCAATTCCCTATGTTATCCAGGCTTTTTTGTATATCCATAATAGTTTTGTGGTGGGAGGGGTTGCCTGCTCTCCATAGGCCACTGTCATCAGCAAATTGTGAGATCTCCATTAGATTCGAGGTTAGGTTTTTGTCAAGGTCGTTAATCATGATATTGAATAGGGTGGGACTGAGTACACTGCCCTGTGGAGTGCCATTTTCCAGGGTGTGTGGCTCTGAATGGGTGTCCCCTATTCTGGTTATAATTTTCCTGTCCGTAAGGAAGTTTTCAATGAATTTAAACATACGTCCGGTGATGCCATAGTGGTTTAGTTTGGCTATGAGGCCTTTTGTCCAGACGAGGTCAAATGCTTTTTCAAGGTCAAGAAAAACCGCTATTAAGTTTCTGTCGGCCTTTTTCTTAGCGTGAAAGGCATTTTTAATGGTGGTTTCTTACCGAATTAGTTGATCCGTGGTGGATCTGTTGTTTCTGAAGCCACATTGATTGTGCGATAGGCGCTGGTTGCTTTCAAGGTGGTATTTTAACCTGTTTACCAGTATGGTTTCCATAAGTTTGCATATATTGTTGGTGAGGGAGATTGGCCTATAAGAGTTAATAATATTGGGGTCCTTGCCCTGCTTTAGAATCGGGACCACTATTGCGGTTTTCCATTTATGGGGGAGATGTCCTGTAGTCCATATTTTGTTTAGCGAGTTTAATACCGATTTTTTAATGTTGGGTGGGATATGTTTGTAGATAGTGTAGCCTATTTGGTCTTCACCTGGTGAAGTCTCAGTTTTAGAGTTTAGGGCTGTATCCCATTCGTATTCTGTGATTTCCTTGTTTAGTGGTGTGTCGGTGGGGCCCTGGTCTATAAAGAATTTTGTTTTATTTTCGGCTAAGTGCCGATGATTTTGAAATTCGATTGTATGGTTTGTGTTGCTGCTCATGTCAGAAAAATGCTGAGCTAGTTTTGCTACCTTCTGTTCGTTAGAGATGGCCCCTGAGAGTTTAGGGATTGTGTTGCGAGTTTTCCCTCGAATTTGTTTGATCTTGTCCCAGACTTGTTTTGAACTAGTTTTAATGTCGATAGAAGAGCAGTAATCACGCCAGGTTTGTTCTTTGGCTTGTTTAATTACTGTTTTTAAGTGCTTTTCTTTATTTTTATATGTTTGGAAATCACTAGAGTTCTTAGTTTTCCTAAATCTACAGAGTGCTGTTTTTTCTGGCCTTGTGTGCCTCTTTGCAATGGTCGTTCCACCAAGGTATGGGTTGCTTATTTATGTTACGTTTAGTTTTGGGTATGTTGTCGGTTGCTGCTGTCCTGATTGTGTTAATTAGCTGGTCGTAATGTTTCTCTACGTTTTCCCCCTCCATGTTTGTTATGTCAATTGAGGCTAGTTGTGTTTGGAAAGAGAGCCAATCTGCTTTTTTGTAATTCCATTTTGGGTTTAAGTTTAGTGGGTTATATTGGACTGTCATCTGTAGCATGATTATTACAGGGAAGTGATCGCTGCCCATGGGGTCAGCTTGGTCCACTCGCCAACTGGTCATCTGAGCTAATGCTGGGGTGCACATGGTGAGATCGATGGAGGTCATGCTACCGTCGATAGGATTTAGTCGTGTCTTAGCGCCGTCGTTTAATATGGTCAAGTTAGATTCGACTATCCAGTTTTCTACCAACCTGCCTCTTTTGTCCGTTCTATCGTCTCCCCATATTGTATTGTGTGCATTAAAGTCGCCACATATGACTATCCGCTCAACCCGTCTTAAGATGTTGATGTGCCTATATGTGTCTAAGTTTATTTCGGCACTATTACCCCCTGGGTCATAGAAATTAACTATTTTAATTGATGTGTTACCAATATCGATTAGGATGGACTGCATCTCGGTATGGTTATTGTTGATGGTTTGATTAACTGGTGTGGTGTTGGGGAGCCGCTCATTTGTGTATATGACTAATCCCCCTCCTTGCCCATTTGTTCTGTGATGGAAGTGCCCTGTGGTGTAACCGGGTATGGTAGGTAATCGCTTGGTTTTGTCTGATAGTTTCGTCTCCTGGATGCAGAGGATGTCAGGTTTGTTTATTGAATTTTGTATTTTGATTTTTAATTCGTTTATGTTTCCTAGCAATCCTCTGCCATTCCACTGCCATATTGTAATGTTGCTTCCCCTGTGGTTCATAGTGACTTCGGGCGTTAATATGTTGATAGCTCCTGCTGTTTTTGATTTAGTTTTGTTTTAGTTCTTTTATTTGTGTTTCATTTAGTTTGAATTGTTGTATACAAATGAGGTTGTTGTTAATTATGCTTTGTTTTATGTCGTTTAGAGCTGTCTCTAGATAGCCATCGAATTTGGGTAAGTTAGCAGGTGTTCGTTTATCAGGTGGGTGTAGGGTTGTTTGCGTGCATTTGTCTGTTTTGGACGTATTGGCCTGTTTGTTGATTTTCCCGCCCCCTTCCCCTCTCCCTACTGAGTGGTTGGGTTTGGAGGTTGGTGCCAGTTTTTTGGCCAGGTGGTATGGGATGTTTTGTGCATTCATGATTTCTATTGTGTTGTATTCTTTTATCATGTAGGGACACTCCTGGGACTTGGCTAAGTGCGGTCCCCGGCAGTTGGCACATTTAGGGTTTCTCCTACACTCCCCCTTATGGTACCCCCCGCACTGCCTACAGACTGTTTCGTATCTGCAACTGGAGGCAAAGTGTCCCCAGTGCTGACAGTTGGTGCAGAATCTGGGTTTGTTAATATAGGGCTCGAGTCTGAGCCATGGTCCTGAGGGACTGAGCCGGATAAGTGGTTGCAGTGGTGTTGCAGATTCAAGGACAGCTAAGTGATTTTCACTGTTGTTTGATTTGAGCTTATATGCCTTGGTGATGTGTGTGCCACCTAATTGGATGTATTCGGTTAGAGTAGTGTTATCCATGTGTTTGCAGTTTTTTGGTAGTTTTATTACTTTTTTGAATGTCATTTTAGGCTGGGTACTGGTTTTTTGGTTGTCGTTGTTGCTGTTATGGCAATCGGTGTCTAATTTGTCTGATTTTTGGTTGTTAGTCTGAGTCTTGTCGGTGGTATTTGGATTTGTATTACCTTGTAGCTCGGTGGTGTGGGTGGGGTTTAGAGCTTTCTCCCCAACTTGCCTATGTAATGTGACTTTAACTTTTATGTTGCATAGTATTTCAATTTCTAGGTATTTCGCTATTTGAGCCTGTGTACTACATTGAACAATGATATAGTTTGTGTTGGGTCTTATGACTTTAAATTCACCCCCGTGGACTTTGAGCAGTGCGTTGGTGATGCTGTTTAGACTAAGGTTGAGTAATTGAGATGAGTGACAGGTTATGAAGATGGTGTGTAAATAAAATTTCCGGCTACTTAAGCCCACCCGATAATGTTAGACATAGGCACATTACACCTTGTTAAAAATTCAGAAATTTTAATCTTGGTCAGTCATTTCTAAAATTCCCACATGAAGGCCCATCGTTCATTTATAGTGAGTGAATCGTATAACATTGCGGAATAAATATATTCCTTTTTGGCGTGTGTAAACTGGATTTTTAACGTAGCTTTAACAATGTTTAAGCATTGGGGTATCATACCGGAGACATGTAGCATGATGTCCCACCCAGTCACATTATCCTAACACCAGGCCGACCAGTCCTAACACTAACCTCTTAACGCTGAGCAACTAGCGAGGCAACTGTGTATACCATTTTTATTAATCTTTGGTATGGCTTGGCATGGGTTCGAACCGGTGACCAACCTCATCCTAGAAGGAAGCTATAACAACCAGGCCACTGGGGTGGTCCTTTTGACGGCTAAACATATGGCGTATCAGAAACTAAGTGTTAGAGAACTATTTCAAGAATAACCATGACAAGAAAAACCCATTTTAGAAGTTAAAAATTGTTAAAGCTGGGTTTTAAAAAGTATAACTTTTAATTTATCTGTAATTGGTTCCTACAAATATCTGACACGTTAAAGCCAACCCACACACGCTAACTCTTGCGCATACCTTCCTTCCATTCTAAACACACTTTTATTTGCATTCTAAAATCTCATATTATTAGGTTACACATAGATTATGTTGCAGAAATGGAAAATTTTCATAAAGCAAAAATACAAGGAAAATAAGAAAATTACCAAACTCTTGAAAGATGTATCTCGTCAAGGCGCATCTTTTGACAGAACTGTTATAAATTTATGATAGCTACAACCCTAACCATAAACCTAACCCTTACATATGTGGGGGCGCTATGTGCTGCAGACAGACGAACCACTATATACAAAATATCTCACCAAGGTCGATCTAGGAAAGGAAACCGCATGACCAATTTCCAAGTAATTACAGAGATATTTCATTAAAAAAATCATAAAAGCAACCCTAAATGACAAATATCCATTTTCAAATCGAAACATCTGTATTGATTTTGATGAAAAAGTAAATATCGATAGGGCTCCATGAGACACGGATTGCGGTGAAAACCGTCTGAATCATCATGTCCGTCCGTACGTTATTACCAGAAAACCACAACACTAAACCATAACCCTAATTAACAAGAATGATATTTTCTCCAAAATGACTCAACTGATTTTAATCAACGATGTATCATTGGATTACTCTTGACAATGCTCATCTTGGGACACAAGTATCGTAAAATTACTATAATCTGTCCACTCGATACAGTGGAAAAAGTTCATTTCACATTACAGTGAGCGTTGTAGGTCATAGATAAAAAATTTTTTTACAGGAACAAAAAAAACCCCAATCAGTATTATACACCATGTCTTCATAAATTAAAACCGCTCCTGTGGCCTAGTGGTTAGAGCGTTTGCCTCGGATGCGGGAGGTCGTGGGTTCGATCACCGGCCGAGTCATACCAAAGACTTACAAAAACGGTACTAACAGCAGCCTCAGCATTTAGAGGTTAGTGTTATGACTGGTCGGCCTGGTGTCAGGATAATACATGTCTGCGGCATGATGCCCCAGTGCTAGACATCACTATAAACTGCCACATTGCAGACATAGTAGCGATATGACTGAAAAATTGTTAAAGCTATGTTAAAATTCCAAATAACATCACATCCAAATCACATAAATTAAAACATTATATAAAAATTTAAAAGCAACCTAATAAAAACTATTTTAAAAAAAATCAGCTTTTTGTTTAAAATTAACCAAAACCAAATGAAAACCAAACAAATGCGGGTTGCTTTTACTTCCGTAGTGGTAATGTTGTGACTGAACACGTAGGTCATTACCCACGGATTATAACACCTGATTCTCCCCAGAACACCATTACCACCACATTTATGCATCGAGACCATTTCGGTGGCTTAGTGGTTAGAGCGTCCGCCTCGGATGGGTTCACTCCAGACAGGTTACATATTAAACAAATTATTATTGAGGTTTCACGACACACACACACACATACACCGTTTCCTCTGCGCATGTACGTTATCTGTAGACTCCCTAGCCCCCCGACACGCAAGCTTATGCATTTTGGTTAAACACCCTCCCCCTCCATGCGTACTTACTAAATGGATGGCCACTATTACGGACTTTAGGGTGGTTACCTGCCACCCTATGGCCATATAAAGTTGTGGTTACTCTTTTTAAATGATGCTGTGCTCTACCATAGCCAAACCATCGGTTGTTGTTACCTCGATTGCCGTTTCCTCGGTACCGTTGATAGTTGTACAGGCTGCTATTCATATTACTACTCAGTTTAACTCTGTCTGGTCTACAATGGGCTCGAGATATAATGTATATTTTTTAAAAATTTGAATTGGCCCAGTGTCATTCTGCAAGTTCAGCTGCTTTTTGACCATCCTCATCTCTCGCAAAAAGTCATCATAGTTCGAGAAAGTGTCGATCTTAGGGCAAGTTTGGCTCTTCAGGAGGTCACTCCTCAGGTCGACCATTCCGAACCTCTTAATTTTAAGCAGCAACAGAGGCAGCTCTTAATAACAATCTTTTTTTAAAAGGATTCTGTATGACTACTACAATTCCACAGTTAATTTTTGAATGTTAAAGTAACGGGAAAAAGTGACAGTGCTGTTCTTTTAACCATTTATATAAATGTTAACTGTACTGAATTCGAAAAATGAAAATAAATGCAGCTATTGTATGTGAATTCATGATGTGCAAAAATTTACATTGTCCTGACTGACGATCACCAAGCCAAAATAATGCAATGTTTTTCAATAATCTTTCCAGGAATCAATGGGGGTGGGTGGAAGTAGAGAATAGAATAGTACAATAGTATAATGATATACATGGTGGTATAGAAATCGGCTGAGGAGTCTCACACCAATAATTGAGGACCATCAATTTGCTATCATTTGTATGATGCAAATATAGGAATTGAAGAGCATTTTAATATAATGACAGAGTTACTTGGGTTTCTGCCGATTAATGAATTATGGAGTGAAGTATGAACTTTGTGATCCAGCAGAACATCTAGTGAATTGAATAATGCATTAAAACTTTTGTTTGCTTACTAAATGATGATGTAATTTCTGACATGTCAAAGAGAACTTTAAACATGCATACAGTAAATTCTGTAAAAGCAGGAGGGAGGAAACAAAATGTTTGCTCATTTTTTGCAACTAGATTAACCAAGGACTTGCATTTTTATATAAATGTGTGTGCCTTAATATAATGTTACATAGCATCCTCTGCTGATATATGACTTATTTAAGTTCACCTAAGCTTTATATTGTTAATACCATTTATCAAACACCCTCATGGGCTTTATGTAGTGGCATTATTAATGAGATTTATGAAACCCATGGTGCACAAATACCACAAATAAGTCATTAAATAACTTAAACAAATTGGCAAATTTGTTGTATATAAATTATTTGTTTATCTCAATAACAATTTAACTATTCCTCCATTCATTTATTTTGACAAATATTAACATGGAGCCTAAACAAATCAAATAAATGAGAGATGTATGGTACATCGCCATTTAATGAGCAAATTGTGTAATATATGTATATATATATATATATATATATATATATATATATATATATATATATATATATATATATATATATATATATATATATATAATTATATATATATATATAATTGTGTAATATATATATATATATATATATATATATATATATATATATATATATATATATATATATATATAATTGTGTAATATATATATAATTGTGTAATATATATATATATATATATATATATATATATATATATTGTGTAATATATATAGATATAATTGTGTAATATATATATATATATATATATATATATATATATATATATATATATATATATATATATATATATATATATATATATATATATATATATATATATATATAATTGTGTAATATATATAGTTAAAGAGATTTAATGCATTGAGTTCGTTTTCGTAGATTATCAGAAATAGGGCCATCAAAACCAATACTATAAAATCGTTCATAGTAACAATGTCCGTATGTGTGTTTTCTTTTCTTTATTTCCGCTTCTTGGTACGTTTGTGCGAGATTTGGTGCTAATATTGGGCTGTTTAGCAAACGACGGTTTTCATTGGACAATGTTGTTTTACACACAAGCCGGTTCCTTTGCCATTGAGACTTGTGCTACTATAAATATAGTATTATGTTATCCGTTAGTTAGTGAATATACTTTAATCATTCCTAATAATTCATTTCACATTTCATTTTAGCACTACTAATGATATTTTATTTTGTTCAATATTACCGTTTTAATTCAGAATATCATCGGTCGCGTTATCAATTTTCGTGGATTGTTTTAATTAGTATTATTATTAGAATTAGTATATTATACTACTATAGTAGTAGTAGTATTGTTGTTGTTGTTTGAAACTTAACTATAAATTCGTTAAACGTTTATATTTTTAATAGGTAAAGGTTAAAGTTTGAAAATAAAATAGAAATTAAGCCACATATCGCCAGACATGTTTGTTACTGTTATCAGTTTTCGTGGATTAGTAATAAGATCACATTGTTTTAATACTATTTAGGAGTATCATATATACTGAAGATGTTATTATTAATTTATTTACTTTTTTGTTTGGTTCTATCAGTTACATTTCTTTCTAAATAGTCCATTTTACATTTAGTATCGTTATTAATTTTCGATGACTGTTAAAAAAAAAATCATTGAAGAAACCAATATTGTGGCTATTATAATAATATCTCGATAACCGAATTTTTTGGTAGTTTTTCCTTTTCTGTCATGTACATAGTTTATATGCACTACATGTCCATAAGTTACTAGTTCATCATTACCAGTTTATTTCTGGAAAACAAGAGTGTGTTATTTTGATTTTTAACGTAGCTTTAACATTTTCTCTGTCATATTGCTACGATGTCTGCAGGGGCCCCGAGTGGTCTAAAGTGCTCTCCATTACAGATCACTGCCATCTCACCTCTGTCTGCGTGGGTTCAAGTCTCAGATTTGGCCAATGTGGGTATGTAAGAAAGCTTGCCAGTATCTACTCGTGGGTCAGAGGTTCTTTCCAGGGTAATTTCCCAGAATCTTCCTCCATCATTAATACTGGCCGCAATGTATAGCCTATAATGTGCTTGAAAATGGCATTAAACCCTACTACAACAACAACAACAACAATGTCTGCGATGTGCCATTTTATAGTGATGTCTAGCACTGGGCATCACTAGCCCAGTCGCATTTTCCTGGCACACCAATCCTTACAATCCTAACACTAACCGCTTATTGCTGAATGCCAAGCAAGGCACACCACTAGGACTCCAAAGTGTTCCCACTATTTAAAAATAATGTCTTTAATGCATGTTCTAAGATAGAATCAGTATCTTCTTGCAATTTTTATGACTGTAGCAAGAGGTAGATCACATGATTACCGTGTTTTTCAATTGAAATGATTTTGTTTGTTTGATTAGAATTTTTAATGTAGCTTTTAAAATTTTTTCAGTCATATCGCTACAACGTCTGTAGTGAGGTAGTTTATAGTGATGTCTAGCACTGGAGCATCATGCCGCAGACATATAGCATGATGTCCCACCCAGTCACATTATCCTGACACCAGGCCGACCAGTCCTAACACAACCTCTTAATGCTTAGCATCAAGCAAGGCAACTGTATGTACCATTTTTGTTAGTCTTTGGTATGACTCGGGGGGGTGGGGGTGGGAATCAAACCCACGACCTCCCACTAACACAGCAGATGCTCTAACCACTAGGCCACTGGAGCGGTTACCAATTGCTATGAGATTGAATATATGTTAGCAAATACTGTAAAGCATTTTAATGTTGTTATATGGTGGCTTTCACATTTAACAGGTGTTGACTCGAATTTATATTGTACATAACTTATTACTTTTCATTGTAATACTGGACATTTTTAAAACAGTCTGAGGTTGACATGTACTTTCATGCTCAAGTTCATTCATCCAACTACCCTCATCCCAGGTGGTTCCAGATGCAATTTTCTATTGGAGGATGACACAGGTGACAGAATGAATGCTATAGAAGTAGCATCCATTTTTCAAGTTGATTACATTTTTGTGTAACACATACATTAATTTCCCCAAATTAAGACAAGTATATGCCATCATCAGAATCATAATTTGGTCATACTAAAATATCAGAGTAACTCTTTCATAACATGGAATATACATGGCACCTGTTTATTGATATTGTTTTTCTTTCCCCAGTCATCTGATTTAAAGTGGAAATTAATCATTGAAATAGAGCAAAGAACAACAAATACTTAATATCTTGAATGTCATTGTTTTTATTGAGTTTATTGCCGATTGCAGACTTTAAAACCTCAAATATCATAGTGCTCATATGTATTAAAGAACAGAAAAGAAAAAAAAAACAGTTATAATTTTGAATCATTTTAAATCAAAACTGGTATGTCTAAGTCTCATAAATTCTCTAAAATAACTACACAACAGTTATGATCATTTTTGGTCAGCGTGAACGATAAATATAGACTTTATGCAGCTACATCGCTCAAAGATGTGTAATGATTATCAGTTTCCATATACTCACTAAATTCTGCTCATATCCCATATGTACCAAAATTTATCAAAATCTGCTAAAACAATATTATTACAACCTTGATTGTAAGTGTATTTATATTTTACATTCAGCTGATCATTAACATCAGAACAGTCCGTTCAGCTAGTGCAGTAATTTGAATAACACTTTGTCATTACTCATCCATATCTGGTGACAATAACAGTCATTACTATTTGAGTTTTACAAATAACCAAGGTCTCACTAATATTTTAAAACTAGGAGTCCAGGACTCACATTTAGGTAAAAATCAGAGTCTCACCAGCAGAAATTGCATTCCTTTCCCAAAAAACTATGCAAATTAAAGGAAATATTTGTTGCCACTGAGTTTAGTTTCTACATTCTTCATATCACTGACATAGCTCTTGTTTGTCTATCAGAGTGAGACTAAATTGTGTCAGTCCTAAGAATGTCTTTTTCGAAGCACTAAGCTAGGCATCACACACTTTATTACACTTTGCTACTGTCCCATCCTAACAATCAGTTCAAGCAACTTGAGTACTCTTTTGAATCTCATTATAGTCATTGTCAGGTTGCATTTTAACCCCAAAATGCTTATCTAAAATTTGCAAATGGCATTTTGTCTAAGTCTCAACTTGTCTTGATTCAGAGGTGAATTGCAGTGCTTATTCTGCTATACTCAGAACTTAACACAAATTTAAAATTCAACTATAAATTTGTTTCTTCGATGTACTCACGACCACATGTGTATCTCTGTGTCTTTCTGACTGAATTCAATCACAATAAATATCAATACAATGTCCCACTCAGCCGCCAGTCAAAGCCTTTGAACCTGCTGCCCAGCTATTGCATCATGTTCTTTTGACTTACTCTTAATAATGGCAGCATGTAAATCATTGGGTCTTTCAGTCACTAAATTCTGTCATTGTAAATATCAGCACAGCTAATTAATCAACACATTTTCCCACTAAGTAGGTGGCTTAACCATGTCAGGCAAGTCTTTGAAATTTACCACCCACCTTTTATATGCATACGGAGGACTCCAGCCTAAATGATTTTCAGCATCCAAGATAAAACATTGGTGTTCAGATACACCTGATTGTGTTTGCAAGACCTCTGAAATAACATATCCATATAAATGTACATTTTGCTTGTGTATTATGTAATGATTTATATAAATCTTGTGATAATTGACCTTCTAATTCATTCTTTCATATAATTGTTTTCTCCTACACTAATGGGTCATTCATAAAGTATGTATGTATGAAGTGAGGGTGAAGTGTTATGAAAAGCATTAGTAGCAAGGTGACTGTTAATTGGCATTTTCTGCAGCTGCATTTGTCAATATCCCTTGATAACTGATGATTAAGATTATGTTTGGGCAGTCAAGTCAGAATCATAACCTGTCCAGTAGTTGAGTTAGATACAAAGTGGCTCCTATGCTAAGTCAAACAGAGCCGATATCTACTAAAAACTATGAAGTGTGATATGTTGTAGTGTTCTTGCCCATGTGGCACTTGGTTGGAGACATATTTTCTTCTTCATTTTCTGACATGAAATTGTTTGGATATCTCCAGACCCTGGCGCCTCATGCGAATTTGTTTAACCATACCTTGCCACATTGGGATAGCATATTGCATTTGGATTAACCAAGAGGTACATTGATTACCCTTTTGACACGTATTGTCCAATACTTTTATAAAAGTGAGAGTCATTAGCACATGTGTTAAGTAATTTATAATCCATCCCAGTCCGGCATGAAATTTCACATGATCCTACACAGATTACAGTATTTGTCATACAAGAAATAAATGTTGATGTTTACGATATGGATGATATCGAAGCTGATGATAAATATTAAACTCTGGTTATTCCAAGTGATGAAAAGCCTGATAATATTCCAGTAATTCATTTTGATTGGTTGAAATCATAATTTTAGTCACTCTGATTTTTTACTATTACAGTTTTTAACCTGTTAAGATCTGCTGACATCTTTTTACTATTACAGTTTATTATTTACATTTGTCTTAGAAAAGCATTGGTTATGATTTTGTGTAAAATTAAAGCTATGTAGTACTGTTGTATTTGCTGTTTAACACTTTCCTACTTTCACTCTCAAAGTTTCATTACATAGTATTAATTTAAACCTCTGCTTATATTTAATTAATATTGTAATAGCTTCATCATTCAAAATTCAATTGTCCAGCTATTCTCGGAAAGGTGAATGTGATTCACCGCTATGCTTACATGTTTCTAAAAAAAAAAAAACAATATAATCTTTGCAATAAGGATTAATAATATTATGTATTTAATTTAACAGATAGTCCACCAATGTTGAATGTCTGGCTGCGTCAAAGAAATAAGCTGCGTAACTTTAAAAAGTTTATCTTTTGTCCACTAAAACTCAAACACCAACTGAACCCAGTAAAGCAGGTTACATATTAGACAAATTACTATCGAGGTACAGAGATCTCGGAAATGCTTAATTACGCGTATTTGGACGCAAACTTTTGGTCCGGGACGCAGAAAATCGCCCATGCACGAGTCCTCCGTACGCACGTTTTTTCTGGTTTTTTTTCTTTTTTTTTTCTTCTTTTGCAAACAGGAAAGTTTTGCGACACACTAAATATGTTCCAATCACTGTGAAAAATGAGGCAATGCTTTTATTTGAGGTGTTTTTTTGCTGACTTTTTTTGAGCAAAGGTCGTCGGCTTACTTTGATGATGGTTCGTTTGTTATTGAAGGCGCCGCTAAAGGCTCCAGTTGAAGGGTCAAACAAATACCTGTTTGTTATTGCTGCGGCAACTTCAGATAATTGTAGAACATTGAAACAGATTTGTTTTATTTGTTTAGTATATATCAGTGCTTCAAAGGTAATCAGTTCTCTTTGAAGTGTCAGCAAACGTATTTTTTCTTCTTCCATCTGGTATTTGTTTTTAAATTAGTGTCATCTGCTTGACTGTACTCATTTTACGTTTCCGCCTTCTGTGGATTCGGATTTTAACTAGTCAGTTGCATAAACTAATAAGGCCAGATATCATTAGCGGATTATGATATAACAGTCTACTGTTAGGGTGGTTTGTCAGTATGACTTGTTATTTTAACAATATATTCCAGTACATTGTTTCCTGTCATGGTGCCTTTGAATTTCTCTACTCCAAACTCAAGACTGTATATACGGTTTTTATCAGCCAAAATTGGTGTCGCCACAAATATCACCAGATGGTATATTTTGTCACCAAAACGGAAAACAGAATCGCAGTTTGCTACATCAGCGAAGCCCCGTGATCCTGTAATTGATTTCATTTCCGATTGTAGCTGTATAAATATTGCATGCGAACTCTTAACCAAGACACATCGAGACTTGAACAAAATGCCATTTGCAAATCTAGACAAGTATTTTGGGGTTAAACGAAAAAATGATGAAGATTTAAATGAGATTCAGAACTGTGCTAAAGTTGCTAGAACTGATAGTTCGGATGCGACACTATCCAAGTGTATGTTTTGTATTTGTTTATTCTGGGCATTTTAATGGCCGTTTAGTCGCTTCAAAATGTTTCTGGGCACTGCAACTTTTGCTGGTGGGACTGCAACCTTTGCAGGTGGGACTCCTATTTTTACCAAATTAGGAATCCTGGAATCCTAGTTTTAAAATCCTAGTGAGAACTCTGAGGTATATGTGTACATACATTATCAGCAGACCACCCACCCCCATACACAAACATATGCATTTGGGTAAACAGCCCTTGCCATCTCCATGTGTATTAAATGGACAAACCATAACTATGGCCTTAGTTTGTATTTATAATACAATGTATTCATTTTCTTGCTATGATAACCAGTATATCTTCATTGCAAAGAAAGCTTTTGAGGCAGCAACCTTTCTGGTTCATGCACAAATACCAATATAATACTATATATATATATATATATATATATATATATATATATATATATATATATATATATATATATATATATATATATATATATATATATATACTTTTAGGTTAGTTAAATATATCATGCATGTATCATAATGGTTGTTTTTAGTATACTTAACACAAATATTCCCCTTTTATGTATGTATCGCCATCCAATTCATATCTAATATAGCAAGGGAAAATAAATGTTTCATTAGACACAATAATTATATATACTTTACAAATAATAGTATGCATAAAATATACTTAACTGTATTGCATTACTTTCATTTACAGTCATCACCATTTACATTATATATAATTTTTATTAAAATAACAGTAGTGACTGCTTGCCTCAAGTCTTATGGTTCCGTGCGAAAATAAAGATGATCGTTAATTCTCCTTTGGTAGCCTCATAAACAGCAGCAGTATGTCATGGTGTACCTGCGAGTTTCAACGATATTGTTTCAGTTCTGTGACATTTTATTTCAAGCTAAATAGAATAATGCCAGTTTATATCACATGTTATTTAAAAAGTTTTGATAAAGAATTAACAATACAGAAATAAAATAACGGTATCAAAACTTGACTGTTCATAGCAAAATTGAGACTCACCTATCCAGCAAGAATTTGGCGACCTCTGGATTAGTTTTCAGGCTCAAAGTGAACTTCTTTCTATTCCATCGTTCATGCTGGTCACCAATACATATGCGTGTGCTGCCATAATTTGCCCAGAGAGCCTTTTTCCCCCCTCCTTTCAGAATCGCTTTCGATATATAGTTGTGTGACTGCGTCCGCCATTATTTTTTGTAAACAAGTAATTGTGCATGGCTAAAATTCTTAATCTTTGGGAGAGGTAAACTTAGAGGTTACATGAATATAGGCATGGCAAATAGCGAATTTTTGCCTGCCAGACAATAATGATAAATCGCGTATTTTATCAAAAAATTTCCGATACTAGGAGATCGCTGACATGCGAAATCATTGGAACCAATAGTATACTAGTATTCAGTAAAATAATTGTAAGACTCTCGAAATGCTGCGGGATGCTGAATCTTTAGTGCTGAAGAATACAAAATGTACAAAAGTCATGGCGAGCAAGATGTTTAGTATTTTTCGTTGAGCTAGTAATTGGTCTAGACGATGTGTTTTTTTATAGCTGAAACTGTGATACAAGAGACCTTAAATGCATCGAGGTAGGGAGATTTATATTATATGTATAGTATTCACATACTGTCCCATTTGTTTGTAAGCCTTTCTGTGCATTTCTGATTTATAGAATAGTCTCTTTCACTGAACTTTCAGTAGTTGCCTCGTTCTACATGTAAGACCTCGACGGTGATATTTATGTTGTGGGCATCATATCACTAAAACAAAAACATGTGCTATGTCTTACATTGTAGGGCTAAATAGAAGCCGTGTCATCTGCATCCGATATGTGCAATGTTTTCTTCTAATATTTCAATAACAATTTGTACAAATAGAAGGATTGTTTGTATCATCATCATCGTCGTCGTCGTCGTCAGTATCTTGACCTAGTCATTGAGACACTTTGCTGCAGAACATCTGACCAGTTCCCTCCACTTGTCACAATCATGCGCCAATGTCAGTGTCTCCGCAAAACTTTTCCTGGCGCATTCTGTGATGTTATCAGTCCACTTTTTTATCTGTCTACCTCTCCTTCTGCCACCCTGTATGCTGCCATGCAGTACTGTTGTGGATATACTGTTGGCTCTAGTGATATGGCCATACCATTTCAGCTTTCCCTTTTTGACAGTGGTGGGGAGGTCTTTCCTAATGGCCAACTTTTGTGCCTGATTGTGTTACAAACTTCTTCATTTGTGATGTGATCCATGTAAGAGATGCCAAGGACGGTTCTTTAGCATCTCATTTCAAGTGCCTGCATTCTTCGTTGTAATTATGCTGTCAGGGTCCAGGCCTAACATAAATACAAAAAGATTGAGATGACTAGCACTTTCAATATTCTGATTTTAGTTTTCAGACAGATATTCTTGTCTCTTCAGATGGGTCTTAGCTTAGCTTCGACATAGCTGCTGTTGTTTGTGCTGCCCGTGACAAAATTCTGCTTTTTGATCCCTCTTCAGTGATTATGTAACCAATATATTTGAACTGGCCCACTGTTTCTATTTCCTGTCCTCTGACTTTAATCTTGGTTAAGATTTGTTTGCCACTATTTGTCATCAGCTTTTATTCATGGCACTTATCTCCATGTCAAATCTGGAAGATGTTCGATCCAGGTTTTTCACTTTGGTGGCAAGCATATCTTCACTGCCTGCCAGCCCATCAATGTCATTTGCAAAGTGTAAGTTGGTTCAATTCTGATTGCCTCATAGTTGATTTCCAGGGTTTCGCTATGATGTGCTCCAAGTAGATGTTGAATAGCTTGGGTGACAGGAGGTACTCCAGCTGTTGTCTAGAACCAGTCCCCCTCCGAATCTTGACCAATTACTGCACTGGTAGCCTTGGTATACAGCTGCTTGATGGTAGTGGTCAACTTTTGACCTATGTTTTACTTCTTCATTGTGGCCCACAATACTTCATGCCACACTCTTGTCAAAAGTCTTTTGGAAATCTATGAACACATTATCGATGTCTTGTTGATCTTGTGAGTATTTTTCACACAGAACATCGTGTATTCATGTGTTAAAAGAAATATAAATCCCAAATTTATGGAATTACTGAGATCTTCAAAGACAGTAATTTCAGTCACAACTGTGCTTGAAAACAGAAGCAGGCCCAAGCAAAAAGGGTGACCATGTTGCTAAAGAAGCTCCCTTTTAATTAAAAGTGTTTGCAGCAAATTAGTGTAGAACACATAAATCAGTGAATGCAATGGCTACGTTTTGTGCATTTTTATATATCTTTTATTCTTTATGTTTTTCAAATCAATAGGGTTGTGTGTAAGGATACTTTAGTGGTTCATAACAAATCAGCAGCATAACAGGCAATTATTTGTATAATTTAATGCATAGGTCAGGGATATTGTTGCTTACAATTTACCCAAATCATTTATTTATTATTATATAGTACATATAATATTTACAGGAAAGTTTAGTTTCAGGCTCTGCTCGGTTTTGAGAGAGCATGCCACTAGCTTCCCATTGGTCCTTGGTTCTTCCCATTGGTTTTGCCAGGTTCTTCCTCCACCAGATATATTTACTGTTGTATAGCATGAAAAATTGCTGTAAGCTAATCCTAACTGTGTAAAACATCAACCCTGATATTTATGTTTTGCGGATTTAGGTTTTAATCAATTAATAACAGTACAGTGGGACCCCGCTATAACCCGCCCCGCTATAACCCGAATTCGGATATAACCCGGTCGTGGCATGGCTCCCAAAATTTCGGGTAATTTATTACAGGTATTTTTCTCAAAGACCAAAAAAAAATAAAAAATTTAAGTATAAAAAAAAGGCAAGAGTTTAATTATCATTTTCATATTCGTCTAAACAGTGTGAAAAAGAACCTGTAGAAAATGTATTATCAAATTTTCTTCTAGTTTTGTGCAAAAATAAACGTCGTTACTACGAACCAATTGCTGGGTCTACTGAGAACTTTGATCTTTGTTTATTGTTGAAAAATTACAGCTCATAAGTGTCAATATTATAATTACTGATTCCTGAGTAATGAAGCCATCGTGTCTGCTTTGTGTTTGTCTTTAATGCATTCTGAATACAATGGTTGCTCGAATAATCTCTGATATATGTTTTCTTAATTTCACACACAACTAAACAATAGCCAATTCGGGGGTTGATAAAAGATTCTCACCAGAATGTATAAATCAATCAATTTAAGTACATTGTTTATCATCAAAGTGAACTGCCGAGCTAAACAGTGATTCAGTGGTTAAAATAACAGCCAGTTCTGCCTGCTGTATTAGAGTACATCAAAAGAACATGACGCAATAGCTGGGCGGCAAGTTCAAAGGACTTTGACTAGCAGCTTGGGTGGGAAATTGTGCTGAAATTTACAATGACTGAATTCAGAGACGGAAAGGTCCTGAGATGTACATGTAGTTATTATAAGAATACACTTTAGCTTCCATTATTTAATCTACGGACATGTACTATTTCATCATTCGTTACGTACACCCGTTACGTAATTTTTGCTATTTTCTTTTCATTGAATTCAGTCACATAATGATCTGTGACAAAATTATTGAATATTTTACATCCTTGTGTGGATATTTTCGATGGAAATATATGTATTATGGATTCAGTGTATGTTACTAGATTCGCTGGTGAGTACACGGTGTTGATACTCTTTTCATGCAATAGATTATACAGGTATATATAAATTAGACACGTGTATATACCAATGCACGGTTCTCTGAATAAAGTAATATATTAAATCTGCAATTTCTGTTACCACAGTAAATGTTTTTCTCATTTAATATATATTGATTAAAAATGGTAATTCTGCCATGCATTTTCGCACCCATCTTTATGTACCCCCCACCCTGCAATTAAATCCAAAAATGTGTTGGTATTGTACATGGTTGCTTATAACACGGTTCGGTTCATAGCCCGGTCGGATTCTATGGCTCCCAACTACCGGGTTATAGCGGGGTCCCACTGTATGTATAATAATTTCTAATGTTGGCTAACATCAGAACAGGAAGTCTCATTTTCCAGAATATTTCACACTTTTGGCAGTCTGTCTCAATGTGTTTCTTCAAATTAAAATAATAAAGTTTATCAGACTTTACTAAGATTTTTTATAATTCAAATTCTCGTACAAGCTTGTTTTCAGGTTCATTGGCCTACATTTCAGTTGGCAGTAAAGCAGTGGAAGTCAGAAATGCCAAAATTGGTTAAAAAGATGAGAATAAATGAAGCTATCTAAGAACTTTCTTTAGTATCAATATATTTTTTATTCATTTCATTAGCAAAATATACTTCATCTTTATCTGATTTTAGCATTCCCAAAATTAAGAATATAATGTACGTACAAACAAGATTAATATATGCCTAAATACTGTGTTCTGTACGCATTGAACAATTTCCCTTTAGTCTGTATGATTGTGTAAAATATACAATTTCACTGCTCATCTGTAAATCTGCAGTAGCATGGAATACATTCATACAAGATGTAAAGTTTACATTAACTATCCATTCAACTGTAAGAGCAGTGTGTGAAGCTGTTCAGGTGGCAAAATTAAATTATTTTTGTATTTTCAGCACTGTATACCTCTTTTTTGATTGAGACGACCTGACAGAGAAACCACCTGGTGTCACAGCTGATATATAAATACCACACCCAGACAGGAATACTGATTTAAAACCACAATGACCACAAACCATAGTATGAGGTATAGCATGACCACTGTTTTTATATTATGCATAATGACACAGAATTTTATTTACATGTACCAGTTAGTTGCTACCATAGGTAAAAAGTTGGTTGCATAATCATTGACGTAGTAAACTGAACAGAGAGTTGTTTTCCAAATATCAATTTTGGCCATTTTTGTTTTAATTTTGGCTACAATTATTCACAATGCTACTTAAAACCTATGTGATGATAGAGATTTTGTGATTGATGGTTTGGTAGCTTAGCCACAAATGTTTTTTTTTCATCATTTGAAAATATGTTTGAAAATTTCTGAGAACATAAAAGTTACTTTAGGAGCAAAATAAATTAAATCTTTTAAAGCCCACATTACCCATCCATTGAAAATTTTTAAATTTTGAAACAATTTAATATTCAGTAGCTGTCTTATATCTTTAGATTCATTACAAAGCAGATACAGAGATGCTTCCATAATCACAGTATTCAATAAAGTACTAATTTGAAAATTTGGAAAAGCTTAAGTTTGTTAAAGATTCAGTTTTGGAGCAGAAGTATCAAAAAGATAAAATATGATACCTTTGAGCACTAGAAATTTGTACTTAACTACCATAAAGAACCATTGGCTATCTATATGATACTTTAAACATCATCCTATGAAAGGAAGGTTCTCAGAGAGGAGTTTCAAAATACAAGTTATCTGGCCAAAATAATGAGTTAATTAATTGGTAATAAATATTAAGCATTATCATTGTCAAAAATGGAAAATCACATATCTGACAGCTCCATAAAGACAATGAAATATGTGTTATTTTGAAACATTATCTTTGTTCTTTTAAATATTTATAATTTTAACAGATGAATTTTTCTATAAGTATATAATCAATGTACCATTAAAAGATTTGTTGTGAATAATTAGATATTTACTGGATGGAGTAACTTAGTTTTTAAACATGCCACAAGTTGTATTCAACATATCATTTTCAATTAACAGTTCATCTTTTTCATTTTTCAGTTACTATGTGTCAGACAGTGATACAATTTGTATAGAGAAGGGTTGTTTTTTTTACTACATATTCAAATGCAGAATATAATTTTATTTTTTGTGCATTATGAGATTTAATATGAGGACTTTTAATTTTTTTTTAAAGATCCCACTAACTTGTTGTGCTTCCTGTATACATGTATATAGATATTACATTATCATGGAGTAAAAACTATTTCCCCAAATTTTATTTAAGAATATGTGATTTCATCATGACTTGAAATAAGAAAAAAGCTGTCACTGTGTCTTTGTGTCTAATTTCATCCTATATATACCTCACGTATGGCATGTAAGGACAATGTGGGGAAGCATGCTATATATACCTCACGTATGGCATGGGAGGGCAGTGTGCTGAAGCATGCTATATATATATATCACGTATGGCATGGAAAGACATCGGGGGAAGCATGCTATATATACCTCACTTATGGCATGGACGGACAATGGGGGAAGCATGCTATATATACCTCACGTATGGCATGGAAAGACAATGGGGGAAGCATGTTATATATACCTCACTTATGGCATGGACGGACAATGGGGGAAGCATGCTATATATACCTCACATATGGCATGGAAAGACAATGTGGGGAAGCATGCTATATATACCTCGCGTATGGCATGGAATTACAATGTGGGAAGCATGCTATATATACCTCGCATATGGCATGGAAAGACAATGGGGAAGCATGCTATATATACCTCACTTATGGCATGGAAAGACAATGTGGGAAGCATGCTATATATACCTCGCGTATGGCATGGAAGGACAATGTGGGAAGCATGCTATATATACCTCGCATATGGCATGGAAAGACAATGGGGAAGCATGCTATATATACCTCACTTATGGCATGCAAGGGCAATGGGGGAAGCATGTTATATAAACCTGGCTTATAGCATGAAACTTGAAAGAACAACGGGGGAAGCATGTTATGTATAAAAATGGCACTGAATTTTATATGGCAAGCAATGAAAGTAATTATATTTCAGTTTCTAAAGTAATTTATTACTCATATTTTCTTCCTTACAGCAATTTGTCAGTATCTGATATGGTTTATACAATTTGTACGCTCAGCTTCTTACATAATCCATGTTAGCAATCACATGCATATACACATAGAGGAACGATTAGGTTACAAATTGGATGACATTTTTGGATTGCCAGTATAGCAGTGTTTAGAATTTTCATCAAATATGACAATGTATATGTTTTTCAATGGGGCTCTCACGTTTTATAAACACATCTCTTTGTTTTTGTTATTTCTTTTCCATCTTATGATTATTTATATTTAAGCAAATATAAACTGTCTAGCTAAGACTTTAATATGATCAATATAATATTTTTATAAAACTTATATATCTAAAACATTTGTAATTAAGCTTTTCTTTTGCATTATTTTTTTTTGTTGGTATTATTTATGCAATAGTAAATTTCTAATATGCAATTTATACCTTTTATATGCTTTGTAAGATATTAAATACATGCAGTCCCAATTTTGTTTTGCTTATTATATCCTTCAAATGTGTTGATTTCAATTTATGCAAGAAATAGTCTTCTTTTTCTGTCTTTGCAACCTAAGTAAGTAAAGAATGTATCATTGGGGCAATCCATTTAGTGCCTGTGCATGGAAGGTGGATGGGGATTAACCGAAACACATAAACTTGTGTATGGGAGGTGTCTACTGCAAATGTGTGTCTACATATGAAACAGGGTGGTGGTTGTGAAACCTACATAATAATTTGTCTAATACATAACCTGTATGACTGTGTTCAGAATTGTGGGGTGGTGGTGCATCAAGCACACATACATGGGGTTGAGGTGTACAAAAGCATGTGTATAAGGGGTGGGGTCAAGCTTTGCCCTATTTTTGCTTATGTATTAAAGGGATGTCCACTTGACAGTTAAACTTTTATACTGCCTAATTTAGTATGTTTCCTTTGTCAATTTTAGGTTCATTTGCCAGCTGATCTTGTGATCTGTGCTTTGACCAGTGAAAGCATTTGAATGTGCCAAAGTCACCCAAATTGTGTAGGTATTTCTCATATGGGTCTACAGATTTGATTGTGCATTATAAGTTTTGAAACATTATAAAAAAGATGGAAGGGAAAAGAATGAAATTACTATATTTAGCTTGCAGACACTGACTTTGGTATATATGATTAGCAGCATATTTTATACCCAAATATTAATGTCAAATTTTATGCTAAATCATAAAATTGTAACATTACAATTTTTCAGTTGCTTTAAAATAAACTTAATTTTCAAGAAAAAGTGAGTGAATAATTGATTTGTATGATGTGTATTTTTAGCATGGAATATATTGCTCAGTTTATCTTCATCGCCAAATTCTCTAAACTGCTATACTTGTTAAAATTTTGCTCAATTTTTTTTTTTTAGGACAGTTTGGATTCATGTATTTCTATGTTTAACTGGTAAAAATTGAAAAACCTGTCTAAACAACCAGAAAAATGAAAACAAAACTTAGCACACAGCATCTATGCAGAGTTTTAAATTTTTAGAGATAAAACCATATTTGTCAATATTTTATTCAATGAAACTTTGAACAACTACTTTAAAAAAAATCACTGAATATATTTTCATACATTTATTAGAAAGTATCAAGACATTATGGTGATCAACTCTCTTTATATGACGACTACTGATCCACTCTCCTTATATCACGACTTTACTTAACATGGAGTGTATTAAGTACTTAAAAAGAAATTCAAATGAATTTGATTAATCATCTGATTTGGCCACCAGTACTCAAAGGGATCATTTCTAAAATGACTTAAAATCACAGTTATCTTTGCATAAGATCTAGCTTTGAGGGACTTCTCATAATAAATTTCAGCCTGGTAAGTTAGTAAAAGTTTGCTTGTAAGAATGATGTCATCCATTTATAATACTCGTTGATCGTGTATCTATTATATTCTGTATTAAAATCAATACGAGCAGCAGAGGGGGTGAACAGACCAAGTTTTCAAGCAAAAATAAGGCTTCTACGGAAACCGAAATTATGTCACAAAAAGGCTGCTAAAATATTACACAAAAAAGCTGCGACAATGATGGAGTCAAAGTTCAAGCAGCAATAAGGCTTCTACGAAAACCAAATTATTTCACAAAAAAGGCTTGCTAGCAATTCATCAACGACAATACGATCTAATCGTATAGATACGATCTAATCCAATACGATATCGTGTCTGAGGCTCGTGTATACTTAACGTTACAAATCCATGTGGGGTAGCTCGAGCACCACTAAAGAAATTTTGAAATCGATTATAATCCATATCGGAGCACCACGTTTGCCAAATATTTCGTAACGTATGAGTATCAACTCCGTTGAATACGCACAACAAATTACAATTATCTCTGATCACCTTCGGGATCTGTGTGTAGCGTAGAGTGACATATATCACATCAGAGTTTTTATGTCTACCTCGGGAGAATATTCTAGCTGGATTCTTTTGTTGGTCCAACATTACATCGTCGTACACAACGAGGTTGTTAACGCATACATACAAATCTTACACGGATGGCGCTTCGGCGATATCTGTGATAAACTCAATAACGTTTCCGCCGTAAGCTTCTGAAACGGTTTCATTGTAATCTTTTAACACTTGATAACAGTGCTGATCATCCACGCTCGGGGCAACTAAATACAATTTGTCCCATGTGAAATACTTCATTATCATCGTGAGTAGCAACTGAGTTTTACCACTTCCGGACGGTCCGATGATAATCATCCTGATAGAGTTTGGTAACATATCGTGATGTTTTACTTGTTGTTTTTTCTTTAACGCAGAGAAATCGATGACTTCCATTTGTTGATATAACATAAATATATTATGGATCTATATTGTGTGAAATGTAGGAAGCATACACCAACTATCGACCCAACGACTGTTACCACAAAAAATAACAGAGAAGCGGTCACTGGCAAGTGTGAAATATGCGGTAGAAAAAAATATCGATTTGTGAAAATTTCTACGAATTTTTAAAAAAAAAAGAGGTGGTGATATCGCCGCCAAGTTAGCCAAACTCCCAGGGTTACCATGGAGGAAGTATCCAGGTGAAAAAACACCTTCCAGGATATAGTTATTGTGGACCGGGAACACGATTAGATATCAGACTTGATAGTCCTGATAATCCTAACCCGGGAGAAAATCCTATAAATGCTATCGATGAGGCATGTCGGATACATGATATAGCTTACCGGAGCGGTGATTTACAACAGCGTCATCTCGCAGACGTGAAATTGATTCATGCGTTGAATGCCATTACTGATAAATCCATCAAAGAAAAATTGGCTTCATGGTTGATAAAATCCGCCATGAAAGGTAAATTTATGTTAGGTGTGGGTAATTAATAACATATGGAATATATTTATTATTCTCCGAGAGGATACTAGAAGCGGCAATCAGTAAACTCGCTAGCGCTGCAAAAGTAAAAATACCACAATAAAAATAGTGCAGCAGCGGTGAAAAAAACCACTGCGGCTGATTGGTTATCTAAACAGGCGATATGGCAAATTTATCTACCGCCGCCTGAACAAATTAACTACTCGCATTTTGATGTGACAGTTCCTAATGAAGTTCATCAAGCTGATATACTATTTCTACCACATGATGGTGGTTACAAATACATGTTAACCGTAGTTGATATTGCGAGTCGATACAAACAAGCAGAGCTGCTAAGGACAAAATCATCAACTGATGTGGCTTCTGCATTTGAAAGGATTTATCAAAGGGGTCCTCTGCGCTGGCCAAATCTATTACAAGTTGATCCTGGCAAGGAATTTCAGGGTGTAGTGTTATCAACAATGAAGCATCATAATGTCACCATCAGACGAGTGCATACTGCACTACATCGCGATCAGGCAATTGTTGAACGATTTAATCGGACACTTGCTGAGCGGTTATTTGGATATCAATACGCGAAAGAATTCATTCAACATAAATGATCCCGTGAATGGGTTAAGAGATTACCAGGTGTAGTTACCGCGCTTAATAATGAGATTACTAGAACAATCAACATGAAACCTAACAACGCGATTAAAAAGAAGTATATACCAAAAATGGAAATTCTTCGAATTTCACAAAAAGATTTCAAAGAACCAATTCTTGGCAATGTCACTGTAAGGTATTTGTACAAACCAGGAGAGCTTGAAGGTGGTAAAAAAAGAGCTACTGATCCTATTTGGAGTGTCACCGTACATAAAATATCTAGTATAACACGATCTACCGGTAGACCAGCAATCTATAGACTGGATTCAACTGCTCCTCAGCGAGCATTTACTCGACAACAACTACAAGTGATACCCGAGGACACTCAATTACCACCGCGTGGTCTTAACTAGCACCACTTCGTCTGTTGCACTCAAGACAAGTCAGCATCACGTTATCGTTGGTATGACCAATACTGCTATTCTTTCTGTCTACGGTAAATTGGCGAGGATCTTTATCCGACCAACTCCAACGCATTATACAATTGCAACTCGCGCAGTGATTATTCTGTTGTTGTTTCAGTGTCATTATTAATTCGGCATCAATGTCAAATTCTCTATTATTTTTTTTTTATCCTGTTGTTTATAACCAGAGATTTTTTTTCTGATTATATCCTTGACGTTATCAGCGCTGATTGTAGTGTCATTATCATCTCCTGACTCTGTCAGGACAACTCTTAGAAGTCGATTTATTCTCCTCACTCTGGACACTGCAAGATAAATTAAATTTGACCACTCAATGCGATTATCTACTATCCAAACAATTGTCTGTGATAGTTAATCCCTGTGAATAGTGTATTGTCGCTGCGTAACCTAACGTCCATGGAGATTTATCAGCACGCAATGCATCTTCGACGATGCTGATATCAACCAGCACAATATCATTTAACACTAAATTCTGCTTTTCACACTGCCCAGGAATGTCAACGAAGATATTCTGCTTTCGTGTATCCAAAGGTCTATAACAGAGCAGTACTGGAAGTGTTGCAAATTTACATTTATGCAATTTAAATAATTTCATCTGAAGTGTGTCTCTGACTATTTTTCTACTTGCTACTATCATATCGTGCGGAGTCCATGTTTCCCAAAAATCATTCATAGGAGTTTCTGAAATTATTTGACGAGCTATTTCACATTGGATTCGTTCCGGTTGTAATCTGATTAGTTGTTTAAACTCGCATAATTGTTCATCAAGTGATCTATGGTCGGTATTAATCTCTTCGTAATAGTCTACGTGTGATTTTAACCAATCATGTGGGGATCCACAGACAAATGGTGGTGGTTGACCATGATCACCGCACATAATAATTTTTGTTGTTTTCGTTGATAACCATTCAAGAAATTTTTTTAATACTTTCAACGATACCATGCATATTTCATCCCATATAATGACATCTGGGATAAATTTCTCACCCATTCGATGGGGAGTCCATTCATCACCTTTCCATTGAAAGAAGCTGTGATAAGTACAAGCATTTACCCCACGCTGTATCATCTCTCTTGCAAGTCTATGAGTTGGTGTTAGCACAATCATATTTGATTTACCTTGAAATAATTCAATCACACGAGTTGTCTTTCCTGACCCACCTTGCTTTTCAAATATTTATTATCCATCGTAACATCAGCAGATTTACAATATTCATGTAGTGTCTCCTTTTTAAATCTCCAACACCCCCATTTTCCCTCAGTATTTGTTGTGTATGTACATTGAATCAGTGGCTACTCTAACCGCGGTATTAGGAAATCTATTTATCATCGAAAATAGATTAATAGCAGAATAACTAAGCATAGATGATCTTAAGTGTGTATATTGGGCACTATATCCATCACAGTAGGTAACAATTGTACCCAACTTAGTCCCATTGGATAGAAAAGCATCTTTACGAGCATCATATTCAGCGCCATCTATGATCAACCGCGAAGAATATTTTGCATTGTCATATCTTCCACCTTGAGTAAATTTACCGATTATTCTTCGTCCAAACTCTTTTACTTGTCCATTTTCAATTTCAAATAACTGCCTATACCAATCCATGATTTTTTGTTCATTAAAATCAGGAAATTGATTTCGTTGTTCGCTAATTATACTATCTAGATTGGGTTGTGGTAGCCAAACTTCTTTCTGAGCTCGATAAGATATAATTGCTTCGGAAATAATCAGCGATATCAGCATACCACAATCAATCATGTATCTCAATAACACAATTGTCATCCAGTGTTTTTCAGACATATGTCTACCAATCCAAACATAACTACACGGATGTAATCCTGTAGCTAATTCAAATGATACCACACGAGCGAATCCAGTTAAATCAAAATCAGGCAATGGACCATTAACAGAAACACGAGTCATTTCATGTGTGGGGTGTCCAAATCGTTTAAAATATTTAGCACATTCTCCATACCCGAGAAAACTCCCTGGATAACACGCAGATATATCAATTGAAATCATACCCTCGCGGTGGTATTTTGTATTCCACAGTCCTCCATGGCCGAATACAAGACAGCTTGATTTAACATCCAATAAATAATCACTTCGTGTCGGACGCCATGAGTTCTTTTCTCGTGCAAAATGAGCTACCACTGATTGAATCATAAAACTATCCGTGAGTAGTTTTTCATGGAAACTATTCGAGTTGTCAGATGAATATTTTACAGCGATATTTTTCATCCTCTAGTGTAACTCTTCAGTGCGATATAATTCTCCATTCGGTCTTACAAATTGATCAAATCCTGATTCTAAATCTTCAGCGCTGTGAAGTAGCCACACTGACACAGGATCATCTTTACACAACGCGTGAATAGCATCGAATAACTTCTCTTCATAGAACACATCCTTACAAAACTCCGCAGGGATATATCTTACGGTTCTCTCCCGTGGGAATATTGTTACTGCAGGTGTCCACGCGTGTTCGTTATGATGAATAATTTCAATTGGAGCTCCTCTCGATTTATATTTCGGTTCATATAATACTTCTCCGGTTATCGTCGCTACCGATATTGGGAATTTTAGTAATCGTTCCAACGTTTTGAATTGTTGCTCGTACTCCCTCACAGTCAATCCCCATTCGGTTATTTTTTTACGTCCTTGTTCAGTTAATTTATTCCCCTGGGATGCATTCGTGAAGTGTTCTATTATTCGTTCTGCTACACAATTCATTCTCATTGACTTTGTCAACGACGACGTTTTCATAGGTGCTAGTTTTTCAATACTTGGTTTATCATTTAACGGATATATTCCATAAACAACTGCTGTTACAGGATAAGATCTCTCGTAGTATGGTTTGTCAATTCCAGTCAGAATTCCTGGTCTGGAATCTCGACTCACAATGACAGTTTTTTTATCTTTGAGAATTGGTTCAAATTTATCTCTGATAATCCATTTCCCTTCATCTACGATAATGAATTTCATTCTAAAAAAATACTTTTTTCCCCCAAGATGTGAAATTATCTCAGCTGCTCTTTCGTCGTTCATGGTAGCATCGACTATGGGTACATTGACATCATCATCAATAATTCGAAATGTCGACCACGTATGAGATGCTCCATCGCATTTGAATTCATTAAAACAGTCACTGATTTTACTCAACACGGTTCTATCGTCTATTAGACTTTTTGGTATATCAGAGATTCTATCGAGATTAAATCTAGAATTTTTACAAGGCATAATTTTCGATAATCTCTCGAACTCCTTCATATTATAATTAAAACAAGTATTTAAATAGAGTTTTTTATATAACGAATCATTGCAAATGGCTCATGATTGGATCAGTAACCCCGTGTAACAAATCATGCAGAAATGAGTTCTGTGGGTATCATATGCAAAGTTTTCATCGAGGAAGTAATGGACCGCACCTTGCATACAATGTGGGGTAGGGGTTAGAGGAATATCACAGTTGTGTCTCGGTTGTGGTGGTAAATGATACAGAGAGTTAAAGCGCTATTATGATAAGAGAATCAAAGATTCCACTAAAAACTCCATCAAAGATTCCCCTAAAAACTCCATCAATGAATCTGACAGCGTCAACGACAAGATCATAAAAAAAGCCCACGACTACATTCATAGATTTTCAAGTAATATATTTCAACCAAATATTGAATTAGACAAAAAAAGTATTATGTATATAAATGAACCAAGAATTTCAACCGCATCCCGTGATTGTAAACTATGAGGCAACCCGTGACGGTATTGTCAGACATCGCAGACTGAAGAAGCCAGTAGGGTGGGACAATGGTATGGGGTATTTGGTGTTTAACTCTGAAGGGAAAATACGTCTTAATCATCGTTTTGTGTATGAGGTATATAATGGATTGATCAAGGATGGTCTTGTTATTGATCATATTGACTCTAGTCCTAAGAACAATTCTTTATCGAATCTACAAGCTATCTATCAGAGTGAGAATACTAAACGAGGAAGAACCGGTACTTATAAATCAATTGGGAAGAGACCTGTGAAATCATTGAATACGGCAACTAACGAGGAGATAGTATTTCAGTCTATGACTGCAGCCGGTAGATATTTCGGTATTTGCGAACCCTCAGTACGATGCGTTGCAGAAGGAATTTATCGATCTTCTTTTTCAAATCGTTTTAAAAACAACATTCAGTTTACTTATGTCTAACTATATGTATTTTGATAGCATCAAAGGGGAATAACTCATTTAGGTATATTACGGCCTAACACAGTTATGGATCTTAAACACTGTCACCTAATTTCGATGGTAGTTTTTGATTGGTTGATTTCACTGTCATGAATCTCAACAGGATATAATTAATTTTCTGTTTTATAAGAAAACGAATCAAATATGAATTGTTTACAAACAGTTGTATTCGCTTTTTGTGTATTTTTTTCAAGTATTCGTTGTTGTTTCAGCGTTGTCAGTGATCTCTATTAAACACAACAAAGAATAAAATCACACACCTCTGTGTGCTGTTAGTCGTGTATAAACAGCTTATATACCATATCGTCTGTTTTACTATTGGGTGTTTTTAAGCGGTCGAAAATTCATACGTGATCATTACAACCTATACACTTCCCGGTGTATGGGTAATCTTTTGTTATTCATACAACCTAGGATTTTATCTAGGTTGTAATGATCACGTATGAATGTAGACCTGCCCCCGTCATTATCATCCATTATCATTCATTCATTCATTCATTCATTCATTCATTCATTCATTCATTCATTCATTCATTCATTCTCATTCATTCATTATCATTCATTGTCATTGAATTATACAATCACGCCATTGACGTCATTCATTGTATATAATCCATTCAATTTAGTCTAATGTACATATGTATATATGTAAATATGTAATTGTGACGTCTATTCCCTAAGCATACCTTCTTAGATTTCTAACCCGTTGTTTGACAAGTTAGATATCTTCATAGGAGATTATGTTTAGTGGTACATGTATTGTGACATACCTGTATTGTTATAACCTCTATGCGTCTCCGATGTGAAAGACACCTGAGGCATATATGGGGTTCAATCATAATATCCCTATGCGTGAGTAAAATGATACAACAAATTACCATGAATGGGGTCCATAAATATCGTATATAATTGCATATCTCTCTGGACGTGTTAAGTTGACCAACATCTTATCACGTTCCAGAGTTCATTTTTCAAATATATTTTTTTTATTTTTAAAAACGCTAGCGTTTTCAATTAAAAATATATAGTTATATATAAAATGAATTATGAAAATATTAGTTTGATTATATCTGATATATCCAAATTGAAAAGTCAGGGACTTAAACTATCAGAAAGGTTAGATTGTGATCAGATTCTTTCCGAGTACGAATATTTACAAGAGAATATGCAACGAAATTGGTACATATTACCTAAATCATATGCATTTATTAAGCGGATTCAACAGGCGATTTATGATTCTTTCAAAGAAAATGACGTAGACAGGTTTGTCCCGTTATTTACTATTGTGGAAAAAATTAGAAAGAATTTGGGGCTTCAATATGAGATCAAGCGCAAAATTAATTAAAAAATTCGAAATTTTAAAACTTTTATTCTCGAATCTGAAAATACCCCAATTGTTACCCCATTGGAGTTATAAATACTTCAGCGAATACCTGTTGGAACGCGCGCTTACTCAACTAGAACAAAAATTTGTAAAGACAGGTATACGACTAGGAAGTAAAGTTGTATGACATGTATAATACCTGTTGGAACATACAGGTAGATTAACTACACGGAAGTATAATAGTTTATGCGGTGGGTGGGGTTAATTTTTAGTGATTTCTTTTTTTTTCATAGGAAATCCTGCGGATTTTTCATTTTCAGGTAAAAATTAGCATACTTGGTTAGATATCAAGTGTTAAAACGGCATTGATACGATGATCACCTGTTTAGTATTCCGATTAAATCTTCAACACGTATACACTAATGAATATGTTGCATGATTTGATCATAGTCACAATTAATTGTTGTTATAATATGTTCTTGCAATTGTTGTAATTGTGTTTCAGTCAGTAGGAATTTATCATTGTCGCTTAGGTTATCAATGATTAGTTCAACGTTAAATCTGAAAATCTCCGATTTTCCCGGGATTTCATCCTTTGATGAAAATGTAAATTGCTTTGCAATATTAGCGTATTTTTCATTTTCACGAAAAATTTCCCTTATTGCGTTTTCAAGTTTATGTTTCTCATGAATGGTTAGTCGCGTATGATGATACATATTATGTGAAAAAGTCTACACTGCTCTAAATCGCTTTGCGATTCAATTGAATTGCTTTGAAAATCTCAAGGATGAAAATTCGTGTTGAAAAATCCGTAGGTGAAAATCCTTTGGATGGAAAATTCGTAGAATTTTCATTTACGACTTGAAAATCCTTGAAATTGCTTTGCAATTTACGATTTCACATCTAATGTCATTTGTAGTTTTTCCCCTCGGAGGTCAATCAAGGTAAAATCCTGATCGGTTATTCATCCTTGTTATGAGTCTATTATTGGTTTCCAAGTAGATTAAATGAGGTGGATTTTTCACTATGAGACTTCCCGGAGAAACATCCGGAGAAAACGTATATAAGATATATCCTTGATCAGCATTATCTGATCTTGAAATATCAACTGCGAAACTCCCTAGCACTACATCACAAATAACATGTATTGCAATAACTGATGATATATCAACGTTGCCAGGGGATCTGTGTTTGTTGTTTTTATATACTGAATTCGTTGATGTTAAAATTTCCATGTGGGGATTTATTTTAAACCATAGCGCGTGAATCTGTGGAAAGAATTCGTCAATGAGTTTCTTCAACGACGCTTTCAACGCTGGTACGTCCCATCCTGGAAATTTATAAAAGACTAAATTGTCATCGGTGCGTGAAAATACTTTTTTTAATTTTTCTCTGTTTGGTGATTTATCTTCGTACACGAGAGAGAGTAATCTATCATTGAGGTAGTTCATATCAGCAATAATTTGATTTAGTTGTTGTTGTTTGATATTATCACGTTGAGTTGTTAAATCGAATAATAAAGATCTTTGCAGATAATCTCGCAATTGTCCCAATTGTGTTTGGAATGTTTGTTTCATCATGTTGAAGATCCCAATGAGACTTTTTTCCGTGATTATAAATACACCTTGATCACCTAGAGCAAATCGGTATATTATTCTACCATACTCGTTGTATTCGTAACATCTAAGTGTATCAGTTTCTGTTCCATCGTAGACATCATATGAATATTTTTGATAAATGTCTTGAGGTCGTAGAAAACTGATGTCAAAGTTGTATTTGAACTTTGGATCTACAGCGGGTAAATCATCAGTGAAGAAATCAGATTTTACAGGTTCTGGTAACTGGTGATGAACCGCAGGAAGACTATTCAACCACGCTGTGTGAACCCGTGGGAAGAATTCATCGATGGTATCACTGAGTTTTCCTCGCATCCATGGGACGTTATATCCTGGAAATTTAAATGTGGGAATGTCTTCAACGTGGATTTTATGTGTTGCTGCAAAATCTGTTCTCGTTGCAGGATGATCATCACCGAGAATATGTTGAATTAATCCCAAATTATAATGTTCCATATCGGAGATAATTTTATTACACACTTCCATGTATTTGATGCTTTATCTCGGTCAGGTGGAATTGTACTTATTGCTGTTATCAAATAACCTCTAAATCGCTCAAAATCGCTATTCATCGTTGTGAAATCTTTAGTAAAAGCTACATCATTTAAGACTAAAGAATTAGTAGTTGCTTCTGCGTGTGCTCGCAAATTATTAAAAAGAGCTCCTAACGATATACTGTTAACATCAGTATCGTGATAATCTTTCGTGGAAATAAAGTCAGATTTTAGTGGCTCACGTTGTAGATCTTTTATATCAACGGTGCCTGGGAGATACTCAGGATACCCCAATAGGGTTCTAATTGAGCTGTTATATATATCCACGGCGTAGTTAGGTGAATTTATCTCAATGACCATTGACAACAGTGGTTCATGTCCTTTTATCTCAATGGGATATTTATCAGGTTCATCTGGGATGGGAATTATATTTTTTCCTGTGATTGCTTCGATGGAATGTATGATCTCCGCGTTGATATCTTTGATGTCATATACGCCGTGGGTAGGTGTATAGTATGCCATTCTGGTTCAGTGGTACCACCTGGTTTGACTTTATTTTTATACGAAAATGTAAAACTGTTGTTGGGGAGTTTACCATTAAACGGTTCTGATCGCACATTTGGCCAGCTGTAGTAACATCTTAATTGCGTTAGCGCTATCTCAGATGCTGCAAGCGGAGGATTAAATTCAACGCTAGACTCTGGTGTGTTTGTCACCAGCGAGATCAACTTTGTTTTCGTCGTGGTGGTATTTTCTGCTATTCGTTGAAGTAGTTCTTGTGACATTATTATTGTAATTATTTTCAATTTCCAATTTCGACATCGTTGAATCATACAACCAAACCATTTTCAAGAATTCATCATTGGATATAAACGTGTCATCGATGGATGCTGAGATCAACATTGACAATTGCGAGTATGCGGTTGATACAACATGAAATTTTATTATGTAGTCGCGCAATTCATGCTGACTGCATGATGATATTTTTTTTTTATCCCAGTTGATATACCCGCGATTGTAGCCACCACAGAAATGCAAATTGGAACTACGACCGGAGCAATCATTGTAACTGATGCGAGTATTAATCCAGCGCCAGCGAGGAAAGCCTGACATCAAGTACACGGTAACATCAACTGCGGTGATTCTTCGTCGGTATTTTTTTTATTTTTGTTTGATACTCCTCAGTGAACGCTTTGAGTTTAGTTTGCAATTCTCTGACCTGATCATAGCGGTATTGTTGTGGCGTTGTCATTTTTTATTTTAAAAACTAGTGTTTTCAATTTAGTTATTTACTTTAAATCTACTACGAATTCCACATACCATGACATTGAAACCCTAGCTAGATTATTATCAGTGGATATTATCATGAATTGTTCAATTGTATCCTTGTCGATGATCGTTGATATTGTATTATTAACCCCAGATGAACTCGACGATGATATATTAAATTGAGTTGGAGTCACTAACGTTAATCGATAAATACCCTTGACGGTTGCAGTGATATTTAATATGTTATTTAGTGGAGTCCACATATATGACCCGTGTTGAATCGTGTATACTATTTTGTTGGTTTTCTCATGAGGAATTTTTGTTTTCTCAATGATAGCTATCATTCTTGTTGCATCCGCTATGATGGCATTGGTGGTCGTTTTGAGATCTTCAATAGATTTTTTAATAACCGCGATTGAATCTGAAATTGATCTCTCTTCGCGAATAACACCCAACCGGGAATTAATCACAGTTATTTCATCGAGTTTTGAAATAATATTTGCAAGTGTTGTTTTAATATCATCTGGTTTTGCATCCTTTCCGAAGAACTTGTCGACGGCGTCATCAGCTCTTCTAAAATTTCTACGTAAACTAGTAAATTGTTCAACATGAGAATCAAAATCAGTTCGTAATTTTGGTAAATTATCGACGGTGGCTTTTACTTGTGCGATATGTAAATCAGAGTGTGCACGTGGAATACCAAAGAAATTATTTATTGGAGTTTCAATGGTGTCAATGATAACCTGTTGGAGTTGATTAAATTTGGTTATATGATCGTTATACTCGTCACATAGTTTTTTCATATCAATGGCGGAGTCACTAGCGGTGACTTTAACGTCATCGATGATTTTTGTAATCCCGTTAGAGCATTTATTTGATCATATAATTTTTTTAATTCATCTAAGTTTGCTATAGATGAGATAGCTTTGTTGATTATTTTTTTTACTTGTCCGATAGTAACTGTTTCGGAAGGACGTGATACTGATCTTCCAAAAATATCTGTCATGTTATATATTACACGTTTCTCTTTAAGTGATTTTTCATCATCGTGTACTCATGGATGACTTTGTGAGGTAATTTAGAACTCGTCAAGATAGCTGTTAGCGCGTTAAGAACCTCTCGTCCACATATCGGAGGATCTGTTAATGTCTGTGTGGGTAACGTTGAAAACCAAACAGGGATTTTAGTTTGAGTTGTAAACAACTTGGATACATATTTGACAAATTCGTTCGGAGGTGGTAATCCATACGAATAAAAAAAAATAATCGATGTTGGATATATTGCCTAACAAACCCAATGAGTTCCAGGTCCAGTGTTGTCATCTAGATTAATTATACCTGTTTCTGGTATTTGTGGTTGTGCTGGTAATTGATCTTTCATGAATACACCTCTGAAATATTTTATTGGGAGTTTCTTGACTGCGTCGAGTAAATCAAAATTTGACATTGGATTTAACTGGTTTTGTAATATCTTGTGAATCGACTTACTGGTAGTCTGAATCCCTTTCCCTTTTTTTTAGTTCTAACTGATCCACCGGTTGCTTTCTTTACTGCAAGCCCTGCCGCTGTACCAATAGCTCCTAGCGCCACTGCTTTAGCAACCACTGGGGCCACTGCTGCAATCAACGCTGGAATTGCAGCTAACAGCGGGAATATACCACTGGTTTTAATCATATCGTTGACCGCGGCTTGTGAAAAAGTCAATTTAACTCCTGTGTTACCCTTTAATGCTTTGTTGAAATGATTAATCTGAGTTTTCGTCAACGATAATTTATTTGATCCACCTGTCATCTGTTCTTTTTTAAGCGTTATCTTTGTACCACACGCAATAGAATTTTTGGATTGAAGTTTCTTTACCTGACCAGGTGTCAGGGTGACATTAACATGATTGTACGACATTTTATTTAGATAGTGATCATCTTATTGTCCCATTACATATTTTCTATTGGTGCATCAATGACTCGCATTTTTCCACCACCACCTTCGAGCATCATAGATTTTTCACTGAGAATAACAGCAACTGCTCTAAATCCTCCAGCAGGAGGAGTACGGATATTAGCCTGAAATTTTACATCAACGGTCGAGTGTTTAGATAGATCAAGATGTTGCAACGAAAAGTAATAAATCGGGTACATTGTTTTAAAATCCAACTGTGATATTTGTAGTCCAGTATCGACATTTTGATCACGACCCATAAAAGACCACAATCGATGATAAACTCGTCCTATTTGATTGTTACCATAATCGAGAATAAGTTGCTCTGCAGGTTCTTGCTGATTACTTATTCGCAATGATACTTCACTGACACCACATTGATCAAATATCATATGAGATCGCAGCTGTAAACTATCAGCTGCAGCCCCAGCTATTTTTTTTAGTTCTATTTACATTTTGTAGAGCAACTAAAACATATCTCGGTGCGGAAACATTTTTCGTAAGCGCAAGTTGCCAAGTAAAATTCCCAGCAATGGTACTGGTTGTTGTAGCTGTTGTAACATCACACCAACTCAATAATGACTTTCCTCCTTGATCCATAAAGGATAGCAACCGAGTCTCAACAATCAATGATGGAGTCATAATTGGCATCCATAGCGCTAATTTTGTTAATTCTACATTACCATCTCTAACAGGATCAGCACCATGCCAAAGAGCATAATCGTCAGTTGATCTTCGCGTGAGCACTACAGCATGACTAGCACCAAAGATAACTCTTCGTACATCTCTACAAAATCCAAATATATGAGATAGTGGAATCGTACATGAAAATCTACCCTCGTTGTTTATGTTCTTTTTTCACGATGCAAATCCTGCGTTGTAATTAGGATTACCACTTATAACAATAGCTTCAACATCAGCAGCAGCTGAAACCTTCTTTGGTCGTCTTAGCGTAAATGGATTATGATCCGCATGATCGGTAGTATCCTTTGCAAACATCATTGAATGACCCGCAGATTTAATAAAATCATCAGAGTATCTAGCTAAACCTATTACTGTGGTTGCAACATCAACATCGTTATCGATGGATTCGATTCTAGTAGAATTGATTATATACTGCGCATTATTAAATAGCGCCATTATGCCATTGTTGACAAACACAATCGGAATATTTTCGAGGTGATCACCGTCAACAAATGCAGTATTATCATGCTTTACTAGTCGTCCCTCTACTTCTATGTAAGCTTCACACGGCAAGAAGTATTTAGATGTATCATCAAATCTAAGTTCAATTCGTGACCTTGCATTTGCATTCTGGGCTTGATACGAAAAATACTGATAATCACATATAGAATCATTTTTTCCTACAGTAGCATCTGCATCAAAAGCATCATCGATTTTGTGTTTAAACATTTTATTCTATAGTCGTTGATCTAAATCATTAATCGTTTCAGACCGGAACCAGCAATTAATCTCAATCACGCTTTTGCTATTTTATTAATTGCGCTACCTATTTTAGTTGGCATTTGATCAGTAGATTGTAATTTTACTGATTTTCTTCCTCTTACCAACGACATAAGTTTTTCTTTTGCAGCACCCAACGTATTAAATGCTTTATTACCAATCTCTGTTCCAATTTTTTCACTGAGAACCCCAATAGCCTTTGACGCTATTTCTTTACCGATTGGTAGCAGTTTTGGAGCAACTCAAGTAAATAATCCAGTGACAATATCAACGAGTCCATTTCCATATGTCATCTTGTAAACCGGTAATCGTGAATTTACGACATAAACAGGTCTTGCTCTGTTCATACTATGATGTATTATCATTTTATTTAAATGCTATATATCTAATTAGTGATCAATCGCTGTAATAATCATCGGTAAGTTCATCGATGAAACTACGATATAGTCCGATATCCATTACACCACCTTGAAATAACTGTTGACAGATTTCAGTCGCTTCGTTAATTATCTTTGGGGAATTATTTCCAGCTCGTTTTCCTCCAATGAGAACTTCTAACCGTGATATATCATCGAGGATACTTCTTGAACAGGGTATATTACCATCGTGATATCCCATACCAGTAAATTCTTCTTCAGGTTCTTCTCGTTGAGGATCTTCCACAAGAGGATCTTTTTGTCTTCGTCCTCCACGCCCTCGTCCTCGTGGACTTGGTTGTATACATTTTCGTTCTTCTGCTCGTTCTTGTTTTAATCATTCTCGTTCCTCTTTCTCTCGTTGTTTTTGTTCGATTTTTAGTCGTTGTTCAGATACTAATAAGCCTCTTTTTTTCCTGATTTTCGAGAAATTCACGTTCAACAGCAGTCAAATATGCCTGATATATGGGATCATCATTATCAATTTGTGGTAGTTGATTTTTAATTTTGTAAACTGCTTTAGCAAAATCACCTACGTTTTTGATAAAACCTTTTTGTCCAGGTTTTAAATAATTTTTTTTAGTGTAATATCCTAGCGCAGCAAACTTTACTAAATCAGTTATATCATCTTTATCAATCCTCGCTAAAGTTTCCTCAGTAAATTTATCTAGTAGTTCTTGAACTCTATTATCTGTTCTTTTAGGCGGTTTAACCTCTAGTTGTGCAACCGCAGGTTGTGATTCCTTTATTGCGGTTACAACCTCTCCAGTTGCCGCAGTTATAGGCTTAAATAACTGTTCAGTATCGGCAGTAAAATCTAATTTTGCTTGTTGTCGAGCTTGCAAATTATCTCTGAAAGAATCTCTCACCGGGAGAAATTTCTTAATCGCAGCCAACCGTTCTCTAGTCAATCTAGTTATTTGTGCTTCTCCGACATTTGCCATTTATATAAAAATATATCGCTAATTCATCATTGTATCTATAGCTAATTCGGTTAACCCGTTAGCAGCAACGGGGTTGCGACAACGACTATGGCGTCGTCGTTGATGAATTGCTAGCAAGCCTTTTTTGTGAAATAATTTGGTTTTCGTAGAAGCCTTATTGCTGCTTGAACTTTGACTCCATCATTGTCGCAGCTTTTTTGTGAAATATTTTAGCAGCCTTTTTGTGAAATAATTTTCGGTTTCCGTAGAAGCCTTATTTTTGCTTGAAAACTTGGTCACCCCCTCTGCTGCTACACGAGATAGAATAAATCTCAGAATTATCACAAGACATCTTGAAAAAAGTTTTATTTTCATTAAACATATAATGCATCAATTATATTTTTTTCCAAACCTTTTCAGAACCTCTCGAGAGATCCTAGATATTTTGACAAGTGAACAGTGTTGCAGTAACCATACAAAAGAAGAAAATAATTGTGAACAATATAGATATAAAAGAGCATCATACGTGATTTCATACAAATGTTCACCTGAAATACACGATTGACGTGTAAAAAAACCTACAATTTAATTCATTTTGGCATTAATATAGGATGAGATCAAAACAAAGCATCATCACATTGTTACATCAATAATGTTGCCAGCATTACATTGTTGCCTTGTTGGAGCATCAGTGGTTATTCTATTGATTATTTGCAGCATAATTGATGACAGAAGCCAAATGATCCTTTGGAGTAATAACTACCCATTGTGTATGTTATGATTTTATAATCTCATAAGCTTCTAATGAGATAATATTGTGTATTTGGACGTGGTTACGGCAGATCATACACCATTTTAACTGTTTTGAGACATCAACTATCATCCATCAATAAATGTGTCATTTTGAGAAAGTTAAGTCTCAATTGTTTTTTTTTCTTACTTGCTCATACTATTGAAAATAATATGATTAATTGTTATTGTGCACTAGCTGAAAGATGAAAAAAGCTCTGTAATGGAGCAACATCCTGCTTTCTGTTACCATTTTTTTATTTCTTTGTTCCACCTAAAGTCAGACATTCATTAAAGTTCAGCTTCTCTGATTCAGAAAGAAATGTTTCTTTGAGAATCACACAGAATTGACCTCTCTTCTAGTGTCGGATATTAAATGTATGGTGTTATTTTTATATTTTTGACAACAACATACAATTTTAATTAAATACATAATTCCCACATGTTTCTCAGAGGTTTTAAATTAATGTATTTTTGGTGGTAGTAACTTGTAACATTATAACCATTTATTGTAATAGCAGTCAATTTTAGTGACCTAAATGTCACAGACTACTAGAGCACAGTCATAAGGTTCATGCTAGGGTTATCTTCCCATTTTAGTGTCTTTTGTGTTGCTCACTCATCAGGGTTTATGTTAGGATAATAGGAATATCAAACAGTGCTCTGCTTCTTTACATTCAGAAGGTAACCATGACAACATGGGTACCTCATTGACATTTTAGTTTTAAATATTGATTGATTCCTTGATTGAAAGAAGCTTGTGTAAATATGTAGTCATTCAAAAGTCAGAAAAGATTATTACATCTCAAGATTGATTTAGCAGGGTCTTTTAAAATAAGATCTAGGTCAAGTAAGTTTGCCTGATGATTTACATAATTTAAGGGTTGTTTTATAAAAAGCAGAGATTATACTCTCACCAAATGCTATAAATATGGTTTAAGTACAACTGCCCACTTATAAATGTGTAAAAACTCTTAATCAATTGTTTCATGGGAGCAAGTAGTGAGTTCTTGTTACTACGTTGGTGCCGCCACTGCTGCTGGTCAATTAATCGGATTACCTCTGTACTTGACCTTCAATGGATAAACAAATCACTTATTGGATGGAATTTTTAGGTTAAAATTTCTTTTAATGTCAGTTACTTATACGGTACTGAGAGGGGTGATAAAATTTAATTCCCAAACATCTATGTACATATGACTTGCACGATGAGATTTATTTACAAAACCATCTGAAAACACAGCCAGAAATGGAAAATGAAAATTCTTTGAACGCTACAAGTCCATGTTCTGAATTCCCAAAATCCTCCATGTAGCTCTCTTTACAGTGACTGTTGCCTGACATTTGTGACAATGTTTGATGTTTTTGCTAACTTAGCGCTATTTGTTTTAACCTTGCCTTACACATTTACCCAAATAATTCATAGTTTGAATCATGAGATTAAATGTTCTTCGTTATGCCTGGTATGTGTTATTGTGTACCTGTTTTGTAAGAAATGAGAGAAAAATAAGTAAGCAAATAATACAAATTGAACTAATGATAGTTTTAGCCAAAAAAAATTACAATTTTAACAATGAAGTATTCTATAAATGTTAGATCGATATTTTTTGATTTATATTTGATTGTGAGTATAATGTATACATCCATTTCAAAAAATGATTTTAAAATGCATAGTTGTGGAGTAAATAAATTCGCTTCCATGTAAAATATTTAGCTGGGATAACTTTTAAGGTCGAATGAACTAAGCATGACACATTGACACCTTCAAAGAGTAAACTGATCATAAAAGAACTCTACTACATGTGATCCATTTCTGAAGAATTTTTACTTTTGCTTCATTAATGTAATTTGCTAAGAAACACCTTTTAACTTACAAGCCTTTCAACCAGCTCATCTTCCTGAAATCCTCACATTTCTTGAACTGAATTCTTCTCTTAGCTTGAGAATCATTATTAAACCAAATTTTGATTTCATGATCAATACCCAAACATTCTTTGGAGCATATATTGATATATGTGTACATCTGTTGCTGGACTGGTAACAATGGAATTGCCTATACATTTTCAAGGGTGGATAGATGATCACTTTTCCCCATTTTATATCAAAAACTTCAAAAAATATAAATGATATTGCTTCCATGTCAATTAGACTTAAAAAGATTACAAGTGGATAGTGTTTTTTTTGCTACATGTTATTATCTGCTTTTTAATTCTATACATATAACATAGTCTTAAGATTAATGGCAATATCATACAAAGAAGATTTTGATATGAAAATATTGTATCACAGATCAGTAAATGAATATGAGGATTTGGATTAAATAATCATGCTGTCCCACAAGGATCTGTGGTACAAGTGCATGATGAAATCAGACCTTATAGTATGATTTAATAAAACAAAAAGTCCCTCAAAGGGGCAAATGCTTGACTGTCCTGTTATTTTTTAATCATTATGGTTAAACCATCATTGATAAATTAAACTCCACCAAACCAAATTTTTATTAAAATAGTATTTTTCCTACATGTCCAAGTTGACACGTTTGCATGATTCCTGTAAGTGCAGTACAAAATTCTTTATGATGGACATTGACCTTGAACCTGATATAATGGGTAGAAAATTATTAATCTTGTTTCAGTATCAAGATATACCAACATGCTATATTTGGTTAATCATAATTTAAAGTTTTGGGCCTCTACTGGTCACAGAAAAAGAGGTTATATGATGGACTGTTGTTCTTTGTCTAGTCATTGGCAAGTATTTGTTACTGACGTGCTAAACAACATGGAGTATTTCCATTAAACTTTACACATTAATCACATGGTCTAGTTCCTCCTACTTTAAAATGGGGCTGTTTAGACTTCCAGTGACCATCTAGAAAATCTGTACTTTTTCCTTTCAATGGATTATCATATCAACTTTGCCTTTTCACTAAAAGACCGAATATTATGGCAGTTGGTCCTATATCAAATATAGCCACCACAGCAAGAATATTGAAGGGTCCCGAGTGGCCAAGTGGTCTAAAGCGCTGTCCGTTACGGATCACTGCCATCTCACCTCAGTCTGCGTGGATTTGAGTCTCGGATTTGGCCAATGTGGGTATGTGAGAAAGCTTGCCTGTAGCTTCCCTTTGGTCAGTGTTGTTTTCTGGGTTCTTCCTTCATCATTAATACTAGCTGTAATGTATAGCCTATATTGTGCTGAAAATTGGTGTTAAACCATTAAAAAAAAAGAAGAAGCAAGAATCTTGAAAATCTTGTTATTGCTACTCCTTGTGGACAAGACATATTGATATGAGGTTTTCATCTGAAGATGTTGTATATTGTACATCCAATGTGGCTGTCATGATGAGTCTTAACAATCTTGTTGTCATTACTCACCCTGAATGGATGCTGATATGAGGTTTTCACCAAAGACCTCAGCTGATGTCTACTTTATCCAAAATGAAATTGGTGCCAATATGATGTCCAATATGACTTCCACGGCAGTTAATTTGAAAATCATATTGCTTAAGAATATCACATTTTTTTTTAATACTCACCAGTTAAAAGGAACACAGTTCTCTTCTAGAATTCCTTGAAATTCTTTTTAGCAAGTATAACATCAGTTTATTTGAGTGATTATTGTTTTTAAAGCAAAATCACATTTTCAAACGTATTCAGCAGGCATATGCACAAACTGGGAATCAGAAAACAATATTCTTGCTTGTGTTATCATGCACATAAACCAGAGTACACAGCTGTAAAGCCGAAACAAACCCATCAATACAAATCAATAAATGTGTATTGTCAGCTTATTCACTGAATGCGAGTAAATAATAATTATGGTAAAATTTCACTTGTATATGTACGTGTTGCTGTGTTCATAACATCATGTACACAAATGTAAATAATGACCGTTGACTTTAATCCCAGGTGAGTTGTACAAGGAAGCGACACCGGTTTTCGAGTTTGCGAATATAAGGTTTGAAAATGATGGGTGATAAACAAGAAGACGTGCATTATTAAGACGAATCCAGTCATACCTTCATAATAAAAGTCGGTTCAGCCGTTTGGAAAAAAGGCGAATTTATGTTGCTATTAGGGTTAGGGTTAAGCTTTTCTGTAGTAAACGTACGAACGGATAGGCCAGATTAAACAGGATCTTCCTGCAATACTTGCCTCATCAACACCGATAAAATTGTACCTGTATGATGCAAACTGTTTAGCAGTTTGCGAGAAAAATAAATTCTGACTTTCAGAGTTAGGGTTAGAGTTGTCTGGAGATAACCGAAATGACAGTCTTGAAAGGAGTTTTAATGCAATATTAAACAGTGATGGACGATAATAAACACATTCTAAAAACTAAATAATTCACAAATGAATACTGAAATTTAAGTGTGATTCCAATAAAACTTAACTTGTCATTTTAATGCAATGACTTAAGTCATCAAAATTTTAACTGAAATCCTCTGGATTTAATCACTTTTTTTCTAACATAATCCCGCATAGCAGAAAATCTTTTTCAATTGTAATAGCTTTTAAATTTAAACATTAAAATGCATGAGGTGTTCACAAATCTGCAATCGTTCCTGGTATACCTAAAACATTCCGAATGCCAAAACTTATTAAAATTTTGAAGAATATATTATTTAAAATATATATTTTATATCAGATAGTATTTTATTTTATATCAAAGCAATTTATCACATCGAATATATTCTGTTGAACTTTGCAGCATTAAGAAGTCAACCGAGATAAATGAGATATTATGGAACACCATCCTTGAGTAAACCTAAACGTTGCGCACTTCAGTACATTTCACATACATACAACTTTCCTTTAAATACGAGGGTCATATTGAATATGTAGAGACATTAATATTTGATATGTTCTGATAGACAGGAAGAACAATCAAAACAAAAAAAAATGTGTTGCACTCTTTGCTCTGCTTGCAAACGTTACCTGTATGCAAAGTTTCAGTAATCTTTGCCAAGTTGTTCACATTGTAGTTATTTTTATTTTTTTTATTTGGTTTTACGGTTAAGTGTAAGGGTACGGTAACTCTAATTTGTACTGACCTAGGAATAACTAATCGCTTCTTTAAAATGTTTTTAATAAGAAAAGAAAACTAAATCTTTATTTTTGTAGTAGGCCCTGGTTATTTGTAATGAAATATATTGATTGTCGGTAAATCTGAGTCATATTTGTATAGATTTTCTCTTAATTAATAGTTGTGTTAATGTCGTGTCATGTGTGGTGATATCCATTTATTCATGTAAATGAAAGCCCAAAGATGTTAAATTTATTAGTATTAAAATCTCATTGCCCTATACATATACTATATTTTCTTAGTCTATAAGTAATAATTTTGGAAGGACCAAGCACTTGTTTAACAAATGACTGTGCTAGTAAAGTGGTTACGGACCGGTTTATATATACTGTGCTTGATATCAAATATGCCCTGCAAATATATCGATATGTGTTGGGTTTGCATGTCAACCATAGTTTTCCGTAATTTTCAACATGTAGTAAGGTAACTGATACTTTAATAATTGAATACATGATGCCGCTTGACATAGAATCTATATTAATATATGACAGAGTTTTATTCTACAACACAGTTACAATTATTGTAGAAACATCCATTGATATGTATATAAGCTATATGAACATTCCTGCTTTGAAGTATCATTTGATATTTTTCCAAGAAAGCGGAGGAAATAGCTATGTGCACTACAAGAACTAAATAAAAATATTGTTGGTCGTTGCAAATCTTCTATAAAGTTTACTAAATATAAATTCTGCTAAAACTTTAATCCTCAAATCGTGGTTATTGAATATCTGATTACTTGCGTTATTAAATATCTAATTACTTGCTTGGTAACAATGATTGTTCCAGAGAGCATTCAGCAGGCATCATTGTTTAAAATGCAGTCATAAAAATTGATTTGTCCTTTAAAAAAAGGCTTTTGTTTTATAAATAAGCACATCTTGGTGATTTTCTCATATCTGAGGACTTCATTCTCTCTTTTATCAAGCGTAACAAGGTTTATGCAGAAACTATTTCATGTCTTTCAGACAGATTGTCACTGATCTTTATCCATTTTACCCCGAAATCGTTTGGTTTCTTACTTAACAGAAGTATAAGTAATATTCAAAGTTTGCGCCAAGTTTGCTCTGTAAAACTATTGTTATTGTGCGGAAACCACTTTTCCTCTATTAGCAAGTGATCTCAACCTTTGATCTAAAATTCGACAACCTTCGTCCTCGCCTCTTGTGCAAGCAATCGCAGAGTTTGGGTGAGGTATGTCGTAATTGATTTCAGGGTAAAAATGACAAATGTAAAACTGTCTGAAAGAAACCATTCATGTCAGCTTAGCACAATTTTCATTTAGGACCAAGAAGGCATCATAAAGAGTGGTCATGTCGAAATCCTGTGTTGAAATTTTCTATTTGGCATAGCACTGGTAAGATTTCAAGATGGATGCCATAATTGTCACATCCAATATAACATTGGCAACATTTCTACTTAGGTATGCCTAGTTTCAGGATAATGATACCGGGGTAAGCACATGATGCTACGTGTCATGTTTGCGGCATAATCTACACACACACACTCGCACGCAGGCATGGTGACTGAAAGATTTAAAAACAAGGTTACAGCGCAGAAGTAGTTATGATCAATTCGGGTATTAGTAGCCTGGACTACAGGCTTTTAGAAGATTGTGTGTCTGTGTGGGTGTGTGTGTGTGTATGTAAAGTTTCATGGCAATATTTGAGGTAGTTTAGGGCTAGCAGTAGTAATAACAATCTTGGCGCAAATGACAAACAACAGATTATCCCATAACCACTTCTGTGATATGACCAGTATAGCTAAATATATGATGACTTATACAATGGTGTACACTTATGGTAAAAGCCATGAAATGTATCCTGAAAAAAATACGAGTGTTTTTCCAAAAACCAGGTTCTCTATTCAAACAGAACACCTCAAGCTGGCAACTAAAATCATAAAATATATCTTCTGGGGCATTTTCCATGTATGCATAAGCAGAACAAGCTGGATCTTTTCTCCCTTTATGTCTTGGTATCATATGATACCCATAGCAATGCCATAATGATGTGGCTCAAACTAGAGAAACAAGTACCGATATGTTGTACCTTTCCTTCCCACTTCAGGGTATTTTTGATTGCATTTTTCTTCAGCTCTGGCAGGTTCATCATCATAAGTACTATTATGAGACATTTTATCCATTGTGTATTTTGGAATTTCTCTTAACTGATTACAATGGGGGTGGGTGGGTGAAGTAATATGCTCTCCCAAATTTAGCAGCATTACAACTACCTGGTTGAGGATTAATTTGATCTGGTTCTTTACAGTTTGAAAAAAGTTGTTTCACTCTTGAGACTAGATGGTCCAAAAATTCTAAAGCTGCTGAACATATATTACTATTCTTGACTGCAAATAGTACATCTCTAATTTCAAGAGAAAACTTGGCAATTATGTTAATAACATTTGTGTCGAAATTTGACTTTCTCCTAAGTAAATTCAAAATAAATTGGAAGTCGTCAACAAATCGATGGGGAATTATGCTTGAAATGGAATGATTTGAAGATTATAACGTAAAAAAACTGCTATCTTTCTAAATATTTGCTACAACCATTACGCAGAAAAAATATTCAAGAGTGGGTGAAAACGTAATAGAATGTCATTTCGTTTGGTTTACTCTTCTAAAGGTAGCTCATCAGCACTGCCCAAGGTACCAAGCACTCTCTTAGAAAGGTAGAGTAAGTGATTTCTACCCTGAGATTTATTGGTTTGAATCATGGTCATCCTGGGCAAAGCTAATGAAAGCCATCTTATTCCTTCGATGACAAGGATCTACTGTAAAGTTATTGGATGGAGTCTCTGTTGGTACAACTGTTGAATGTCGAATGTTGATTCCTATCTTAGTTCCATCAGCAGCTAACATTTTTGGAATAAATTTGCAAATGGAAAACGGCTGTCCATAATCTAAATTGAACTTACTTGTCCATGATAAAACCATGCAATAAAAGTATTATTTGACATAAAAGAAGCCGAATTATGACTGACACGTTTGTATAAGTTATTCATGATTATACAATAGGAGTTAAAAGAAATATATGAATTCAGAACATGGTCCACAAAGTCCCAGCCAATTTCATCGCCAGCTCCAGTATCTCTGTTAAGAAAGTGGATAACCTCTTTCTTCCCTGGACATTATGTCACAATCCCGAGTACCACTCAAACAACGGCGATACCAAATGTAAATATAAAAAAGATATATCAGAATCCTGATTAACACGTAAACAACTGGGATAACAAATCTAAATATAAAATCAAACACACACACACACACAAAATGTATCCTTAACCAAATGAATAAAACACTATACAAATAAAACAAATGTAACAACAGATTCCTTACGGATATAAAGTTTAGACTTCATTATCTTTTATAATGCTGGAAACACCAAGGCAAAAAATGTCTGACCATTTAAGTTAATTTATAAATATAATATTTTCATGCATGCTGTGAAATTTGAGAGTTTCCAAAGAACTAGATTTGTGTTTGTAAAGCAAGTGAAAAATTATTCTCCCACATCCCCATACCTTAGTATATATTTCATAGCTTAATAAAAAGGACGTATGTATGCACACAAAATTATTTTTCATTTCTTGGTATAAAATGTTTTTTTTTGTGTGCATATTTATGCCAACAATATTTCTCAGAAAGACAGATATATGAATAGATAAGACCAAACAAAAATACCTAGCTTTCCACTAAGGTGGATACTTAAAAAGATTGCTTAGTATGTCATCAACTAATTAACGCTCATTAAAAAAAAAAAATTAAACACTTTATACCTGGTGTTTTACAGGTCCATGACGTGTATATACAGTGGAAATATGGGATACAGCAATTGTCTCTCCATTAGGAAAGGCATATCCTACCTGAAATCAGAGAAACAAAACTTTAAGAAATTCCTTACTATCGAAATTAATAAAGTATGACTAAAGAAAAGTAGGAAGAAATGTGAATGATCAAGAACCATAAATCAACCAAAAATCTTGTTGTAATGTGATAAATATTTCCTGAAGATGCAGCATAACCAAAGTAAATATACTTTTATTTTTTGTGTACAAGATGTGATGTTAATTGTCTAGTCCTGGTCAGTCTAAACCCTGTCCTGAATCTCATTAACATATGCAACAATATTTTTTAAAATACAGAACACTTATACATTTTTTTCGAATGAGATTTCATTTAAATTATGGATAGGCATTTAGTACATACATTATATGATTTACATAATAAGTAATATGCACATGACAACTTTGTATTATAGTCAATCAATGAAAGTACATATGTCCTTGGTCCATAAAAATACGGGAAGTCACAAAGACGAGTATTCTGTATTTCCAGATGTTTTCGTTAGGCAATAACTTTTTTTCACGCAATTTATCCTTTCTTTATTACACACTAGTTGATAATGCACTAATTCTTTCTACAGAACTGATAGATAATCTCAGTTGCAACATGTATACATCATAGAGTTTTCTCTATTTTCATATTTTCATGCTCCCACTCATAAAAAGTAAAACAGCTGATGAGAGATACACAAGAAAAATAATGTATGGCGACTATCTAATTAAACCTGGTACCAACATTAAATGGTAATTATAGGTAATTTACCTCTGTAACATGCAAATAGTCTGTAAAATTGTTGTAACGAGTTATGCCAGATACATACATGGGCTGATCCAATAATAATACCTGAACCTGCACCATCATGGTCATGAGCTTGGCATTTAGCAACTGCAGCTCCAAAACTGGGACCATGTAAAAGTAAAAGCAGAGCTAAATAAGCTGGAGCCACACTGATTTTAGTTCACAAACATGAGTCACATAGGTTAGGCCTCATTTGTAATCAGTGAAATAATGCAATAACCAGCACTACCCTGATTATCAGCAATTGTTAAAAACATACAATACAAGCCTATAGACTTCTATATAATTACAGTTTTGGAGAAGAAGAAAAAAGAAACAAATGAATAAACTATGTATTTTGAAGGGGTTGGTTACAGAAATGGGCAGCTAAGCTGAACATAGCATTTACTTACACCACATTTGCACATGTCTGGAACATTCGGTGGATGCAACTCATAGTATCCTCCATCAGGGGCAGTGTTTAGGTATCCATAAATATCACGGTCAAAATTGGCATCACAAAAGGTATGACTCAACTGTATGGCCTGCTGAAGCAGCAATGAACCATCTTGCGATGGTATGTGTCTGCTGAGGCTTGGATACTCCCACAGGCTAGTCTCTTCATTAAATTGATGCCCCTGTGAAAAGTATACATTACATATAGTCATTTTCTGAAAGGACTACCGGTGTCCTGATAAAGTGAAACAAGAGAAATAGGTATTAAGTTTGGCACCTATGTCATCCAAGGTAATATCAAACCAGTTAGAAGTTTCTCAGTGGATGAACCAAACATTATGATTCTGAATATACAGGTTTACATCAAACCATGGGACTATCAGTTATCTATAAGTTTATCCAACATAAAATAATTAAGGCATTATAGAAAATATTACTGTAATTCAGACATCTTCTGAATCTAATATTATAGAATAAAATTTCTGGGATTTTCTATATAATTATTCTGAGCTATTCTGCAATTCAGATTTCATTTGAAAGGGTAGGAATGGAGAATGAATATAAGTGTCTGGTTTGATGGAATTTAACAACTCATGGTACTAGAACATTCCACTTCATAAAGAGTTGGAATAAATATGAGGGGATATCAGCTGCTGATAGTACCTTTATATCCTCAGCAGCTGTAGCTGCTAATGCTGGTGGTATCACATCCTCTTCATCCTCATCACCACTAAAATATACAGAACCACTGGAATCATTAGTTTGTATCAATAGATCCATTCATTTGTCAAGATGTTGAACTTTACGTTTTGAAGATGAATAAAGTGCATTACAAAAACCAGACTAACACGATAAACTAGTGTCAGTGATATGAACAAAAGGACATGTTTTGTCATCATCAGAATACACAGAGAACTTTAAGGTTTTATCAGATGCAGTGGGCATCTGTCAAATAGGTTCATTAATTTGATCTTTGGCGGCTTCAAGTTTTTCAATGAACTTATTTTCTGACCTGGAGTAATATGCCATACATTCCACAGCTACAAGACAATTCAGTTGTGTTATCTATATCTGTTTTGGTCAAATGAACATAACAGTATACCTGAAACAGTCCAGTTGTCATACTAACTTCATTCATTGTAAAAATATTCACATTTGCTGCACTACGTCGCCAAATTACATGACCATTTTCAATCATTGCATATTTGAATTTATCATAACAAGATCTTTCTTCAGCTATATTATCTGAAGAAAACCGAGGATCTATAGTGTGTATGTCTGTCATCAATTCTTCAATTGTCAAACGCCTAGTAGGTTCACGACATTTGTGTTTGGATGCAGGGGAAACTATGTCACCATAATCAGATGACTCAGGTAAACTTTCAAATGTGGAAGTAGACTGAGCTTGATCTAAGGCAATGTTTGTATATTTGGAGCAAATGGAATAGAACTTATCCATGTTACCCTCTCTAAAACTGTATAGCACCTGGAATTGATAGCCACTGGGAATAAGAAACTGGTAGAATGGGTTACTTCCGTCAGATAAATTTCAGAGGGAGGCTATTGTGACCATAATGGTGAAAATAAAGGTTAATTCGCCGGTTGGATTCAGGACATGGTCACTTAAGAGCTATGCATTGGTAAGTAACTTTTGAATGCATATGTGTAGTAGTAGTAATAGGGGACACTATAGCCTCAATGGAAAATCCAGTCAAAAAGTGATTGGGACACTATAGCCTCAAGATTTATAGCCTCAAGGGAAAATCCAGTCAAAAACAGCTTGGGACACTATAGCCTCAAAACAGCTTGGGACACTATAGCCTCAAGGGAAATGGAACATGGGGGGGGCTGTATAGCGTCAAGGGAAATTGAACATAGTGGGTCTATATAGCCTCAAGGGAAATGGAACATAGTGGGACTATATAGCCTCAAGGGAAATATAACATGGGAATATGATGGGTATAGGGGACTGTAGAGGGACAAGGAAAAAAGGGTGGCAATGAAAGCTACTATCTTTTCGAGACTTATGAGTGGCCCTGAAAAGGGCCGTTAGGTGTAATGTTAACGTTGTCTTGTTAACACAGAGGACATCTCACAGATCTTCTTCTCTTCCTTAAACTTCTCCTTACTGTGGGTCCATAGAAGAGAACTCTCTTCAAGCAACCTTGTCTTTCCACATAGACTCTTCTCTTCCAATAGGCTGTCTCCGTCCTATGAATGACACTCCATGATGATCTGACATACATGGGTATGTCAGTCCTAAACAGCATACTTGACACAAGGGTTGACGATTCAACATTAGTCCACATCTTCTGATGAGAACAGGTGAATCGAATGCCGTGTACTGCGGTTATTTATAGGGGAAGAGCGGATTGAAACGGATTGAGTGTATCCACCAATCCAAACGTGCGTTACAAAAGTCAGACACAGCCATCCAATCGGAAGAGAGCAGTCTGTGACGTCACCTTTTCTATATAGAGGTACTAGCGCCTGTGCGCAGTCAATCGATTCAAGAGAGTTGTCAATCATGGCGGACAGTAAGAAGACAATGAATTGGAGTGAGACAGGAGTAGAGACAGCAAGTCATGGACCAACAGTGACTACTAAAGTCATGACAAATCTACATCCAGAAGAAGTTGATTTTAACTGGGATATTGTGGATTTTTTAACATCGCAAGAATTTATTCCGGAACCTTCGTTGCCTTCTGTATCTTCTTATGGACACGTCGATGATTTTAAGCAGAGACAAAAAGAAGCATTGGAGCGATTTTTACAACAACAGAAAGTAGAAGAACAAGCTTTTCTTATGCAACAGCAGGAAGAAGAAGCAAGAAGAAAACACCAGGAAGAAACAGTAGCAGCAACGGAGAAGAATGAAGACCAAGGACAGAAAGAAAATAGTGAAAATCAAACGGTTACGACGGTACTTTTAGATATTTTAGCTGAGTTAAGGAGTCTGAAACAAATGTATCAGACTTCTTTATCACGACCGAAGAGAAAAAGACCTTCTCGAGCGAAACAACCTGATCTCTCTGTGACTACGTCTACCTTACCACCGTTAGTGATTTCTACCAAATCATTGACAAGAACCACCAGTCCCGAAGTAGGCCTTGGCCGTGGCAAAGGCTTAAGACAGCTCAAGAGGATTTCATCCCGTTTCTGAGTTTGTTTTGTTTTAAACACAAAACACCAACGGTCCTTTTCAGGACCACTCCAATTATTTCGAAAAGAAATACTATGTCAATTGCCTATTTCAATGAAAACTCAAAAGTCCTTTATGTTTTTAAAAACCCATGATGTACGTGTGAGTGAATGAATGTGTGAGTGTAGGTAATTATACTATCAAATCAAAACCAAGAGACACTTATGTTTTTTCTCTTTAGTTTATTCTAGTACAAACGTCACAATTCAAAATCACAACATAACATAACACAAGACCACTTTAAAAAAGTTCATAGGTTTTCTTCTGTTTCACTCTTTCTGTTTTTTCATTTTCTTTACTGTCACAGCTTTTTTTTCTTCCTCTTCACTTTCGTTTCGTCTTCTTTTCTTGTGAACGTGACGGGGTTCTTCCTTGGGGGAGGGTACCTCTTCCTCCTCCTGTTCAGAATTCCTTTCCTCCTCCTCTTTCTCCTCCTCCTCCTGTTCCTGTTGTTTCTTAGGGCAGTTTGGAGACCAATGTCCTTTCTCTTTACAATAATAACAGGTATCTTGACTTTTGTCTCTATTGTAGCCTTTTTTATTTTTGTTACGATCTGAACATTCTGTAGCCCAATGTCCTTTCTTCTTACAGATATAGCAAGTATCTTGACTTTTATCTCGATAGGAAGGAGAGTAGGCCGTCGGCTGGTCTGACGAAAACTTTCGTATGACCCCACGTAAAGCTCTAATGAGAAGTTCCACTTGTGTAGGTTCTTCCATCGTTCTGGTCAATGTGAGAGTGAAAGGAATACTGAAAGGTTAGACACTAACCCTTTATATATATGCACGGATCGAACATGAATATATAGGGTTATGGTCTTTAAAAGGTAGTCATTTAACTTTTTGCAGACAAGATGAAAAGACCACATCATGCTGTGGAGAAAGGAAAAGACAGTAAGAGACAGAAACGTAATGTATCGCCTAACACAGTAGCTGAAGTCTTGGCTCAAATTCATGCCAGTGATTTTGAAGATGACATGAGTGAGCCCGAATCCACACCCAGACAATCCACGTCCAAGCAAAGTGCACCACCCTTAGTAAACCCTGAAAATTACTATCACATTCGAGAGACAGAAAAGCGTTCCTCTCGAAAATTTAGAACAACGGCTTACACGTATGCCGTAAAGTTTAAAGATTTCAAGTCCAATGTACCTTTGGAGAATACAGAAGGGTTCATTACTGAGGTGTGGGATTCTGTGTTAACTGCACTGAAACAGCAATGTCAAGCCAAAGAAGACGATCGCTTGAGACTTTCTATTCATCACGATAATTTGAAGTCTCCCGTTTGGATCGAGTTTACTAGCCCATCAGAATTAACACCTTCCAAAGTCATCGACAAAATTCAACATGTGCAACAATCCAACGACAAGTTTCACATTGACGATGGAAAAGCCACACTGTTTATGACCCACGTGTCTCTTCCCCAGGGGACAGGACGCAAAAAAGTATTATTGGTCGACAGCCTTCGCAGCATGAAGCGAAGCCTCGTCCAAATTAACAATCCTCAAGACCAAATGTGTTTAGCCCGTGCTGTCGTCGTGGGACGAACGTATGCCGACAAGAACGACACGACAGAATGGAAAAGAGCCTGGAAAACTATTAGACAATCGGACCGAGCCAAACAACGAAGTGAAGCAGAACTTCTGTTACAGCAAGCGGGGATATCCAAAGACACTCCTTGTGGCATTCCAGAAATGCAAAAGTTGCAAGACGTCTTGTCTCCACATTACACTTTGAAAGTACACCCTCAAGAAGTGCGTGGACCTCTTTTGTTTCGAGGCCACGATTTCAAAGACCGAAAATACATTCACGTCTATCATCACGATAGTCATTTTGATACCATTACCAGTATCACTGGATTTCTGAAATACGGTTACTACTGTGAAAAATGTGACTATGGTTATAACAATCGAGAACAACACAAGTATTGTGGATCAAAATGTGAGGGATGTTTGGCCTCACAACCTTGTCTGGACCAAGGACAAGTACGAGTGCATTGCCCTGTGTCAGCGCACTTTTGTCAGTCTTACCTGTTACCAACAACATTTGAAGATGCAAGGTTCACAGCAGAGAAATGCTTGTCAGCTTCTGAGATTGTGCCCTACTTGTGGACAAGGCATACGTACCAATAGTGTTAAGTTACACGTTTGTCGAGGGAAGAAACGATGTCACATTTGTCGCCAAATTGTGGACTTGGAGCACGAATGCTTCATTCAAAAATATCAACCCCAACCAAAAGATACCCAGAAGAAAGGGAATTTTATCTTTTTTGATTTCGAATGCATGCAAGAGACCGGTATTCACATTCCCAATTTCTGCGTGGCTCATCGAGCGTGCGAGCAGTGCATCCAAGAACCTATCTTTAGTCATTGCCCTCACTGTAGCAAGATTCCTGGAGGACGTGAAAAAATCTTTCGAGGGTCAAACACGCTAGCCGATTTTGCCCAATGGATCTTAAATCCCATCGACGAAACGTGGAGTCCAGAAGACATCGAACGTTACGGAGAGTGTCATTGCCATGCCACGGTCATGGCTCACAATTTCTCGGGATACGATGGGCAATTTCTGCTTAGATACTATGCGGAACAAAGTACCGAACGGCCTCAAGTGACTTTGAACGGAGCCAAAATCATTTCTATGCAAGTAGGACAAGTACAGTTTAAAGATTCGATGTGTTACTTGGCCATGCCTTTGAGTCGCATGCCTAAAACGTTTGGAATGACAGAAATGGCCAAAGGTTATTTTCCACACTTTTTTAATACCGAAGCCAATCAACATGCCATTCTACCCCATTTGCCTGAGGTTGACGACTACGACCCCGACAACATGCGCACCGAACAACGAGAAGCTTTCCATGCTTGGTACCAGACTCACGCCTCGGACCCCTTTGACTTTCAAGAAGAAATGTTAAAGTATTGTCGATCTGACGTGGACATTTTACGACGCTGTTGTGGAAAATTTCGAGAACTGTTCATGGAATACGGAGGGATCGATCCTTTGAAAGAAGCTTGTACCATTGCCAAAGCATGTTCCTTAGTGTACCGAAAACGCTTTATGCCCGAAAATACTCTAGCGGTCATCAGTCCTCAAACGACAAATTTTGTCAAACGTCAATACTCGGTTAAAGCTCTACGCTGGCTCCATTACTTGTGCGACAAGGAAGACAAATGGATCCAACACGCTCGCAACGGAGGAGGCGAAAAGACCATCGGAACGTATTCGGTAGATGGTTGGGACTTAGAAAACCCTCAGATCGTGTACGAGTTTAACGGATGTTTATTTCACGGATGTCCCCTATGCTACCCTCAGCGTAACACCAAAAATCAGTTTTTACAACGAACCATGGAAGACTTGTACCAGACCACGTGTCAGCGACGTTTGAAGTTAGAACAGCAAGGATACCAGGTGGTGGAAATGTGGGAACACGAGTACGATCAGCGTTTGAAAACCGATCCCGAGTTTAAACGCATCGTAGAAAGTTACAAGTGGGTGGACCCCCTGAACCCTCGGGATAGTTTGTACGGAGGACGAACGAATGCTACCTGTTTACTGTACCAAGCGGACGAGGAGAAGGGAGAAGAAATCAAATACTTGGACGTGTGTTCGTTGTATCCTTACGTGTGCAAATATTGTCACTTTCCCGTAGGGCATCCAGAATTGATGACAGAACACATTGATTTGGACCACATTCGACAGTACGAAGGATTGATCAAGTGTAAAGTCTTACCACCCACAGACTTGTACCATCCCGTTTTACCTCACCATTGCCAAGGAAAACTGATGTTTCCTTTGTGTCGCACATGTGCCGAAACGTGCAACCAAGACCAATCTTGTCATCACACTCAGGAAGAACGTGCCTTGACAGGAACGTGGGTGAGCGTGGAATTGTTTAAAGCTCTGGACCTGGGATATCAACTGTTAGAAGTGTACGAAATTTACCACTTTCCCAAAACACAACAATACTCCAAGGGCGACGAGAGACAGAAAGGTATTTTTGCAGACTACGTGGATGCCTTTTTAAAACTAAAACAAGAAGCTAGTGGCTATCCTTCCTGGTGTCACACTCCCGAAGACCAAAAGATATTCAAAGAAAAATATCGGGAGCAGGAAGGTATCACTTTAGACCACATCGAGAAAAACGAAGGAAGGCGGTCGTTTGCCAAAGTGATGCTCAATTGTTTGTGGGGTAAAATGGCACAACGTCCGTCTTTACCCAAGACGGAGTATTTGTCCGAACCGTCTCGCTACTTCCAGATGATTCACGACCCAACCAAAGTCATCAAACACGTGGACGTCATTCGTGAGGACTTGATCTTAGTCAATTACGAAGAAGAACTAGACTTTGTAGAAGCCGACAAATTTGGAAATGTCATCATTGCGGCTTACGTGACAGCCCACGCTCGCTTAAAATTGTACGAAGTGTTAGAACTGTTAGGAGATCGCGTGTTGTATTTTGACACAGACAGTTGCATCTACATTCAACGACCGAACCAGTGTAACCCTGTCATCGAAGGAGACCGTTTAGGAGCCTGGACCGATGAACATCCCGACGACAAGATTCTAAGTTTTGCAAGTGGCGGTCCTAAAAATTACGGCTACGAATACCGAGACCCCCAAGGAAAAATGCACACCGAATGTAAAGTGAAAGGATTGACTCTTAATTATCGCACCAGTCAAGTGGTGAACTTTGACGTACTACAAGAAGCCTTGCAGTCGGGACAGGATGAAACGTTTCAAGTGACTACCCACGAACCGCACAAGATTGTCCGTTTACCCACACACCAAATTGTTAGCCGACCTTTGGAAAAAGTCTATCAAATCGTGTACCAAAAGAGAGTACGACTTCCCAATCACTTCACTCTACCGTACGGTCACGTCAAAATTGGGCAGCATATAAAAAGGGACATCGTCCACGATCAATAGTTCATTTGTCACTACAACGACCCAGCGAAAAGAAGATGAATCCATTTAAACAGACATCATTCAAATTTGGGAATTCTCAAGTGGAGTGCGATGCTAAACCTTGCGATTGTAGTGATGCCAGGCTCTGTGACGTTAGCGATTCAGCAGGATATCGTGGGAACTTTGCTATGACTACTACCCCTATATCTACCCTGGAAAGTGATGCTGTGCGTGTCAAACCTGAGGGATGCGAAAGCGGTGCGACACGTTATCGTGGACTCCTAGGAATTTCACCGTACCTGCATCGAACAGAAGTGAGGAGAGTCGAATATTCGTTCCCGACGAGTTTGCCTGAATACTGCCACTTTAAAAGTCGATTTCAAACCTTCAAAGATAAATGGCCAAAATATCTGCCTGGACCAACTCCTGAAGAATTAGCCAGAGCCGGATTTTTCTACTTGGGCGAAGGGGATAAAGTCAAGTGTTTCAGTTGTGGTGTATCCATTTACGAGTGGGAACATAAAGATTCCGCTTACCTGGAACATGCTCGATGGTCTCCGAATTGTCAATACCTACCTTTAGTGGGACCTAGTGATTGGAAGTGACACTACTACTCCATGTCGTGTAACACACCTAGACCAGTATATAAACCCTCTCTAAAACATTATATTCAAGGATTACCACACGAATTGCAAGAGAAGATCTACAAGGACGTTTGGCAAGGCCTTGCTAAAGAAAAATCTCAATGGGTGACTGTAGAACTTTTGTGTCGTGAAATTCACAAGAGGAAAGTGACAAAAATTAACCGACGTGTTAGATTTCTCTGGATCAAGGGTATTTTTTTGCTCCGTTACCAATTTACTACGTTTACCTCTGAAGATACTTTGATCCTTCTTAACCGTTACCCTGAATGGCAGTGGGACGAAATTACACGTTATATTAATCACTTTCGCTTTTTGAGCAAATTTAATTCTGTGTTTAATTCTGGGTTGAATCTACACTGATAGTCTTTGACCTAAAGAAGTATAAAAGAGAACAACCATGCCACAACCTTTATCAGTTGTGATCCAACAGATTCCGTGGAAGGATATCAATGAGAAGATTCACACAGTGAAAGATTACGAACACTTATTACAAGAACTCTACCCTATGAATTGGGGTCGACGTGTCGTGTGTGTTTTAGTGACTTGCTTTCTGGGATTTCGTTTACCTGCCGATTCCTTGTGGACACTTTACGAACACTACCTATCAAAAAAATAAGACAGTATGGTGGTTCCTTTAAATGACCACGAGAGACTTATTCTGTTCAAAGCCTTACGCTTTCATCTGGATACGTCTCGACCTTTCCAAGAAAAAAAGATTCGTCAACTTTTACGTACGGAAGCAGTGTACGAAGATGTGTGTGTAGCTTGTGATTTACACCCTCATTGGACAGATGTACGTGACTGGAAAAGTTGGGATTTTGAGGCTTGGACAAACGAAGTATCCCATTATGCCCAAGCGTTGTGTTCCTAAAATGCATCGTCGTGTGAAAAAAGTCACTTTTAATCCTGTGTTAGTAACAGTACCAGAAGAAGAAAAAGAAAAAGAATCTATCACCCAAGACAATCCTTCTGTTCAAGACAGAACTGTCATGGACATTCCCCCACAAAGACCCTTTCGAGAAGACACCTATGTGACTGTACCCCCTGTAGAGGAGACTATAAGAAAATTACATACTACCTCTAGGACACCTTCGTTACCCAAACCACGTTGTACAGTGACTTGTTTATATTCCACTTTGATCGTTTGCCTAGGTATTTTATTCCTGTATTTATCCATTTGGCTTTTATGTTTTCGTGTTGTTCAAATTTAAACATGCATTCAAATAAACGTGTCTTGAAAAAAGTATAAAAACCTCTTGTCTTGTCTGTTTTTGTGTCAATACTGACATACCACTACACGACTATGGCTCACTCTACTCTTTCTACTACTCCTTCCTCCTCCACATTCAAAGTCATTGACGAACACTTAGATCAGGCTAGTTGGAAAGCCTTGTATCTTCGTTATCCTTTTAACATGTTAATTGCTGGACCGAGCGGTTCAGGCAAAACCGAATTTGTCAAACGTTTGATCGAACATAAACATCATTTGATCGATCGTCCACCTCAACGCATCGTGTGGTGTTACAAAGAGTGGCAATCGGCATACAGCCTCTTGAAAGAAAGTCAAGGTGATTCCATTGTGTTTGTAGCAGGCATTCCTAAAGAAGACGAGGGGATCGTGTATGACCCTAGTCAAACTCATTGGGTTATTTTTGACGACATGTTAGGAGAAGACGAAGAAGAAATTAAACTGTGGTTTACACGTAAAGGGCATCATCGTAATGCCAGTGTCATTTACATTACACAAAATTTATTTCAACAAAGTAAAGCCCATCGTACCATTAGTCTCAATGCTCATTACGTGGTCTTGTTTAAAAGTCCTCGAGATAAATCACAAGTGCAAGTTTTAGCCAAACAGTTAGGAACACCTTGGCTAACTCATGCGTACGATGATGCCACTCAAACGCCACACGCCTATTTACTCGTGGATTTAAAACCCACTACCCCTGATTATTTGCGATTTCGTACCGATTTGTTTCACGACTGGTGTCAAGACGGAGGACCTGTCGTGTACACGTCCTCCTCGTTGACATAACACTATGAAGCACTAAAAAAATCTATAAAAACCTTGGGTTACTTTGACCTGGTCTCATACATCGTCAACATGACGTCCCTTCAGTCTCATCTTCCGATCAAATTGATTCGTGCCTTGTACGGCATCAGTCGCGAAAAAAATCCACAAAGACGTGCTCACGTCTTAGAAGCCAGTCTCAAAGAAGTCTTACGATGGTTTACGGTGACAGCACGTCAAATACTGCAAGGCATCATTCACATTCCACATCAAACCAAACGCTTTTTTGACAGAAACAAAGTAGCCTTGACGCAACTGGCCAATCCTCGCATTGACACTCACACCAAAAAGCAAATTATATTGAAACCTGGAGGTAGTGGTTCTCTAGGAGGTGTCATCATTCGTTCCCTTTTAAAATGGGATCCCAATACTCCCAAAGTTCACCCCAAGAAGAAAACAAAAAAAGCCAAACAAACCCCTAAGAAAAAGAACAAGGGTACCAAGACCAAAACACAGAAAAAGAAAAGTCCACAGAAAAAAGCGGTCACCCGCAAGAAAGGCACTTCGGCCAGGACACAACCTTACCTTCGTCAACCACGACCTGTAAGAAAAGATCTACAAGGACGTTTGGCAGGGACTACGTTGCCAGTAGCCTCAGGGGCTGCCACTTCTCCGTTGCGGGTGATGCCAGCCAAACCCAATTTGACACCCGTTTTTCCTAATTTGATGAAACATTGGAAATCTGCGTCTCCCAAAACGTCTCCTCCACCGGAGACACCCTCATCCACCTTAGCGGCAGTAGCAGCTGCTCACAAAGTACCTGCCCCGAAAGTGAAAGTCCAAGAAAGATCTGGCATGTTAAAGAGTTTACTAGATTTGTCCAAACAAGAACTGTCCCGATTGAGTCCATTGCGAACTCCTTCACGACGTGTGTTACCTGCCATGAAGTTGATACGACGCAAAGATAATCAGTGGCGACGCATTCCAGTATAAAAATATGACTTGAAAACCACGACGTCAATCAGTATTTTTTCTGTACCACTGATGAACACTCAAGGATGCCTCCTCAAAAACGTGCACACCATCACCCTCGACGTTCTACCGTCCAAAAAGGAAAAGGAAAAAGACAATCTCGTCATCCTACCAAACGCTCAAAAACCAAACAACGACGTCCTCCCGTAAAAAGACACAGTCATCCAAAGAAAAAGAGAAGTCATCAAAGGGGAGGCATATTTATTGGTCTTATTAAAGGTATGCAGAAACTAGACAAAGCAGCTAATAACCGAACTGGTATCTTTAGCCCTGCTTTTGAGGATTTAGCGAAGCATGCCGTTACCTTTTGGAGAAGCCAATAGAAAAAAGAAGATAAAAGAGGGTGTGTACCAAGTCTTTGACATCAGTGTATTTCTGGAACGAACAAGCAAAGATGTCACCTCGCAAAAAACATTCTTATTCACCCCACAAAGGAAAGAAAAGGAAAGGACTACCTCCTCGTTTAGCCAAACACGGAGACGTGTTGTCCGTCCTGTCCAAAGCCTCTCCGCCCATGCGAAAACAAATCATTAAAACAGCCTCCAAAGATGTCATCGATACCGTGTGTGAATGTTGTTTGAATGTTTTGAAAGGCACGATACCTTTGTCTCCACACAAGAAAAAATGCTTCGCCAAACATCGACACGTTCTTCGTCAAATGGTTCAAAAGAAAATATCCGTCCGTCAAAAGAAAAAGATGTTGGTGCAACGCGGAGGATTTTTACCCTTTCTTGCTCCTTTGTTGACAGGCATAATACCAGGTTTGCTACAAGGGGTGACCCAAGGGATATCCCAAGGGTTTAACCAAGGGATGGGTAGAAGATAAAAGGACACTATGGAGCACCACAATCTCAGACATAACCTTTGAAAGCCCATGGAAGGACGAAAACTAACTTTGGTTCCTTACAAACGATGGATGGAATACCATCATTGGCAAGAACAACGATCCCCCCATTTACCACCCAATCCCAATTTGGCTGAGATGTCGCAATTACAACACGAATTGCAGTCCTTGATCCATCGCCACGATTTATCCGAAACCGAAAAATCACAAAAGTACGGTCAACTCTTGAAACGGCTACAACTCTTTCATCAGAAAGCTGTGGAACAAACAGCTCAACCCACTTTGTCCGATTTTAAGGCTCTAATGAATAACCCGGCACCCTCACCCTCACCCTCTACAGCAGTTAAAACAGACGTTACCCCACCATTACCCAAGGAAGAAGAACCCCATGATCTCTTTCAAACACCTACTGCTACTCCCATTCCGAGTAAGATTGCCACTTCCTTGTTAACCCCTTCCCCCACTCCCCCACGAGAAGAACTCAAAACTTGGGTTAAAAAGATGATGGCTACTCCTTCTTCGACAGATGTGAAAAAGAAAGAAAGGAAACCAGAAGTGAGAAAAGAAAAGAAGGCCAAAGAAGCTATCCCATTACCTCCGCCACCACCATTACCCTCGACGTCAACTCCTGTGGCACATCGGACACGTAAAACCTTTTCCAAACAACCCGCATTTCGTCCCACTCAAAGCAATATCCTCGAAGAGTGGGTCCCTTATTAACAAAAACCATGGAGAAGGTCTTAGCCAGCATTTACTACGATCCAGCTCACCCTGCAGGTTACGGAGGCATTCAGAAATTGTATCGTGCTGCCAAAACTCGCCTGAAAAAGCTCCGTTTACCAGCAGTACAACGATGGTTACAAGAACAAGCGACGTACACTTTACACAAACCCATTCGACGAAAATTTCACAGAAGTCGCACTCAAGTGGAAGGCATCGATCATCAATGGCAAGCCGATTTAGCTGATGTCTCTCATTTAGCCACCTACAATCGTGGCTACAAATATTTGTTTTGTGCCATCGACGTCTTTTCTAAATTTGCCTGGGTCGTACCATTGACATCCAAATCGAGCGGAGAGTTAGTACGAGCTTTGCAACTGGTGTTGAAACAAAGTGGTCGTCACCCTCTTCGATGGCAAACCGACAAAGGCACCGAATTTCTGAACCAAGCTTTCCAACGAGAATTAAAAAAACGTGACATTCATTTTTTCACCACCGAAAATCCTGAAACCAAAGCCAGTATCGTGGAACGTTTTCAACGTACCTTGAAAGAACGCATGTGGAAATATTTTACGCATCAACACACTCTCAAGTACATCGACGTCTTACCACACTTAGTCCAAGCCTACAATCAATCTTACCATAGAAGCATTGGACGTGCCCCACAAGAGGTGACACCTGACAACGAAGTGACTGTTTTTGAGCGTCTGTTTGGTACGTCCCGGACGAGGGCTGTCCCCAAGAAAGGTAGAGAAGTGTTAACCCCGGGAGATTGGGTACGCATTGGCAAAACCAAACGCACTTTCGACAAAGGTTACTTACCCAACTGGACCACCGAATTGTTTCGTGTTACTGAACGAGTGCGCGATCGTCATCCTACCGTCTATAAATTGGAAGACATGAACGGAGAAGTATTAAAAGGAACATTTTACTTGCCTGAGTTACAACGTGTTACCAAAAAAGAAGACGACGTGTACGACATTGAAAGCATTCTCGAACGAAGAACCCGTAAAGTAGGAAAACGTCGTGTCAAAGAAGTCAAAGTACGTTGGAAAGGATATCCTCCTAGTTTTGATTCTTGGATTGACGCTGCCCAAGTCATCGACTATAAAAAGAAGTGACCATCATGCCCTTCAATACAGCTTCAGCAACCACAGTGACTACTCCTTCACCCACGTCATCTCTGCAAGATTTACAAAAGCAACCCTTGTGGGTCTGGTGTGGAGAACGTGTCCCTAAAACGCAAATCGTTTTTTTCTGTCAAATCTTTGTGGTATATTGTGTCATTGGTGCAGCCATTGCTAATTTGAGTTTGCAACAAGGAGACAAACAATTGTGGACCATTTTACTCAGCAGTTGCATCGGGTATCTTCTTCCCAATCCTTCCCTGAAATACTCTTACAACGGGAACAACAGTAACAATATTGGGAGTCTGGCGGCCAACGTTAGTCCTTCTCCTGACAGTCACCCTTCCAATCACAATCCTCTTTTAGACACTCCTTTAACCTCGAGTGACTCCTCGGACAGAAGAACATTGGAAATATGAATAACACGATTAACCAATTTTACTTAACGTTACCCAGTGACAGTTCCATGGAGGTGTTTCCTAACAACACATTGTGTTGTTACACGTCTAAATTACCTCAAGCCATGCATTTGGATCAAGATGATCATTGGGAAGCAGCTTTAGTGGAAATAATACACCCGTCACAAATCAAAAACATCGTCGAAAATCAAAACTTTTTCACAGTTGAAGTGTACGACAAGCCATTGCAACTAGCCTTAGATGAACGAGGCATCACTGGTATTGACAACAAGAAATCAGATGGACCCACAACTAAACAACTGTCTACTCATGTGTTGACCATTCCTGCAGGCTACTATTTTAGCGGTCAACATTTAGTGACTACGATTGCAAGCAGGTTCAATGTTGTGTTTGGTAAACCCCTGGACAAAATCAAAGAAAGTGTTACCTTTGAGTACATTAAAGTGGCTCGCCGCTTCATGATCAAATTTTCAGAGAAGAAAATAATAGCCATTACCTTTTGTCCTGAATTGTTTGATATCTTAGGTGGAGACCTCAAGATGCTCCTGAACAAAAAAGAAATACCAGGCATATCCAGTAACTTGGATTTTACCAAATATTTTCGATCCCCTGTAGAAATGAACCAAGGACTCAATTTGATGTTTGTGTACTCCGATGTGGTGGAGTACAACGTGGTAGGACACACCTCTGTACCGTTACTACGTGTCATTCCTTTCAAAGTAGATACTACTACCGCTGACGAGGAAGGTGGAAATACCTATCACGTTCACCGCGAATTTGTGCATCCTCATTATTTACCGGTCAGTAAGTCGTATTTCGACAGTGTCAACATTACTATAAAAGGAGAACTAGGACAAAATATTCCATTTACCAAAGGGAAAGTCACAGTGAAACTCCATTTTCAAAAACGATTCTCCAACAACTGAAAAAGTGATGTATCCTGTGTACCAAGGAGTCACTCGACAACGAGGACATGGTTTAGGAGATATGTTTAAATCAGCCTTTCGTTCCGTGGTCCCTGTTTTAAAACCAATGGTGACACGAGGATTGCACACCTTAAAAGATGCCGCATTGACTCACGGCAAAGATTTTCTTTACAATGTTCTCATTGACAAACAAAACCCTAAAGAAGCTTTTTTGAGAGCAGGCAAAAATGCCTTGCTTCAAACGGGTAAAGAAATTTTGGGTCGACGAGAAAGTCCTATAAATGCTCTGAACGGTACCGAGTCTGACATTCCTGCTTCCCTGACGACACAGCAAGGACAAGGTAGAAAGCGTCGACGAAGACACCCTTTCAAAAGTCTCCGTACCTCTAAAGTTCGAAAGACAAAGAAAAAAAGAACCGCTCGAGACTTAGACATTTTTGATTATTAAAAGTGAAGAAAAAAACCTAAAGAAAAAATGATGCACCAAGAATCTTGTGCCTGTTCCAAGTCGGAACTGGATCTCTTTGCCATGCCACCCACGATGATGACTATGCAAGAAGCTCAATGGGTCGAATTTCATCCCGTCTCCTCTTTGACGGATTCAGCTCCCATCGAGTTTGAAATCAAAGGACAACCCGAAGATTACATCGATCTCAACAACAGTTACTTGTATTTGAAAGTGAAAGTAACCAAAACAGACAACACCAATCCACTACTCAATGATAGAGTAGCTCCTGTCAACAATTTCATGCATTCCTTGTTCAGCGATGTGGATTTGTACATGAATAACAAACTGATCAGCAGTAGCATGGATACTTACCCTTACCGAGCGTACCTCGAAAATCTCTTAACGTACGGAAAAGAAGCCAAAAACACTCATCTAGATGCTTGCGTGGTATGGAAACCTGACACAGCAGATAAGTTTAACGAAACAGACTTGCCCGCAGCAGCAACCGATGCCAATCCTGCCGATCCTCACAATGTAGGTTTTAACGAGCGTCGACAGAAAATTAAGGAAGGACGTAGTTTAGAACTGTTCGATCGTTTACATTTGGACATGTGGTTTCAAGAAAAGTATTTGCTGAACGGAGTAGATATCCGCTTGAGACTGAATCGTAGTAGTGCTGCTTTCCATTTGATGGCTCATACCAACGAATACAAAACCATTATCCAGGAGGCCAGGTTATACGTACGTCGTGTGGAAGTGTTACCTAAAGTGGGAAATGATATCAGTCACACTTTGAGCAGAACGACAGCCAAGTATCCGATACGACGCGTGGAAGTCAAAACTTTCACCATTGCCGCAGGACTCCGATCTAAGATCGAAGATCATCTGTTCCAAGGACAGTTACCCAAACGTTTATTCATCGGTATCGTCAACAATGCAGCCCTCAACGGGGACTACACTAAAAATCCTTTCGAGTTTAAGCACTACAGAGTATCCAAAATTGAAGTCAGTCGCGATGGCAAAACTTTGTGTACCAGACCCTTCGAACCCGACTTTGGCGAACAGAAAAATTACTTGAGGTCGTACTTGTCGCTGTACGAAGCCACAGGACAGTTAGGAACCAACACCAGTCACGGTATTTCCTACGACGACTATGCAAGAGGTTACACGTTGTGGGCTTTTGATTTCACTCCAGACCAAGGCAGCGACGAGGGACATTTCCATCCTATAAAATCGGGGCAACTGCGTGTGGAACTTCAGTTTGCAGCACCTCTTCCCGAAACGGTGAATATCATTCTGTATGCTGAATTCGATAATACCATAGAAATTAACAGTTTGAGAGAAGTCATTCTAGACTATTAGACATTATGGAAGACCCTTGTCCTTCTTTGAATAGTGGAGAATCCATGGAATGGGAGGTTACAGAAAAAGCAGAACCCCAAGACCAAAAAAAAGAAGTAGTGATCATGCAATCCAGATGGCCAGAACAGGAACAACAGTTAGTGGCTTGTTTTGCACAACACTTGGAAGATACAATGAGGGACCTGATTAAAAAAGATTGTTATGGATGTCAAATCGATCATCCCAGTCAAATTCAACACGATAAATGTATGATGATGAGTCAAGAAGAAAAATTGGACAATTATCTGAACGAAGCTTGGAGTCTCATCTCCGAAGAAGACGTGTTACTTCAGTGGTATAAAGGCTTACGTGATCATTCCTCTCCTCCATTGTTTGCTCGAGAAATCGATCGCATCGAAGCTCTCTTGGCCAAAAGTAAAGAGACGAAGCAAACCATCAGTTACTTGTCAGACCGTTTCAAACAAAAAGTCTGGATTGAATTGATGACTTATCATCACCTGTGAAGAAAGGAGAGAAAAACACAAGGCTACACAACAAAAAATGGATACCTGGGAACTTTATTATCTTTTGAACCGTAGTTCGTACACTGCTTCTTGGAATCCTGTCGTGTGTGCTAAAGATGAACTACCTCATCGCAAACCTCAAGAGAATCAAGCTTATGTCATCAACACAGATGACAGTCATCTTCCAGGAACTCACTGGGTAGCAGTCTACTTTCCTCAAGAGGGATGTGCGGAGTATTTTGATTCGTATGGATTGCCTCCTTTCGAAGATGATATCATTGACTTTATGAGAAGAAATGCTCAGACGACACGATTCAATAATGTGAAATTACAAAGCACAGATTCTATGGTGTGTGGACAATATTGTATCTATTATCTGCATCATCGCAGTCTTGGATATTCTTTAGAACATTTAGTGACTTATTTTGATCGTCATTCGTCTCGAAACGATGACAAAGTAGATCGATGGTTTTGTGACCATTATGGCTATCTGTTGTCTTTAGCTAGGAAACGTAGTGTACATCAATCGCCCAATGACTTCCAACAGTGGAAATCTCAATTTAATTCACAACGTTGTCAACCATGTCAAAGATAATGTATTAGTGTTATGAAAGAAAAACATGTTTGTTCTTTGAAAAAATGTTTGTTCTTTGAAATAATGTTTGTTCTTTGAAATAATGTTTGTTATTTGAATAAAAATGTTGTGTTTTGAAAACCAATGCGTCTGTCGTTTGTTTTACATTTGTATTCATATAAACGCTCTTTGACTTTTCTTTCTATCCCTCACATCAAACTATCTAAACGTTTCAAAACCCTAAACCGCAGAGGGGTGTTTTCCATCACGTCCGCGCTTGAACCATATAAAGCAGGGGTAGTCTCCAGTCTGGCCATCCATTGTTTGACTCATCCTCCTACGAAGATGTGCTCAAGACTAGCTAAGCTGAACGAAGCTTATGTCACTCTGCATCGTATCAGACACAATCTGATGCCAAAGCCTGAAGAGATTGAGAATGTGAGAATGCTACAAGTAACGGAAGACCTCATAGAAGAACTCTTCAGAGAGGAAATTCAAAAAGAGAAAGATGAATGGACTGAGAAGTATCGACTTCAAAAGCAGCAGAGAGAACAGAGAGAACAGCATCAGCAGCATCAGCAACAGCAACAACAGCAGCAGGAACCAGACAGAAGTTTTGTCGACTGTCGTGTGGACACAAAAGAGTTCTCTTTCTCTTTCCGAAGAAGCAGACCCTATCGTGTAGCCAAACGAGGACGCAATCTTAGACGATAAAAGATTGTCATCCTTCCTCGTACACACAAACACAAAAAAACAGCCCTTTTCAGGGCTACCCAAATATTCTCAAAAAGAATTAATTATTCAATTTGCTTATGGTATGTGAGGAAGTTAGAAAAAAATTAGAAGTGAGTCTATAATCACTGTCTCTTTTAACTTTTGTTTTGAAGTGCGTCTATAAGCACAACGTATTTTTTCAAAATAACTTGTTCAATGTATAATTAATAGGAGTCAAGTATAAAAGTGAGTGAGTGTTTTATTTTAAGTCCGCTTGTTTTGTTTTTTTTTGGTAATGATAGGGATAATGTAAGTTTTTTGGATCTAGGGGGTGTTTTCCATCACGTCCGCGTGTTTTGGTAATGATAGGGATACTGTAAGATTTTTGGGTAATCGTAGGGGGTGTTTTCCATCACGTCCGCGCTTGAATTATATATAAAGAAGCACTCGTCAGTCTGGCTACCCATCGTTGACGCATCAACACCAAAGATGAGTAGACTTCAAAAATTGAGAGAGCTTCAAATGCACCTGGAGAATGCTAGGCGTCTTTTGGACGAACTGGCTATGGAGGCCATAGCAGAGCAGGCCAAAATTGAAAAAGAAGAGGAGGAAAGAAAAAAGAAAGAAGAGGAGGAGAAGAAAAGCCCCATCTTGCCTCACCGCATGATGAGACAGACTAGTGAAGTCAAGCCCATGGTGAGGACACCTTCACCACCAGAACCAGTTCGTCTACTACAGGCGCAACCCCCACCGCAACAATCACAGCCTCGACCGCAACAACTTCAGCCGCATCCACGGTTGCGCAATAGAGGCAGAAATGAAGAGACTTTCACTATCCCTCAAACAGAAGATTGGGATAGTGAAGCCACTCATTCTCCCTCTGCACTCCCAATCACAAGAGTGAATTGGGAGAATGATTGGAGTAGAAGATGTGTGTGTGGGGCTAGACCTGGGAGATGCCAGCATTAACCAGGTGCAATTTGAAGTTTAAAAAACAGTCCTTCTCAGGGCTACCCAAATAACAAGAAAAGAAATACTATGTCAATTGCCAATGGGTGTGAGAGAGGAGTAGTGTGATTATAAACACTGAGTCTATTTAGATGGTATATGGTGTGATTTTGGATAGTATATAGTAGGGTTTGTTTTGGCTGCTTCCCCGTGTGTGGTTAGTATAGGGTGTGATTTTGGATAGTATATAGTAGGGTTTGTTTTTGGCTGCTTCCCCGTGTGTGTGGTTAGTATAGGGTGTGATTTTGGATAGTAAATGATAGGGTGTGTTTTGGCTGCTTCCCCGTGTGTGTGGTTAGTATAGGGTGTGATTTTGGATAGTATATGATAGGGTTTGTTTTGGCTGCTTCCCCGTGTGTGTGGTTAGTATAGGGTGTGATTTTGGATAGTATATGATAGGGTGTGTTTTGGCTGCTTCCCCGTGTGTGGTTAGTATAGGGTGTGATTTTGGATAGTAAATGATTGGGTGTGTTTTGGCTGCTTCCCCGAGTGTGGTTAGTATAGGGTGTGATTTTGGATAGTAAATGATAAGGTTTGTGGATAGTATCTAATATGACAAGTGAATGTAGGGGGTGTTTACTTTCACGTCCGTGCTTAAGATATATATACTCAAAGTGACTGACATTAGAACCATTCCACGGAATAACCATAGAAGATGGCAAAAGCATCAAGTTTATTCAACAATTTAAGACACAGCTATTTCTGGATATTAGACGGGGAATATGAAGTGGAAAAACTACATCATAAATGGAAGATTGCGAAGAGTTTGGACTTTGCAAAAAGACTGAAAATAGCCAGGGAGCTCTTAGGAGGAATGCTAGAAGAAGAAGCCAAAAAGTTACGAGGCTGCATTAATCCACCCTATGTTAGAGTGGGGACATTGAAGCAAGTAATAGATATTGTCGGAAACGTCAAGTGTTTTTTGGATAATATCTTGACAGAGTACCCCCATGTCCAAAAGGGTTTGGACCCGCTCAAGAAAGCTGAAGAACTGATGAGAAAGGAACTATTAGAAGAAGTGAAGAAGATAAAAGATAACTGGAGTAAGGAGAGAAAGGAAAGAAAGGACAATGAAAACCAAAAAAAGAAAGAGGACTTTGAAAGATTAAATAACAATTGGATAAATATACAAGAGAAGTTTAGAGCTATGGGGCATCCTGACTGGATTCCCGAAGAAGAAAAGAAGAAGAAAACGGGAATTATTGGTAAACTCAAAAGGTGGTGGAACAAAGGCAGAAAATAAAAGAAGAAGTATCCAAAGGCCCTTTTCAGGGCCACTCATAAGTCTCGAAAAGATAGTAGCTTTCATTGCCACCCTTTTTTCCTTGTCCCTCTACAGTCCCCTATACCCATCATATTCCCATGTTATATTTCCCTTGAGGCTATATAGTCCCACTATGTTCCATTTCCCTTGAGGCTATATAGACCCACTATGTTCAATTTCCCTTGACGCTATACAGCCCCCCCATGTTCCATTTCCCTTGAGGCTATAGTGTCCCAAGCTGTTTTGAGGCTATAGTGTCCCAAGCTGTTTTTGACTGGATTTTCCCTTGAGGCTATAAATCTTGAGGCTATAGTGTCCCAAGCACTTTTTGACTGGATTTTCCATTGAGGCTATAGTGTCCCCTATTACTACTTGTAGTGTTTCAGTCTTTTTGCGATTCTGAAGCGATAAAAGACTCGTGAGAAAATGTCGAATCGAGCGAAATGTTGTGGTCACGCTTGCATTTCATTTCGCCGTACTTTATTGATAAAACGTCAGACTCCTGTGATAGAATTTACCTTTATACCAAATACTGTATTATATACTGCTGATACTAAATAAAGCTTATTAGAAAAAACCTAAGCTTGAGTCTTCTTTAGTTCATTAATTTAATTTGATATGTCATACAACTGACTTAATTATTGAAAAGGTGCAATTACTGGGCGACAATACTACTTTCTACCAATGGCGGCAGTGCTTATAGTCTTTCCAGACGTGTGGTGTTTTAAAGGATGATTCCAATTGTTATAAATTATATACGTTTTAGACTAGAACAAAAGAATCCATGGTAAAGAGTATTCACAAGAATTCTAAAACCTTTCCTCTTTCAAACGGCTATGAATATAATCTCATTTTGTTTTCTTTAATAGTCCATCCATTTTTGTTTCGGGGGGAGAGGGGGGAAGGGGTTACGGATGCGATGATAATTTAAATTTGCAACTCTTTGGTACGTCTACAATATACACATTGGTGTAAACTTTTCAAGAAATTGAAATACAAACCTGTTCACTGCAATCACTGTGTATCTTCTGATAATGTGTACTTTCAGAAGTACTGGGCACGTCAGTGTTCATTCTTGATGGTCGATTTTCATCTTTTGACGCCATATTTACAGCTGCTGAGTTTGGTTTTGTGTGTGATGTCATGACCACGTGACACATTTTTGGAAGAAATTATCCGATTGGTTCTAACGATTTCGCATGTTCATAGTCTGCTAGCCTGATTTCGGCCTCAGTAACAAACCTGAATCGTACATTTGCAACTAAATAAGAAATCACGAACTGAAAACAGAAATATATAATTTCATTCGTTTTTACTTAGGCTGTATGCCTTTAACTTTGCGTTTTAATTGTTTTCTTTTTACAAATGAGTTCTCTTGATGCTATGAATTATATTAAATAAATATTAAATTTTCAAATGCTTTGTTAGATTGGTTACACTTTCTGTTATGAAAAAAAACCCTCTGAATCAAAGACTTATTAACAACAATGGATATAAAATGATGAATAGGTATACACTAAAAAACTTACATCAACAGAATTTAAGCTGCCCACAGTTTTCTTTACATTTGTATTTATGGTGGGGGCATTTAGTCAGTAGCAGGCTGTGATGAAAAAAAATGATGAAAGTAATGTCATGGCCTTTCATTACCTGCACTGATGTTACTAATGGTGCCACAAGCAAGCATCATTCTTAGGTTGTATTTACTATACGCCAGTGTGTAGTGGAATACCAGCATGTACATGATTTCTTGTTTGCTCACTATTGTTAGTTTCAGTACCATTAATAAGCTGACAATAGTTGGAATTACAATGGTTATTGAATTGGTGGTAACTGATCTTTTAATTCGTATGCAATATTTATTTTTTTAATTGAGTTAGAAATGTGTTTATAACATGTCAACATGCTTTATTATTACAATAATCGATGACATTTTTGTAGGACATTTATAATGAACATATAGTGGTTACATAATTTTGAGTCATGTTAAAACTATAAATTGATTTGTACCACATACATTCGACAAACATGGCTTTTAAATTGTTGGTATGAAGCAATTTGGCATACCAGCAAGCCTTGTTTCCTTTTAATTAAAAAAGCAGCAGAGGGGGCGAATCAGACAACATTTTTAAACAAGTTTTCAATGGATTAGGGTGAATCAGGTATCGTTTTCAATGGATTAGGGCTTAACCCCGAAACAGGCAAAAAAATAATGACAACGTCGTTGTCATTCACCCCCTCTGCTGCTAGAACTTTCAGTTCTGGGTCAATGATAAAATCACTACGATGAAAATCCTTTGTTGAAATTGCAAGCAATTTACGATTTCAATTAACCGAATATTTGATCCAGTCCTTAAGACGAAAATCACTACGACTTTACAAACAGACTTATTTGTAAAACCTCACCTTGTAAATCAATCAGATTATTGGACTGGTCAGTGAGTTTGAAATTAATTCTGGTTAGCGAATCATTATGACACCGCATATAGACTGGATTCACCGGAGACTCAATGATTAAAAATCCTGGAGGAACTGTTGGTGCAAATGAATACAAAATATACCCCTGCTGAGCTTGATTTGATCGTTCTAGATTTATTTGATAGCTTCCCTCAATAACATCGCATACTAAATTGAGCGCAATCACTGAGGATATATTCACGTTGAACGGAGCGATATGTCTGCCGCCACCGTCTGGGTCATTATTATGTTTGAGGATTTTTATTTCTGGTGATGTTGTTTTTTTCCATGCATCATGAATTATTTTAAAACCAACATCGATGGCATCACTGAGAAGTTTTTTTTAGTTCTGGTACGTTATATCCTGGTAGTTTGAATGTGGGGATATCTTCAACGCGGATTTTATAATCTGATGCAAATCCGTCTCTCGATATGGGATTATCTTCATCTAATATATCCTGAATAATTTTTAAATTAAATGTTTCCATATCGTCGATAATTTTGTTGCATGTTTCTACGACGCTGATAAATTCATCTCGGGTGAGAGAGCCGGATTTAAGAGATATTAACAACAGCGAAAAATCATTATTCATTGCCTTGAAATTGTCATTGATTTTAAGATCGTGAGCAGTAAGAAATCTCTCTTCCTTATTTATTATATTGTGAAGGATATTAAAAAAATCTGTAGTGACTTGGTGATCTTTATAACTCTTTATTGGATTATCAGGTTTTATCCTGTCTGTGATATAATCGGTTTTTTGTGGTTCTGGTAAATCAACGGTTTTCCCCCCTGGTGGTAATTCAGGCCATCCTAGTACGGTTCTAATAGAACTCTGATAAATATCTACGACGTATCCTTCTGTGCTTATTTCAATGGCAGATGATAGTGTTGGCTCATGAACCGTTATAGCGATTTTTGACTCTTTTCAAGTAATCGATTTTATTCTACGTTGCAATTCAGCATTGATTTGTTCAATTTGGTAGGACCCTGTTGGTATGGAAACAACGTTCCAGTCTGGAGTCCCGTCTGGTTTATTCTTATTCGCGAACACCAGTGAATTATTCGGTTGTTGACCACCAAATGATTTTGATCTGATATTAGGCCAACTGTGATACACTCGTAGTTTTGCTAGCGCGATTTCCTTCACTGGGACCGGAGAGGGGAAATTCACACTGAATTCTGGATTCGTTGATGTTATTGAGATCATGCTTGTTTGTACTGGGTTCGTGTTCTCCACTATTCGTTGAAGTAATTCCATCGGTGTTGTCATCGTTGCTATACTCATGCTGTCGCTCTAATTTTGACATCGCGGAATCGTGAATACTGACCATCACTGAGAACTCAGTATCTGATATCGTTGAGGTTATTGAGATCATTCTGGTTTTTGGGTTCGTGTTTTCTAATTCCATCGGTGTTGTCATCGTTGCTATACTGTTGTTGTCGCTCTAATTTTGATATCGCGGAATCGTCAATACTGACCATCGCTGAGAACTCACTATCTGATATAATTGTATCATCGAGTGATGACGATATCAACGAGGACAATTGCGAGTATGCGGTTGATACAACATGAAATTGAATTAAGTAATCTTGCAGTTTACTCTGGCTGCATGATGATATTTTTTTTGTTATCCCGGTTGATATACCCGCGATTGTAGCCACCGCAGAAATGCAAATCGGAACTACGACCGGGGCAATCATTGTAACCGATGCAAGTATTATTCCGGCGCCAGCGAGAACCCTTGACATCGAGTACATAATAATATCAATCGCGGTGATTCTTCGTCGGCATTTTTTTATTTTTATTTGATACTCCTCGGCGAGGGTTTTGAGTCTAGTTTGAAATTCTCTGACCTGATCATAGCGACATTGCGTTGATGAAATTATTTTTATTTTAAAAACGCTAGCGTTTTCAATTGTGAAATCCCTTCAATTTAGTTATTTACTTAAATCTGCTACGAATTCCACATACCATGTTGTTGAAACCCTAACCAAATTTTTATCAGTAGATATTAACGTGAACTGTTCAGTTGTATTCTTGTCGATGATCGTTGAAATCGTATTGTTGACCGCGGATAAACTCGACGATGAAATATTAAATTGAGTCGTTGTCACTAGTGTTAATCGCTAAATACCTTTAACGGTTGCAGTGATATCTAATTTGTTGTTTGTAGGTGTCCACGCAAATGATCCGTGTTGAATTGTGTATACTACGTTATTGGTTTTCTCATGAGGAATTTTTGCTTTTTCAATGATTGTTATCATCCTCGGAAAATCAGTTTTGATGGCTTCGATAAAGTTTTTCGTCTCATCGATGGATTTTTTAATATCAGGGAGTTTTAGTTCAATTTTATCGAATGTAGTTCTACGAAATGAGGTAAACTGTTTTATGTGTTCTTCGGTTTTAGATTGAAGTGTTGCTAGTTCCAACGCAGAATCGTTGAGAGTTTTTAATCTATCTGTAATCTGTAATCGTCGAAATAAGTACACCCGGTTTGAGTTTACCCTGATCGGAAAATGACGCGATAGTATCCTCGATTGCGTTTCGTTGTTTAACTAAAATATCATCCAACGATACATTACTGGTTTTCAATTTACCCTGTTTGTCTTGAAATACAACTATCTCATTAGGATCAACACTTGCTAAATTCAACGTCTCAGCGATTTCATCTTTAATTTTTTTTTCTATATCCTTGATAGAATCACCGGTTGCAGTGTCATCGGGTTTGGGTTTCAAAGATCTCCCCCAAATATCGATCATTGTTATTTTATACATCTTTCTCTAAAATCTTTGTTGACGACTTCGTCGTTGCCAGCGACTACTAGTGTAGTCATTTACGACAACATGTGGTGGTTTTCTAGATGCTGAAATAGCATCAAGGACATTTAATACTTGGCTGCCGCATATTGGTGGATCATTCATTTGTTGTGTTGGCAGCGTAGAATACCAAGTCTTCATTGAAAATTTTTTTATATAACGCATAAACTCTTTTGGCGGGGCTAATCCATATGAATCAAAATAGACAATCCCACGTGGATCAATAGCATATGCAACCCAGTGAGTACCAGATCCGGTGCTGTTATCGAGATTAATAATACCTGTTTCAGTTTTGTTTGGTTGATGTGGTAATTGATCTTTCATAAAAACACCTCTGAAATTTTTAATCGCTAGTTTTTTAGCAGCATCCATTAAATCAAAATTAGACATGGGAACCATAGGTTCCTCAATTAATAAACCGTTCCTGGGATTCTCAGGCCTGATCCGTGAACGGATCTCCCGCTGTACCATGAATACGGGGTTCCTGGTAGTCTTAGACCCTTTCCGCTGTACCATGAATACGGGGTTCCTGGTAGTCTTAGACCCTTTCCCTTTTTTTTATATCCTTGTCCAGTTGCCTTCTTTAGTGCCATTCCTGCTGCAGTACCAACGGCTCCTGCTTTAGCCACCGCTGGGGCTGCTGCTGCAATCAATGCTGGTATTGCAGCTAACAATGGAAATATACCGCCTGTTTTAATCATATTTTTGATAGCAGCCGCAGAAAGAGTAATCTGAACCCCTTTTTTTGCTACAAGTGCATCATTGAAATGTTTTATTTGACGAGTTGTCAGCGATAATTTATTTGCACCACCAGTCATTTGATTGGGTTTCAACGTGATTGTGGTTCCACATTTTTTAGCCGATTCTGATTGCAATTTTTTGATTTCACCAGGAGTTAACGCAACACTAATAACACTATATGACATTATACATAATAGATTGATTCTAAATCGTTTACAATTTCAATGAAAAATCGAGAAAATCAATCAAAGATTTTCTACTGGGGCATCTACCACTCTCATTCTTCCTCCAACACCTTCAAGTAGCATTGATTTATCACTAAGAATGACAGCAACCGTTCTATAATTAGCAATACCACCAGGACGGGTTACACGGGCTCTAAAGTGTATATCAACAACAGATTGTCTTGTTAAATCAAGATGTTCCAATGAAAAGTAATAAATCGGATAGAGGTTTTTGAAATCCAATTGTGATATTTGCAAACCAGTATCCACATTTAGATCACGTGCCATAAATGACAACAGGTTATGATAAACTCGTGCAATATGGTTGTGAGTGTAATCAAGTTGTACATCTTCAGATGGTTCCTGTTGTCCGTTTATTCTCAGTGAGACCTCTCTAACACCTAACTGATCAAATATCATATGACTACGTTCTTGATTACCAACTCGTGCATTATTCTGTAACGCCACAAATATATGACGTGGAGCTCAAACACCTTGTTTTGATGCCAGATGCCAAGTAAATATATCATCAACATTGTCCTGTTTAATATCAGTAGTCACTGATAACCAACTCAACAATGATTTTCCTCCTTGGTCCATAAATGATAAAAATTTTTCTTCTGCTGTGATTGATGGAGTTAACACTGGCATCCACAATGATAGTTTTGTTAAAATGACTTTACCCTCGGGAGCACCAGCATCACGCCAGATTGCATCATTATCAGTACCCTTTCGTACAAGCGCTACTGTGTGTTTAGCTCCATAAATAACTTTTCGGACGTTTCTACAGAATCCGAATATATGATGCAGTGGAATTGCACATGAAAATTGTCGACGCTGTCCTTGCAACGTTGATATGCGTGTTGCAAACCCTAGGTTGTAGTTAATAATATTATTTATGACATCAAAATCACCAGCTGGTCTTGTATATCCGGCTGGTGCTGGATTAAGTGAAGAAGCATGTGTTGCTTTGACTCTAGAATACTGTTTGTGTTCAGGGTGATCAGTAATATCCTTAGAAAACATCATAGATGGACCCGCTGATCTTGTATAATCATCAGAATATCTCGCTAACCCTATGATTGTTGTGGCCACATCAACATCACGATCAATGGATTCAATTTCTTTTCCATCAATGAGATATTTAGCGCTTTCAAATAACGCCATTATGCCATTATTAACAAAACCAACTCGGATAGTTGGGTTAATGTCATATGGAGGATCATTATGAGCAGCATCATTTGTTACAAGTTCTCCTTCAATTTCGATAAATGCTTCACACGGCAAAAAGTATTTACTGGTATCATAAACTTGAAGTTCAATTCGCGATCGGAGATCGGGTTGTATTGCATGATAAGAATAAAATTGAAAATCGCGTACAGAATCATTCTTGCCAACTGGGGCATACATATCAAACGCTGGATCAGGTGACCTTTTGAACATTTTATTCTATTTATCAGAGTCTAAATCGTGAAATCATAAAAAGATTTTCATCGTGAAAAACGCTAGCGTTTTCGTCGTGGTTTTTTAAAGCCACTTCCCGCTATCATGTTTGCTATCATGTTATTTTGGTCACTTGGAGTCACCAACGATGCTAGTTTTTCATCTACTGCGTTATTTATTATTTTACTAACACTTGCAGGCATTTCTGCTGTAGATGGCAATGGTACCGGTTTCTTTTTTCGTCTCACTAATGATGTTATTTTATTTTTTGCTGCAGAAAACGCTTTTCCCGCAAGATCTCCAACAGCACCAATACCCTTATCACGAATAACATCAATGGCTTTCATTGATAATTGTTTGGCTAACGGCATCACTTTTGGGGCCATTCTTGCAAATAACCCTGCAATGGTATTACCTAAACCATCACCATAGTATGCTCTATTAACTGGAAACCGTGAATTAACTACATAGACGGGGGCTGGTTTATCATGATTGTAGTGTATGATCATTATTATAAAAACACTAGTGTTTTCAATTGTTATTCAGTCACTATGATACCCATTTGCTAACTCGTCAATGAAATCTCGATATGTTTTGATATCCATGATACCGCCTTGAAATAATCGTCTACAGATATCAGCTGCTTCATTAATTATTTCTGGAGAGTTATTTCCAGCTCGTTTTAATCCGATGAGAACTTCTAATCGTGATATATCATTGATAACACTATCAGGACATGAAATCCTTGGATTTTCACTCGAAGAGTTTCCAACTAGAATTCCACTCCCCAAAACTTCCTCCTTCTCATCGTATGGCTGTCTTAAATGGAGTTGAAATTTTCTCTTGAAGTCCCTGTATTCCTTCATCCTTCTATCTAAATTTCCAGTATTTATTTCATACACTATATCAGCCCATTCATTATGTGACATTTTATAATTCGTATAATTGTCCTTGAAAAACTTCTCTTGTGAATCATAGCTGTTAGCAGCAAATTCACCTAAATTGTCTATATCCTCCTTGAGAATTCGTTTTTTAGCGCTATCGGTAAATATAATTGATATAGGTAGTTGTCCACTCACTAGTTCTTCCTGAAATCCTTCAAATTTTCGTTCTGAAGCGGTTGATATATCCTGAGGAAGTGTTTTTAATGATTTTTTTGTTTGTTTAGTTTTCGCTGCTAGTCTTTCAAGTACAGAAATAAGACCCTCTTCTTTTCTTTTACCGTCAGGATCATCTCCCAGTATAGCATGCTCTACCCCGTACGTTGCTGTGGTTACTGGTTTAAACAACTCTTCAGATCCCGCAGCAAAGTCAGTTTGTAAACTCTGTCGTTGTTGCAGTTTATTCCTGACAGAGTCGCGAATTGGTATAAATTTCTTAATTGCATCTAATCGTTCACGAGCCAATCGGGTTGTTAATGCTTCATTGACCATTATTTGAAATCGCAAACTATTTTTCAATTGCAAAACAATTTTCCCCATCGATGATTCCACCCTAACGGTCCAATATTTTATTGCTGTGAAATATTTTTATTTTTATTGCTGTGAAATATTTTTATTTTTTATTCACTGATTTGACAGTTTTGGTGGTTTTTCACTGATTTTTTGACAGTTTTGGTGGTTATTATCAAAGAAATTTTACGGTCAAGTAGTCGATTTTGCATGGGATTTTCCGTAGAGAAAAGCTGTTAGGATTGATTTTCATCGATTTTGAGCCAATTTTCGATGATTTTTAGTCATTTTTGATGATTTTTAGTCAGTTTTTGATGATTTTTATCAAAAAACCACGTAGGGTCAAGTAGTCGATTTTGCATGGGATTTTCCGTAGAGAAAAGCTGTTAGGATTTTTTTATTCAGTGTGAAATATTTTTTATTCACTGATTTTGTCATTTTCAATCAAGAAGTGCTAAAAAAATGAAAATCTCCTTGAGGGTCGATTTCAATCAAAAAATGATAATGGTCGGTCACAATCAAAAATGATAAGGGTCGGGCAATCAATTTTCTTGAATTAATGCTCGTAGGTTTCTAATTTTAGAGTTGACTTCTTTTTTCAATTCGTATTCGTTACCTAATTCTTTTCGTATCCCCTCTACAATAGTATACAACGGGACAAACACACTGATGTCACTGGAAAATGAAAGAGAGTCTCTAATAGAATTCTGAATTCTTTTGATGAGTGCATATTTCTTGGGTAGCATATATTTATTTTTGTTAACTCCGTATTCTATATTCTGAAAATCTGACACAATTTGATCAGGATTTAAACCATCTGATAGTTTGATATCCTGATTCTTCAATTTTGCTATTTCAACTATGATGCTATACATGTTTTCAGAATTCATTATTCTATAATATGACATATCTCTAATTGAAAAATATGACGCATTAGACATAACTAAATTGAAACTTTTGCCCGCTCTTTTTTGAAATAGCCGTCTTGGTTATTCCCTCTGCAACTCTTCGTACTGAGGGTCCACAGATATCGAAAAATTTACCGGCTTCATTCATAGATGAAAATATTTTTTCTTCTTTAGTTATTGTATTCAAAGATTTTACTGGTCTCGTTTTTTTTGAGCATTTTCCAGTCCTTCCTCGTTTGGTATTCTCACTTTGTGTGATAGCTTGCAGATTTGATAAAGAATTGTTCTTTCGATTAGAATCCTTGTGATCAATAACAAAATCATCCTCGATCAATCCATTGAAACATTCAAATATAAAACGATGATTGAGATAAGTTTTCGTTTCTTTTCCCTCCCTAACAGTGAACACCAAATACCCTTGATTAGTCACAACACCAACTGGGTTCTTCAGTCTACGGTTTCTGACAGTACCATCATTGGATGCTTCATAATTTGTAATCAGAGGGTGTGGTGTGAATTCTTGGTTCATTCGTATACATAATACTATTGTTTGTCTAATTCATTGTTTGGTTCAATAATGAATCTTTCAATATAGTCTTGAGGGGTTCTTATGATTTTGTCAAGGACGTTGTCAGGGTCAGAGACTTTTTCAGGGTGAAAATTTCTGATTGATTGTCCATTTTTTATTCTTTTATCATAATAACGCTTCAATTCCCTGTATCGCTTACCACCGCAATTCAGACATAATCGTGATTTTCCCCTGACCCCAACCCCACATCGAATACAAGGTAACGGACCAAGGCTTCCACGACGAAAGCTTTGCATATGATACCCACAGAACTCATTTCTGCATGATTTGTTACACGGGATTACTGATCCAATCATAAGCCATTTGCAGTGATTCATTATACATAAATCTTTCATTTAAATGCTTGTTTTAATTATAGCATGATGGAGTTCAAGAGATTGACTTCGAAAAATGCTAAATTCAATGCTGATAGAGAGTTTAAGAGATTATTGAAAATTAATATCGATAAACCCAAAAAACGTCCAATAGACGGAAACATGAGATTATTGAAAATTAATCTCGATAGACCCAAACGTCCAAAACGTCCAAGAGACGGAAACATGAAAGAGTTTAAGAGATTATTGAAAATTAATCCTAAATTTAATCGCAATAGACCCAAAAAACGTAACAAACGTCCGAGAGACGGAAACATGAAAGAGTTTAAGAGATTATTGAAAATTAATCCTAAATTTAATCGCGATAGACCCAAAAAACGTGTAGTAGACAGAAACATGAGAGAGTTTAAGAGATTATTGAAAATTAATCCTAAATTTAATCGCGATAGACCTAAAAAACGTAACATGAAATTACCATGGAAAGATGCTCAATTCAATCTTGATATAGTTTCTAATACACCCAAGAATAAAATTCTTGATAGAACCTTGATTAGTAAAATCAGGGACTGTTTTAATGAATTCAAGCGTGATGGAGCATCTTATTGTTGGTCAACATTTCGAATACGAGGCGGTGTTGACGCTACCATGAATGATGAAAAAGCAGCAGTGATAATTTCACGTCTTGGGAAAGAAAGAAATATTTTTCGAATCAAATTCATTAACCGCGAGGATGAAAAATGGATTATTAGGGATAAATTTGAACCTATTCTCAGGGACAAAAAAACTATCACCGTGAATCAGGATTCAAAACCAGGAATTTTAACCGGAATTGATAAACCCTACTACGAAAGATCTTATCCTGTAACAGTAGTTGTTTACGGGATATATCCACTCAATGAAAAACCTGATATTTCAAAACTAGCACCAATGAAATATTCGACAGGACTCAATTGTGTAGCAGAACGAATAATGGAACACTTCACAAATGCGTCCCGGGGAAATAAACTGATTGATCTAAGACGAAAAAAAATAACCGAGTGAGAATTAACGGTAAAAGAGCATGGGACAACAATTCAGGATATAATCAAATTAGAAAAATCATTAAGATTTCCAATATCGGTAAGGACAATCACCGGAGAAGTATTATACGAATCGAAATATAAATCACAGGGGGCTCCAATTGAAATTATTGATCATAACGAACACGCGTGGTCATCTGCAGTAACAATATTCCCACGGGATAGAACCGTAAAATATATTTTCCCAGCAGGGTTGGGACCTGAAGAGTTTTTTTCAGAGCAGAAATTATTTGATGCTATTTACCATTTGAGTAAAAACGATCCTGTGTCAATGTGGCTATTTCATAGTACTTCAGACGAGGAATGTAGATTTGATCAGTTTGTAAGGCCCAACGGAGAATTGTACCGTACTGAAGAACTGCATAATCAAATGAAACAACTAGCTAGTGAGTTTTCTGGGGACGGGGAAGACAACGATCAATTATTAGCAAACTGTTTTACACTACCATCAATTGCAGCACATTTTGCTAGAAAGAAAAACGCGTGGAAACCAACACGAAGTGAGTTTTTATCAGATGTCAAATTGTCCTGTCTTGAATACAGCCATGGAGGGTTATGGAATACAAAATACACCGCTGAAACCGTTATTTCAGTTGATATGATTGCGTGTTATCCAAGAAGTTTTCTCGGGTATGGAGAATGCGAGAAATATTTCAAACGATTTGGACACCCCACACACGAAATGACCCGTGTTGCTATTAATGGACCACTGCCACATTTTGATTTAACCGGATTCGCTTGTGTAGTATCATTTGAAATGGCTGAAGGACTTCATCCGTGTAGTTATCTTTGGATTGGTAAACACATGTCTGAAAAACACTGGATGCCAATAGTGTTATTACGGTATATGCTTGATTGTAAGATGTTAAAATCATTAATTGTCAGTGAAGCAATTATATCCTATCGAGCACAGAAATCAGTCTGGTTACCACAACATGATCTAGAAAAAATAATTAGCGAAGAGCGAAAACTGTTTCCTGATTTTAATGAACAACAAATCATGGATTGGTCCAAACAGTTATTTGAAATCAGAAACAATGAAGCAAAAAATCTCAGCAGAAGTATAATCGGTAAATTTTTCCAAGGTGGCAAATACGACAATACGAGATATTCTTCACGATTGATTATAGACCATGCTGAATACGATTTTGTAATGGCGGATTTAACGAATAAAGGCCTATATGTCAATCGTAAGGACGCATTTATGTCCGATGGAACCAAATTGGGTACAATTGTTACTTACAATGATGGATACAATCCGCAGTACACACATTTGAGAGCTTCTATGCTCGGTTATGCTTCTATTAATCTGTTTTCAATGATCAATAAATTTCCTAACACCGCAGTTAGAGTTGCCACTGATTCATTTTACATAAATAGCAAAATGGCTGATTTCAAGGCTACTGGCAACGAGAATTGGGGGTCATGGAGAATTAAGAAAGAAATGATTCATGATTATATTCCATCAGCAGATGTTACCATTGAAAATAATTATTTAGAAAGCAATCAGTGTTCAGAATTTTCTAATGCACCACCGATTTCTGATCCAATATGCCGGTATAAAACAGTTTATTTAAACGGCTGTGGTGGGTCAGGAAAAACAACCCGGGCAATTGAGTTATTTCGTGTTTCCAATCCAAAAATGATTGTACTAACACCGACTCACAGACTTGCAAGAGAAATGATACAGAGAGGGGTAAATGCCTGCACTTATCACAGCTTTTTCCGATGGAAGGGAGATAAATGGACTCCTGATCGTATGGGAGAGAAATTTATTCCTGAAATCATGATTTGGGATGAAATAGACACAGTGTCAGAAGATGTATTAAAAATATTTCTTGAGTGGTTGTTATTAAAAAATACAAAAATCGTCATGTGCGGTGATCACGGCCAACCACCACCATTTGTCGGTGCATCCCCACATGAATGGCTAAAGGGTTTTGTAGACTATTATGAAGAAATTGATACCGATCATAGATCACTTGATAATGAATTAAAAGAATTTAAGAAACTAATTAGATTACAACCGGATAGAATCCAGTGTGAAATAGCCCGTGAAATAATTTCGGAAACTCCAATGAATGATTTCTGGGAAATGTGGAGACCAAACGATTTGATCATTGCAAGTAGAAAAATAGTCAGAGACACACTTCAGATGAAATTATTTGAATTGCATAAACAAAAATTTGCAACGCTTCCAGTGCCTCTTTGTTATAGGCCATCGGATACACGAAAACAGAACATTGAAGTTGATATTCCAGGACAGAATGAAAAACAAATTCTGGTATTAAATGATATTGTGCTGGTTGATATCAATGTCGTTGAAGATGCATTGCGTGCTAATAAATCCCCATGGACGTTAGGTTATGCAGCAACAATACACTCTTCACAGGGATTGACTATATCGGATACAATTGTTTGGATGGTAGATAATTGCATATAATGGTCGAATTTAGTCTATCTTTCAGTATCCAGAGTACGAAAAATAAATCAACTTCGAAGAATTGTCCTCGATGATGAAATCATTGGCGATGATAATGACACCACAATAGATGATATTATTGATAAAAAACTCTCCGGTTACAAGCAACAGGACAAAAAAAAACAACGAGAATTTGACATTGATGCTGGATTAATAATCACTTTGAAGAAACAACAGAATAATCACTGCGCAAGTTGCAATTGTATAATGCGTTGGCAGTATTCGGATAAGGATCCTCGCCAATTCACCGTAGACAGAAAAAATAACAGTCTCGGTCATGTCAGAAATAATGTGATGTTGACTTGTCTTGAGTGCAATAGACGCAAGGGTGCTAGTTAAGACCATGCGGTGGCAATTGAGTATCCTCGGGTATCACTTGCAGTTGTTGTCTAGTAAACCCACGCTGAGGGGCAGTTGAATCCAGTTTATAGATTGGAGGTCTACCAGTTGATCGTGTTATACTAGATATCTTGTGTGCAGTAACACTCCAAATAGGATCAGTAGCCCTTTTTCTACCCCCTTCAAGCTCTCCTGGTTCATATAAGTACCTCACAATGACATTACTACCAAGAATTGGTTCTTTGAAATCTTTTTGAGGTTTTTCAGGTATTGACTTCTTTTTAATCGCGTTGATAGGTTTCATGTTGATTGTTCTAGTAATCTCGTTATTCAGTGCAGTAATCACAGATGGTAATCTTTTAACCCATTCACGGGATCGCTTTTCTTGGATGAATTCTTTTGCGTATTGATATCCAAATAACCGCTCTGCAAGAGTCCGATTAAATCGTTCAACAATTGCCTGATCGCGATGTAGCGCAGTATGCCCTTGTCTGATGGTGACATTGTGATGTTTCATTGTAGATAACACTGCACCCTGAAATTCCTTGCCAGGATCAATTTGTAATAGATTTGGCCAGTGCAGAGGGCTCCTTCGATAAATCCTTTCAAATGCAGAAGCCACTTCAGTGGCCGATTTTGTTTTTAACGGTTCTGCTTCTTTGTATCGACTTGCAATATCAACTACAGTTAACGCATATTTGTAACCGTTGTCATGTGGCAAAAATAATAGATCAGCCTGATGAACTTCATTGGGTCCGGTCACATCAAAATGCGAGAAATTGATTTGTTTTGGACGCGGTAGATAAATTTGCCATAGTGCCTGTTTGGATAACCAATGAGCCGCAGTAGTTTTTTTCACTTTTGCAGCGCTAGCGAGTTTATGGATTGCTGATTTACCCCTCCAGTATCCTCTTGGGGAATAATAAATAGATTCCATGTTGTTATTAATTACCAGCACCTAACATCAATTTACTTTTCATAGCCGATTTTATCAAAAATGAAGCCAATTTTTCTTTGAATGATTTATCAGGAATGGCATTCAACGCATGAATTAATTTCACATCTGCTAGATGCCTGTGTTGCAGATTACTGCTTTTATAAGCAACATCATGAAGGTGACAGGCCTTATCAATAGCGTTTATTGGTTCTTCACCGGGTCGGGGCTGATTTTGATCATTGAGTCTGATATCAAGTCTGGTTCCCGGTCCACAGTAGCTATATCCTGGAAGGTGTTTTTCTCCTGGATACTTTGCCCATGGGGTTCCAGGGAGTTTTGCTAATTTGGCAGCGATATCACCTCCTAGTTTTTTTTTAAAACATCTCCGGATTGTAAAATCTTTGATTTTGTAGAAACAAATCTAAATTTCTTTGTACTACATTGTACGCATTTACCAGAAAGCGCTGATCGGTTATTTTTTGTTGTAATCGTCGTCAAGTCATCTGTGCCAGTACGCGCCTTATACTTAACACAATATAGATCCATAATTTATTATAGAGATATGAATATAATTGATTTTTCAGCGACTAAAACAAGAGAACCAGTTAAGCATCATGCAGCGCTACCAAACTCTATCCGCGCAATTATAATCGGGCCATCTGGATCCGGTAAAACGCAATTGTTGCTCAATTTAATAATGAGATGGATGAAGTGGGATAAGTTGTATTTAATTGCCCCTAGCGTAGATGATCAACGATGCTATGAAGTGCTAAAAGATTTTAATGAAAACGCTTCAGAGATTGCTGGTGAGAATATTATTGAATTTATTACAGATATTGACGAGGCACCATCAGTAGAAGACCTCGATGGAAGTATCAACAATTTAGTTGTATACGACGATGTCATGTTAGATAAACAAAAAAACCCAGCTAGAATATTTTCCCGAGGCAGGCACAAAAACACGGATGTGATCTATGTCACTCAACGCTACACACAAATACCAAAAGTGATTCGCGATAATTGTAATATTCTTGCTGTATTTAATGGAGTTGATACACATACGCTACGAAATATTTGGCAGACATGGTGTTCTGATATGAACTTCAATCAATTTAGAAATTTCTTTAGTCATGCTCAGTCTACCCCACACGGATTTGTAACAATAAATTTACATGACCCTAGGACACGATTTCGTATCGGACTGGATCAAATATTCGGTTAATTGAAATCGTAAATTGCTTGCAATTTCAACAAAGGATTTTCATCGTAGTGATTTTATCATTGACCCAGAACTGAAAGTTCTAGCAGCAGAGGGGGTGAATGACAACGACGTTGTCATTATTTTTTTGCCTGTTTCGTGGTTAAGCCCTAATCTATTGAAAACGATATCTGATTCACCCTAATCCATTGAAAACTTGTTTAAAAATGTTGTCTGATTCGCCCCCTCTGCTGCTAAAAATGTATACATCTTGTGGTATATCATTGATACAGCGTACATACTATATATATATATATATATATATATATGTATATATATATATATATATATATATATATATATATATATATATATATATATATATATATATATATATATATGTATATATATATATATATATATATATTGTTTTCTTCAGCATGAGTTTCAGGAACGTAGAATACACAGAATAAAATATATAATATCATAAACATGAAACATGTTAATTCCTTAAAGAAAGTGTTTTTAGTTCAGACATGAATGTCATTCTTATGATTGAGAAGAACTTATTCTCCAATGAAAGCCATGTCCAGTAGCTGCTACAGATTACATATGTACACAGAGAATGTGACCTCTACTAGGATGTAACCTCTTTTTCTTAATAAAGCCAACACACAATGAATACACACACATGTATTCGGTTCTGTTTTCTGACAGTGATACAACATAAAATATGAGTGTTCTAATAGTGAAAAGATGAGCAATTTCAATTATACCAAACGCTTACAGAGATCAGTAAAAAAAATATATTAAATTATGTGTGCTGTCGATAATCCAAACCTATTTCATCCAAAGCGTCATCCATTTTGAGATAGTTCCTTGTGGAAATTGTTTTAAGAAAAAAGTGACGAGATCTGTTAAAATTCTTATCACAAATGAGCAATCATATCGAGTTATCTTCACTTTAAACCGATAGGTCACAGCATGGGACAAAGCGGTCCAAGATTATTTCCAGTATATATTTCCTACTCAACAAACATATTACATAAAGATAGGATCTTTATCTTGCTTTACAAAATGTCTTAATCGGATTGATTATAGATGGTATCGTTGTTGAGAGATAATTTTATAAATACAAGGAGCTAAGTTTTCTGGGCAGCTACAAAGGACTTGATTGAATGAGAAGTAAATATTAAGCATATTCAGCGAGTTGCTAATGGAAAATCACATTTTCTCTATAAAAATAAAATACTCATTATAATTAATATAATTAATTACGTGATTATTTTTAAAAATAGTTTTCAACAGATTTATATCTCTCTAATCATTAATCATGGACAATTTAGCAGTTCATTCTGAATAATAGTTGAGCAAAAATGTTGGACTGATTAGATACGATTTTTAGCTGTATAGGTTAGAAATATGAAAGATTCTCGTTGAATGATTTTTGCATTAAATATTTATATATGAAATATTAATATGGTAATATCATATCTCCTTCTTTTGCAATTGTCAATTTTCTTCTTTTAGTTTGAATATCTGTGTTAATAAGTTTTTCAAAAGATGTGGTCCTAGACCAGCATTTATGTAAGTCATATAATTGAAAAAAGCTTGCTATGTTACAGTTCCTTTCCTACAGATAATAATTTTCAGTTACAAGAGACATAGTATTTTTATCTTTGTTGTGACAGATATACTTATTATTTAAATTGGGATTAATTGGATATTAATCCAATGGCTGGAGAGAGAGAGAGAGAGAGAGAGAGATAGAGAGAGAGAGAAGAGAGAGAGAGAGAGAGAGAGAGAGAGAGAGAGAGAGAGAGAGAGAGAGAGAGAGAGAGAGAGAGAGAGAGAGAGAGAGAGAGAGAGAGAGAGAGATTTACAGGTGTGTGTGTGTTTTGTGTGTGTGCAGAGATATATGTCAGAATTGTTGGAAGTGAGATCTATTTTTATTCATTTATAAAATATATTGCTTGGAGAAAATTATCATGGTCTAAATAAAGATGTATTGTTCTTGTACTGGGGTATCTCTTGACACCTTGATCTAATAATACAGTATAAGTGTTAATTTCTGAAACTTAACTTAGCAAACAGCATTTCAGTATATCCCTTTTAAAAAAGTATGTGCGTACAGATTAAAACGTGTGTGATATGTTCCTTGTGTGTGATATGTTTCTCGCATGTCTACAATGTTTAGCATAAAATTAATTTATCGACTTTAACTGTCTTCATATTCATGCAGTGAAAGTATTATTAATAAGGTGCTTGCGAATGAATGTTTGATTAATTAAGTTTACCAAATATTTTGACTCAATAAGCCAGACACTAGAATTTAATTTTAACTGATGAAATTTGCTTGTGCATTTTTTTTTCACAGTCACCTATAACAGGCAGTAGCAGAGGGGGCGAACAGACCAACTTTTATAAGCGTCAATTTGGCAAACCAAGGATTCTTCGTAAATGCTTTATAGAAGCGTCCATTTGGCAAATCAGAATAAAAAAAAGACGCCAAGGTCCTTGTCACACCCCCCTGCTGCTATGGGCTAACCGAATATTTGATCAAGTCCGATACGATATCTTGATCTAGGATCATGCAAATTTATCGTTACAAATCCATATGGGATTGACTGAGCAAGACTAAAGAAATTTCTAAAGAGATTATAATCCATATCTCCACTGCACCAAGTCTGGTGAATATTTCGTAGCGTATGTGTATCAACTCCGTTGAATACAGCAAGAATATTGCAGTTATCTCTGATCACTTTTGGAATTTGAGTGTATCGTTGAGTGACATATATCACGTCAGCGTTTTTATGTCTGCCTCTGGAAAATATCCTAGCAGGATTCTTTTGATTGTCTAACACCACATCATCATATACGACTAAGTTGTTAATACCTCCATAAATTTCATCAATGCTCGGTGCTTCCTCGATATCGGTTATAAATTCAATAATACCCTTGCCGGTGAATTCTGCTGCCTTTTCGTTGTAATCCTTTAACACTTCGTAGCATCGCTGATCATCTACACTCGGGGCTATTGAATACAACTTATCCCATTTCATCCATCTCGTTATCAAATTAAGTAGCAGTTGTGTCTTGTCACTTCCAGATGGTCCGATTATAATCATACGAATAGAATTTGGTAGCGCAGCATGATGCTTAACTGGTTCTCTTGCTTTTGTCGCCAAAAAATCAATTACATTCATGTTATTATAAATATATTATGGATCTATAATGTGTAAAATGTAAGACGCGTACTGGCACAGATGACCTGACGACGATTACAACTAAAAATAACAGATCAGCACTTTCTGGTAAGTGTGTACAATGTAGTACCAAAAAATTTAGATTTGTTTCTATGAAATCTGCAGATGATTTAAAAACAAAACGAGGAGGTGATATTTCAGCCAAATTAGTAAAATTGCCGGTAACACCATGGGCAAAATATATTGGAGAAAAACACCTTCCAGGGTATAGTTATTGTGGACCCGGGACCAGACTCGATATCAGACTCGTTGATCAAAACCAATCCCGACCCGGTGAAAACCCAATAAACGCTATTGATAAGGCTTGTCATGCTCATTATAAAAGCAGCAATCTGCAACACAGACATATCGCAGATGTGAAATTGATTCATGCGTTGAATTCTATCACTGATAAATCCTTCAAAGAAAAATTGGCTTCATGGTTGATAAAATCGGCGATGAAAGGTAAATTAATGATGGGTGCTGGTAATTAATAACAACATGGAATCTATTTATTATTCTCCAACAGGATACTGGAGGGGCAAAGTAGCAATTGGTAAACTCGCTAGCGCAGCAAAGGTGAAAAAATACCACTGCAGCGGATTGGTTATCTAAACAGGCGATATGGCAAATTTATCTACCACCGCCTAAACAAACGAACTACTCGCATTTTGATGTGACCATCCCTAATGAAGTTCATCAAGCTGATATACTATTTCTGCCACATGATGGTTTCTACAAGTACGCGCTAACCGTAGTTGATGTTGCGAGTCGATACAAACAAGCAGGGCCGCTAAAAACAAAATCATCGACTGAAAATGCTTCTGAGTTTTAAAGGATTAACGTAGGGGTCCTCTGCATTGGCCAAATCTATTACAAGTTGATCCTGGCAAGGTATTTCAGGGTGCAGTTTATCAACAATGAAGCATCATAATGTCATTATCAGACAAGGACATACTGCACTACATCGCGATCAAGCAATTGTTGAACGATTTAATCGGACACTTGCTGAGCGGTTATTTAGATATCAATACGCTAAAAAATTCATCCAGGATAAACGATCTCGTGAATGGGTTAAGAAATTACCAGGCGTAATTACCGCGCTGAATAATGAGATTACTCGAACAATCGACATGAAACATAACAACGCGATTAAAAAGAAGTATATACCTGTAAAACCGCAAAATGATTAGGTATTCATATGAACCAGGAGAAGTCGAAGGTGGTAAAAAAAAGGGCTACTGATCCTTTTTGGAGTGTTACCGCACATAAAAAATCTAGCATAACACGATCTACGGGTATACCAGGAATCTATAGATTGGATTCAACTGCTCCTCAGCGAGGGTTTACTCCTGAACAATTACGAGTGATACCTGAAGATACTCAATTACCACCGCGTGGTCTTAACTAGCACCTCTTCGTCTGTTGCACTCAAGACAAGTCAACATCACATTATCTCTGGTGTGACCAATACTGCTATTTTTTCTGTCTACGGTAAATTGTCGAGAGTCTTTATCCGACCAACTCCAACTCATTATACATTTGCAACTCGAGCAGTGATTATTCTGTTGTTGTCTTAGAGTGATTATTAATTCGGCATCAATGTCAAATTTTCTATTATTTTTTTTATCCTACTGTTTATAACCAGAGAGTTTTTTTCTGTTTATATCATCGCTGATAACAACACTTATTGTAGTGTCATTAGCATCTAGAACAACTCTTCGAACTTGATTTATTCTTCGTACTCTGGACACCGCAAGATAAACTAAATTCGACCATTCGATGTGATTATCTACCATCCAAACAATTGTATCGGATATAGTTAATCCCTGTGAAGAATTATTGTTGCTGCGTAACTTAGCGTCCATAGGAATTTATCAGCTCGCAATGCATCTTCGACGACATTGATATCAACCAACACAATATCATTTAACACTGAATTCTGCTTCTCACTTTGCACAGGAATATCAACTTTGATATTTTGTCTTCGTGTACCCTTGGGTCTATAACATAGCGGCACTGGAAGTGTTGCAAATTTTTCTTTATGCAAATTAAATAACTTTGTCTGAAGTGTGTCTCTATCTTTCTACTTGCCACTATCAAATCATTTGGTCTCCACGCTGCCCAGAAATCATTTAATGGGGTTTCCGAAATCATTTCACGTGCTATTTCACATTGGATTTTATCCGGTTGTAATCTAATTAGTTTCTTGAACTCGCGTAATTGTTAATCAAGTGCTCTATGATCAGTATTAATTTCTTCATAATAAGTCTGCAAAATTCTTTAGCCAATCATGTGTGGATAAACGGACAAATGGTGGTGGTTGACCATGATCGCCACACATTATTACTTTTGTATTCGCTAGCAATAACCAATCGAGAAACCTTTGTAATACATATAACGACACCGTGCATATCTCATCCCAAATCACGACGTCAGGAATAAATTTCTCACCCATTCGATCAGGAGTCCATTCGTCACCTTTCCATCGAAAGAAACTGTGATAAGTGCAAGCATTAATTCCTCGTTGTTTCATGTCTCTGGCAAGTCTGTCGGTCGGTGTTAGCACAATCATGTTTGGTTTGAAAACGCTAGCGTTTCCACGAAATAATTTAATCGCACGAGTCGTCTTTCCTGACCCACCACAGCCGTTTAAGTAAACAGTTTTATATCTACATATTGGATCAGATATCGACGGTGAATTAGATAGTTCTGATATCTGGTTATTTTTCAAGTATTTGTTTTTAATCGTAACATCTGCTGATTTGGAATAATCACGCAGTATTTACCTTTTAATTCTCCATGATCCCCAACTCTCGTCAGAATTTGTGAGTTCAGCCACTGCTTCGCTATGTTTCAAGTTTATATAAAATTAATCAGTGCCGACTCTAACCGCGGTGTCAGGAGATCTATTTATCATTGAAAATAAATTAATAGAAGCATAAACCAGCATAGACGCCCTCAAATGTGTATACTGAAGATTTTTTCCATCATTATAAGTAACAATTGTGCCCAATTTGGTTCCATTGGATAAGAAAGCGTTTTTACAATTTACATATATATCTTTAGATATTACATCCGCGATTATAAAATCGCATTCAACGCTATCTATAATCAACCGTGAAGAATATCTAGTGTCGTATTTTCCACCCTGAGTGAATTTACCAATTATTCTTCGACCGAGTTCTTTTGCTTGTTTATTTATAATTTCAAATATCTGTTTGGACCATTTCAAGATATATTCTTCGTCGAGATCAGAGAATTGTTTTTTTGTTTTCGCTGATTATACTATCTAGACTATCGGGTTGTGGTAACTAATCCTCAGTCTGCGCTCGATATAATATAATTGCTTCACTGACAATCAACGATATCAGCATTTTAGAATCAATCATATACCATAATAGCACTATTGGCATCCAGTGCTTTTCAGAGATGTGTCTACCAATCCAAACATAACAACACGGATGAAGTCCTGTAGCCAATTCAAATGATACCACACGAGCGAATCCAGTTAAATCAAAATCGGGTAGTGGTCCATTAAAGGCAACACGGGTCATTTCATTTGTGGGATGTCCAAATCTTTTGAAGTACTTAGCACCGTACCCAAGAAATTCTCTGGATAACACGCAACCATATCAACCGAAATAATACTTTCGCGGTCATATTTTGTATTCCATAATCCAGCATGGATGTATTCGATGCCGCTTGATTTGATATCTGATAGAAGTTCTGCGCGTGTTGGTTTCCACACGTTTTTCTTTCTCACAAATTGAGCAATACCGACGGAATTGTAAAACAATTTGTTAATAATTGTTCGTCGTGTTCCATTGAAAAACTACTAGCTAGTTTTTCATCTCGTTGTGGAGGGTTTCAGTACGGTATAATTCGCCATTGGGTCTTACAAATTGATCGAATTTGCCCTCTTCGTTTTCAAAACTGTGAAGTAACCACACTGACACAGGATCGTTTTTACTTAACTCGTAAATAAAATAAAATAATTTCTCCTCCGGGGAGAACTCCGCGGGTAGATATTTTATTGTTCTATCTCGCGGAAATATTGTTACTGCAGGTGTCCACGCCTATTCGTTATGGTCAATAATTTTGATTGGGGATCCTCTCGATTTATATTTCGGTTCAAATAATACATCTGTTATAGTCGTTACTGATATTGGAAATTTTAGTATTCGTTTTAGTTCTACCACAATTTGAACTGTTGCTCCGCGCTCCCTCACTGTAGGTCCTCATTCGTTATTGTTTTACGTCTTAGATCCGTCAGTTTGTTTCCACGACGCATTTGTAAAATGCTCTATTATTTGTTCTGCTACACAATTCAGCGATGACAGTTTCATTGGTTTTTATTTTTCAATACTCGGTTTATTATTTAACGAATATACCCCATAAACAACCGCTGCTACAGGATAGGATCTCTCGTAGTACGGTTTGTCAATTATAGTCAGAATTCCTGGTTTGGAATCTTGACTCACAGTGACAGTTCTCTTATCTTTCAAGATTGGTTCAAATTTATCTCGAATAATCCAATCTCTCGTTTCTGAACGGATAATGAATTTTACTCTAAAAATTACTATTCTGGTCAAGATGTGAGATTATCACTGCTGCTCTTTCGTCGTTCATGGTAGCATCAACACTACCATCAATTCGAAATGTCGACCAACAGAGAGATACCCCATCGCGCTTGAATTCATTAAAACAATCACGGACTTTACTTATCATGCTTCTATCACTTATTAGACCCTTTGGTGTATCTACGGAGACTCTATCGAGATTGAATTTAGCATTTTTCCAAGACGTAAGTTTCGATAATCTCTCGAACTCCTTCATATTATAATTAAAACAAGTATTTAAATAAGAAAATTATCAAAAATATATCAATATCAAATATTATTACATATTTGAATTCTGAAAATATCAATGAGATTATAACCGAAATTTCAAATTTGAAAACTCAAGGAATTAAATTGTCGCATAAATTAAATTGTGATCAGATTCTTTCCGATTTTCAGGATATTGAATATAGCGCTATGAATAATAAATATGTGTTACCAAAAAAGGTCCGCTTTTATAAAGAAAATCCAGAATGCTATTCGCGATTCCCTTGTATTCTGCAACGACGTCAGTAAGTATGTCCCGTTATTCACTGTTGTCGAAAAAATCAGAAAAGAATTGAGGCAGCAATATTAAATCAAAAGCACAATTAATTTTTGGGTTAAAACAATAAGAGGTATTATCCGTCAAACCGAAAATACTCCTTTGGTAACCTCAACAGAGTACGTTCTAACCAACGATTTGACATGTACAAAATTACTCAATACATGTTTGCAAGCACATGGACAGGTGCGCTTATATATTTTCACCTAACAGGTATGTGTGTGCGCTCAACCAGAAAAAAATTCTATACGGGTTTTTATCAATGGACTACACGGAAGTAATATTGAAATTCGGGGTTGGGGATTCATGGATTTATTTATTTTTATTGATTTATGAAATATTTTCAGAGATTTAATTTTTTATTGATTTGTGGTCATTTTTGGTCATTTTTCACTATTTTTTTTGCATTTTTGTTCGTTTTTTATGCATTTTTGTTGCAATATTTATCTGAAAAATAGGGTAAACTAGTCGACGTTCTCTAAATCAATCAATTAGATATTTTTCTCATTAAAAATCATTTTATGATTTTCAGATCAAAACGATCAAAAATGCATCAAAAACTACTAAAAATCTAGAACAATTCTGATTTTATCAGTCGGATAAACTAGTCGACGATCTCTAAATGAATCAATTAAAGATTTTCTCATTAAATATTATTTATGGTGACTTCTGTCACTGCTGACAAAATCACTGCATTCAGATCGTACATTAATTTATAATGGTAAACGAAGCACTAACGACTAGATTAGCGCGCGAAAGATTAGTCGTAATTAAGAAGTTCATTCCAATCCGCGATTCTGTTCGAGAAAATTGCAAGCGAGACAGAGTTTACAGACTGATTTTGCTGCAGATACGGAACAGTTATTTAAACCAGTAACCACAGTAACCAAAGATGTAAAATCAGCCACTGAAAGAGCTATATGGGGGGATATCCCCAGGAAGGGAAAAGGAAAGAAACGCCTCTTCTTTCCGTGCTTAAACAAATAGCAAAAAAATCCAAACAAACAAAAATATCTTTAAAAACACTCCCTGGTGATATAATAACGGCTGCAAAACAACAAGAACAACAAGTACGACTTGAACAAGAATAAATTGAACGACTAGGTGATATTGATATTAGCTCCCCTCCGCCTGAACCACTTGAAGAACAAGAAGAAAAAACTTCAAAAGAGAGAGGAGACTATTTACCTGAAAACATATTTACGACTGATGCGTTATATAGAATTTAAAACATCCATAACGATCATGAATTATCTAAATTTGCTAGAGAGAGTTTTAAAAAAGGGATAAGGGAACAATATATAAATGATGAATTTGACGAACGCTATAAAAGAAAAAGACACCTGGACATCAAAAATATATTTAGCAAACCACGGTGGAACTAGAATCATACAAAAGATGCATCCTAATTTTTGGTAATTATATGGCTATGGTAAAAGGTGTCACACAACCACCACCATCATATGCTCCTCCAAAAATAAAAATAAGAGTAGAAGTTGACCCTGCACAAGGTGTAACTGGTACAACTAAAAAAAAAAAAAAAGGAAAAGGTTTTTCTCAGAGTGGAACCACAAGGGGAATTTCAGGTAGTGGTCTTGTTCGTTGTCCTGGTAATATTCTCAGCGATATAGCACGATTAGAAGTTCTCATAGGAGGAAAACGAGCTGGAAATAACTCACCGGAAATAATTAATGAAGCAGCTGATATCTGTATGCGGTTATTTCAAGGCGGCATCATGGATATTAATGTATATCGAGAGTTTGTTGACGAGCTAGCAGATGGTTATCATAGTGACTAATGTCATTGATGACTTCGTCATTGGTAATTCAATCACCACATTAGATAAATATCATTTAAATAAGATGATCATAAACTACAACCACGATAAACCAACTAACGTCTACATAGTAAACTCACGATTGCTTGTTTATAGAGCGTACTATGGTGATGGTGTCGGCATTACTATTGCAGGGTTATTTTCAAGAATAGCTCCAAAAGTAGCGCCATTAGCAAAACAATTATCGATGAAAGCCATTTATGTTATTCGTGATAAGGGAATTAGCGCTGTTGGAGATAATGCCGGGAAAGCATTTTCCGCCGCGAAGGATAAACTAATGTCGTTTGTTCGACGAAAAAAGAAACCAGCAGCGACATCGTCATTGCCGTTACCATCTATGGAAGTGATGCCTGAAAATGTTAGTAAAATAATAAATAACGCAGTGGATCAGAAATAAGCATCATTGGCGACTTCGTCGTTGATCAGTGATGCATATGAGGCACAGATAAATAATATTGCAAACATGATAGCGGGAAGCGGCTTGAAACCATGACAAAAATCATGATTTAGATCGAGGAATATATAATAAAATGTTCAAAAAGTCACTTGATCCAGCCTTTGATATGGAAGCCCCAGTGCGCAAAGATGATTCTGTACGCGAATATCAATTTTATTCCTATCATGCAGTACAACCAAATCTTCGATCAAGAATCGAACTTCAAGTCCAGGATACCAGTAAATACGTTCTACCATGCGAAGCATTTATCGAAGTAGAAGGAGAACACGTAACAAATGATGCTGCTCATGATGACCCACCATATACAATAACCCAACTATCCGAGTTGGTTTTGTTAATAATGGTATCATGGCGTTATTCGAGAGTGCTAGATATATGATTGATGGAAGAGAAATTGAATCTATAGAGTGTGATGTTGATGTTGCCACAACAATAGTAGGGTTAGCAAGATATTCTGATGTTTATACAAGATCGGCGGGTCCATCTATGATGTTTTCTAAGGATCTCACTCATAACGCTGAACAAGCCCAGTATTCTAGAATAAAGGCAGCAAATGCTGCTGCAGTTAATCCAGCACCAGCCGGATATGTAAGACCAGCTGATACTTATGATGTCATAAATAATATTCCTAATTACAATATAGGGTTTGCAACACGCGTAACAACGTTAGAGGGACAGCGTCGACGATTTTCATGCGCGATTCCACTGCATCATATTTTCGGATTCTGTAGAAATGTTAGAAAAGTTATCTATGGAGCGAAGCATACAGTAGCACTCTTGAGAAAAGGTACTGATAATGATGCAATCTGGCGTGGCTCTGGTGTTCCCGAGGGTAAAGTAAATATAACAAAACTATCACTGTGGATGCCAGTAATGACTCCATCAATCACAACAGAAGAGCGATTACTATCATTTATGGATCATGGAGGAAAATCATTGCTAAGTTGACTAACAACAACAACGGAAGCAGCAGAGAGGGTGAGCCAGACAACATTTTTAGACAAGTTTTCACTGAAATCACGCTTAAAATCAATGAAACCAATGACATCAGACTCAAAAGTCAATGACATCAGGTCCCAAATATGTGTGTGAATCATGGATTAGGCCCAAAAAAAAATTATGAAAAAATCAATGAAATTAATGAAATCAAAAACTTTTCAACTATTACATTTTTTGGGAAAGGGACTACAACGTCGTTGTCACTACCCTCTCTGCTGCTAGAACTTTCAGTTCTGGGTTAACCGAATATTTGATCCAGTCCGATACGATATCGTGTTCGAGGGTCATGTAAATTTATTGTTACAAATCCGTGTGGGGCAGACTGAGCATGACTAAAGAAATTTCTAAATTGATTGAAGTCCATATCAGAACACCATGTCTGCCAAATATTTCGTAGCGTATGTGTATCAACGCCGTTGAATACAGCAAGCATATTACAATTATCTCTGATCACTTTTGGAATCTGAGTGTATCGTTGAGTGACATAGATCACGTCCGTGTTTTTATGCCTGCCTCGGGAAAATATTCTAGCAGGATTTTTTTGATTATCTAACATGACATCGTCGTATACAACTAAATTGTTGATACTTCCATCGAGGTCATTCACGGATGGCGCCTCGTCAATATCGGTTATAAATTCAATAACATCCTCGCCAGCAATCTCTGAAGCGTTTTCATTAAAATCTTTTAGCACTTCATAGCATCGTTGGTCATCTACGCTAGGGGCAATTAAATACAACTTATCCCACTTCATCCATCTCATTAGTAAATTGAGCAACAATTGCGTTTTACCGGATCCAGATGGTCCGATTATAATTGCGCGGATAGAGTTTGGTAGTGCTGCATGATGCTTCACTGGTTCTCTTGTTTTAGTCGCTGAAAAATCAATTATATTCATATCTCTATACATAAATTATGGATCTATATTGCGTGAAGTGTAAGGCGCGTACTGGCACAGATGACTTGACGACGATTACAACTAAAAATAACCGATCAGCGCTTTCTGGTAAATGCGTACAGTGTAGTACAAAGAAATTTAGATTTGTTTCTAAACCCAAGGAACCCAAGGAACCCAAGGAACCTTTAAAAAAAAACGAGGAGGAGATATCGCAGCCAAATTAGCAAAACTCCCTGGAACCCCATGGGCAAAATACCCCGGAGAAAAACACCTTCCAGGGTATAGTTATTGTGGACCGGGAACAAGACTTGATATCAGACTCAATGATCAAAATCAGCCCCGACCGGTGAGGAACCAATAAACGCTATTGATAAGGCCTGTCACCTTCATGATGTTGCTTATAAAAGCAGCAATTTGCAACACAGGCATCTAGCAGATGTGAAATTAATTCATGCGTTGAATTCTATCACTGATAAATCCTTCAAAGAAAAATTGGCTTCATTTTTGATAAAATCGGCTATGAAAAGTAAATTGATGTTAGGTGCTGGTAATTAATAGCAACATGGAATCTATTTACTATTCCCCAAGAGGATACTGGAAGGGTAACGCTGCAATCAGTAAACTCGCTAGCGCCGCAAAAGTGAGAAAAACCACTGCGGCTCATTGGTTATCCAAACAGGCACTATGGCAAATTTATCTACCACCGCCTAAACAAATTCAATTCTCGCATTTTGATGTAACCGGACCCAATGAAGTTCATCAGGCTGATCTATTATTTCTGCCACATGATCGTGGTTACAAATATGCGTTAACTGTAGTTGATATTGCAAGTCGATACAAAGAAGCAGAACCGTTAAAAACAAAATCGGCCACTGAAGTCGCTTCTGCATTTGAAAGGATTTATCGAAGGAGTCCTCTGCACTGGCCAAATCTGTTACAAGTTGATCCGGGCAAGGAATTTCAGGGTGCAGTGTTATCTACAATGAAATATCACAATGTCGCTATCAGACGAGGACATACTGCACTGCATCGTGATCAGGCCATTGTAGAACGATTTAATAAAACCCTTGCTGAGCGGTTATTTGGATATCAATATGCAAAAGAATTCATCCAAGAAAAAAGATCCCGTGAATGGGTTAAAAGGTTACCAGCTGTGATTACTGCACTGAATAACGAGATTACTAGAACCATCAACATGAAACCTATCAACGCGATTAAAAAGAAGTCGATACCTGAAAAACCACAAAAGGATTTTAGCGTTTCCCAACCAATTCTTGGTAGTAATGTCATTGTGAGGTACTTATACGAACCAGGAGAGCTTGAAGGGGTTAGAAAAAGGGCTACTGATCCTATTTGGAGCGTCACTACGCATAAGATATCTAGTATAACACGATCTACGGGTAGACCTCCAATCTATAAACTGGATTCAACTGCCCCTCAACGGGGTTTTACTAGACAACAATTACAAGTGATACCCGAGGATACTCAATTGCCACCCCATGGGCTTAACTAGCACCCTTGCGTCTATTGCACTCAAGACAAGTCAACATCACATTATTTCTGACATGACCGAGATTGTTATTTTTTCTGTCTACGGTGAATTGGCGAGGATCCTTATCCGAATACTGCCAACGCATTATACAATTGCAACTCGCGCAGTGATTATTCTGTTGTTTCTTCAAAGTGATTATTAATTCAGCATCAATATCAAATTCTCGTTGTTTTTTTTTGTCCTGTTGTTTGTAACCGGAGAGTTTTTTATCAATAATATCATTATCGTCACCAATGATTCCATCATCGCCAATGATTTCATCATCTCCACTGGCTTCGCCAACGACAATTCTTCGAAGTTGATTTATTTTTCGTACTCTAGACACTGCGAGATAGACTAAATTCGACCATTCTATGCGATTATCTACCATCCAAAGAGTTGTATCCGATATAGTCAATCCCTGTGAAGAGTGTATCGTCGCTGCATAACCTAGCGTCCACGGGGATTTATTAGCACGCAATGCATCTTCAACAACATTGATATCAACCAGCACAATATCATTTAATACTAAATTCTGCTTTTCACTTTGTCCTGGAATATCAACTTCGATGTTCTGTTTTCGCGTATCCGATGGCCTATAACAAAGAGGCACTGGAAGTGTTGCAAATTTTTGTTTATGCAATTCAAATAACTTCATCTGAAGTGTGTCCCTGACTATTTTTCTACTTGCAATGATTAAATCGTTTGGTCTCCACATTTCCCAAAACTCATTCATGGGAGTTTCCGAAATTATTTCACGGGTTATTTCACACTGGATTCTATCCGGTTGTAATCTAATTAGTTTCTTCAATTCTTTTAATTCATTATCAAGTGATCTATGATCGGTATCAATTTCTTCATAATAGTCTACAAAACCCTTTAGCCATTCATGGGGAGATGCACCGACAAATGGTGGTGGTTGGCCGTGATCACCGCACATAACGATTTTTGTATTCTTCAATAACAACCACTCAAGAAATATTTTTAAGACATCTTCTGACACTGTGTCTATTTCATCCCAAATCATGATTTCAGGAATAAATTTCTCTCCCATGCGCTCAGGAGTCCATTTATCTCCCTTCCATCGGAAAAAGCTGTGATAAGTGCAAGCATTTACCCCTCTCTGTATCATTTCTCTTGCAAGTCTATGAGTTGGTGTTAGCACAATCATGTTAGAAACGCTAGCGTTTCCACGACGGAATAACTCAATTGCCCGGGTTGTTTTTCCTGACCCGCCACAACCGTTTAAATAAACTGTTTTATATCTACAGATTGGATCAGAAATCGGTGGTGCACTAGAAAATTCTGAACACTGATTGCTTTCTAAGTAATTATTTTCAATGGTAACATCTGCTGATTGAATATAATCATGAATCATTTCTTTCTTAATTCTCCATGATCCCCATTTCTCGTTGCCAGTAGCCTTAAAATCAGCCATTTTGCTATTTATGTAAAATGAGTCAGTAGCAACTCTAACTGCGGTGGTAGGAAATCTATTGATCATTGAAAACAGATTGATAGAAGCATAACCGAGCATAGAAGCTCTCAAATGTGTGTACTGCGGATGGTATCCATCAGTGTAAGTAACAATTGTACCCAATTTGGTTCCATCGGACATAAATGCGTCCTTACGATTGACATATAGGCCCTTATTCGTTAAATCCGCCATTACAAAATCGTATTCAGCGTTGTCTATAATCAATCGTGAAGAATATTTCGTATTATCATCTTTGCCACCTTGGGTAAATTTACCGATTATTCTTCGTCCAAGATTTTTTGCTTCATTGTTTCTGATTTCAAATAACTGTCTGGACCAATCCATGATTTGTTGTTCATTAAAATCAGGAAACAGTTTTCGCTCTTCGCTAATTATTTTTTCTAGATCAGGTTGTGGTAACCAGACTGATTTCTGTGCTCGATAGGATATAATTGCTTCACTGACAATTAATGATTTTAACATCTTACAATCAAGCATATACCGTAACAACACTATTGGCATCCAGTGTTTTTCAGACATGTGTTTACCAATCCAAAGATAACTACACGGATGAAGTCCTTCAGCCATTTCAAATGATACCACACAAGCGAATCCGGTTAAATCAAAATCAGGAAGTGGTCCATTAATAGCAACACGGGTCATTTCGTGTGTAGGGTGTCCAAATCGTTTGAAATATTTCTCGCATTCTCCATACCCAAGAAAACTTCCTGGATAACACGCAATCATATCAACTGAAATAACGGAATCAGAGGTGTATTTTGTGTTCCATAATCCGCCGTGGCTGTATTCAAGACAGGACAATTTGACATTTGATAAAAACTCACTTCGTGTTGGTTTCCACGCGTTTTTCTTTCTAGCAAAATGCGCTGCAATGGATGGTACTGTGAAACAGTTTGCTAATAATTGATCGTCTTCTTCTCCGTCCTCAGAAAACTCACTAGCTAGTTGTTTCATTTGATTCTGCAGTTCTTCAGTACGGTATAATTCTCCGTTAGGCCTTACAAACTGATCAAATCTGCATTCCTCGTCTGAATTACTATGAAATAGCTACGCTGACACAGGATCGTTTTTACTCAAATGGTAAATAGCATCAAATAATTTCTGCTCGGTAAAACATTCTTCAGGTCCCAACCCTGCTGGGGATAGATATTTTACGGTTCTATCTCGTGGGAATATTGTTACTGCAGATGACCACGCGTGTTCGTTATGATCAATAATTTCAATGGGAACCCCCTGTGATTTATATTTCGATTCGTATAATACTTCTCCGGTGATTGTTCTTACCGATATTGGAAATCTTAATGATTTTTCTAATTTAGTTATATCCTGAATTGTTGCCCCATGCTCTTTTACCGTGAACTCCCACTCGGTTATTTTTTTTCGTCTTAGATCAGTGAGTTTATTTCCCCGGGATGCCTTTGTGAAGTGTTCTATTATTCGTTCTGCTACACAATTTAGCCCTGTCGAATATTTCATGGGTGCTAGTTTTGAAATATCAGGTTTTTCATTGAGCGGATAGATCCCGTAAACAACTGCTGTGACAGGATAAGATCTTTCGTAGTAGGGTTTATCAATTCCAGTCAAAATTCCCGGTTTGGAATCCTGATTCACGGTGACAGTTTTTTTGCTCCTGAGAATGGGTTCAAATTTATCCTTAATAATCCATTTGCCATCTTCACGGATAACGAATTTGATTCGGAAAAAATGACTTTTTTCCCCAATACGTGAAATGATCACTGCTGCCTTTTCATCATTCATGGTAGCGTCAACAACACCATCAATTCGAAATGTTGACCAACAATAAGATGCTCCATCACGCTTGAATTCATTAAAACAGTCTCTGATGGGTTTATCAAGAATTTTATTCTTGGGTGTATTAGAAACTATATCAAGATTGAATTGAGCATCCTTCCATGATGATCTCATGTTTCCGTCTCTTGGACGTTTGTTACGTTTTTTGGGTCTATCGCGATTAAATCTAGGATTGATTTTCAATAATCTCTTAAACTCTTTCATGTTTCCGTCTATTGGGCGTTTGTTACGCTTTTTGGGTCTATCGATATTAAATCTAGGATTGATTTTCAATAATCTCTTAAACTCTTTCATGTTTCCGTCTCTTGGACGTTTGTTACGTTTGTTTCCGTCTATTGGACGTTTTTTGGGTCTATCGAGATTAAATCTAGGATTGATTTTTAATAATCTCTTAAACTCTTTCATGTTTCCGTCTCTTTGACATTTGTTTCTGTTTACTACACGTTTTTTGGGTCTATCGAGATTAAATCTAGGATTGATTTTCAATAATCTCTTGAACTCTCTATCAGCATTGAATTTAGCATTTTTCGAAGTCAATCTCTTGAACTCTTTCATGCTATATATAAAACAGGTGTCTAAATGAAAGATTTATGTATAATCAATCACTGCAAAATGGGTCAGTCATTGAATTAGACAATAGTGTAGTATATAATGACCCAAGAATTCAGACTACACCCAGTGATTAAAAATTACGAAGCATCTAGTGATGGTACTGTCAGAAACTGTAGACTGAAGAACCCAATTGGGTGGGATAATGGTATGGGGTATTTGGTGTTTAATGTTGGAAGGAAGACATTTCGCAATCATCGTTTCGTATTTGAATGTTTTAATGGATTGATCAAAGATGGTTTTATTATTGATCACATTGATTCTAATCCAAGGAACAATTCTTTATCCAATCTGCAAGCTATCACACAAGGTGAGAATATCAAACGAGGAAGGAATGGCACTTGTTCAAATAAAGCGAGACCAGTGAAATCTTTGAATACAACAACTAACGAAGAGAAAATATTTCAATCATTATATGAAGCCGGCAAGTATTTCAATATTTGTAGAACTTCAGTACGATTCGTTGCAGAGGGGATAACCAAAACGGCTATTTCAAAAAAGACGGGACAAAAAGTTCAATTTAGTTATGTCTAATGCGTCATAATTTCCAATTAGAGATATGTCATACTTATAGAATAATGAATTCTGAAAACATGAATAGCATCATAGTTGAAATAGCAAAATTGAAAAATCAGGATATCAAACTATCAGATGGATTAAATCCTGACCAAATTGTGTCTGATTTTCAGGATATAGAATACGGAGTTAGCACTAACAAGTATATGCTACCCAAGAAATATGCACTCATCAAAAAAATTCAGAATTCTATTAAAGACTCTCTTTCATTTTCCAGTGACATCAGTGTGTTCGTCCCGTTGTATACTATCGTAGAGGGAATACGAAAAGAATTAGGTAACGAATACGAATTGAAAAAAGAAGTCAACTCTAAAATTAGAAACCTACGAGCATTAATTCAAGAAAATGAACAATTTTGATTGCCCGACCATTGATTGCCCGACCATTATCATTTTTTGATTGCCCGACCATTTATCATTCCGACCCTCATTTTTTTTAGCCGACCCTCAAGGGAGATGTCAAAAATCGATGGAGGATGTGTCAGATTGGTCAAAACTAGAATGTTGAAACTATCAGTATTATTTTATTTATATACAATTTTGATACTTTCAACATCACTGATAGAAGGTGTCTCACGATGAAATAACGCTTCCATGACTGTGTTAAAAAATCATCTGACATGTCAAAAAAGTGGAGAAATTGTTTTACAATTGAAAAATGGTTTCTGATTTCAAATAATGGTCAATGAAGCATTAACAACCCGACTGGCTCGTGAGCGACTAGATGCAATCAGGAGATTTGTACCAATTCGTGACTCTGTACGGAATAAACTGCAACAACGACAGAGTTTACAAACTGATTTTGCTCTGGGGTCTGAAGAATTGTTTAAACCAGTAACCACAGCAACGTACGGGGTAGAGCGTGCTATACTGGGAGATGATCCTGACGGTAAGAGAAAGGAAGAGGGTCTTATTTCTGTACTCGAAAAAATAGCAGCGAAAACTGAACAAACTGAACAAACTGATCCGAAAAAAACGACTGTTTCTCTGTTGAATAAATTTACTGATCATGCTAAAATAGTAATAAAAAAACCTAGTTTATTGAAATCAAAGGATTATCAAGCCTTTGGTAATTTTGCTGCTCAAAGTTATAATTCAAAAAAAGATTTTTTAAAGGACGAGTATAAGAATGATAGAATATCAAGTAATGATTGGTTCGATAATTTGTATAAACTAAATAAGGGGATTGGTCGTTTGAATAAGGATGAGATAGGATACAAGGAATTTCAAAGGGGGATTAGTAATTATAAAAGAGAACAAATAGAAGAGCGACAACGAGAAATAGAAGAACGGCAAGAACTAAAACGTCAAACACCAACACGGAGACAAACAAGAAGACAAAAAAAACAACAACTACCACCTGATGATGATGATGATTTAGAAGAACGACGTCAAACACCAACACGGATACAAAAAAAAACAACAACTACCACCTGATGATGATGATGATGATATTCTTGATTATTTACAAACCACGGATACAGACAAACTAGATGAAGCAGCTGGCTATAGCGGAAGTGGATTAGGAAATCCAAGGATTGGAAACATTTGTCCTGATAGTGTTATCAATGATATATCACGATTAGATGTTCTTGTAGGAGGGTTCCGAGCTGGAAATAACTCTCCAGAAATAATTAATGAAGCAGCTGATATCTGTAGACGGTTATTTGCCGGCGGTATCATGGATATCAAAACCTATCGAGATTTCATTGACGAGTTAGCAAATGGGTATCATAGCGATTAAATAACAATTGAAAACACTATTGTTTTTATAATAATGATCATCCATTACAATCATGATAAACCAACCCCCGTCTATGTAGTTAATTCACGGTTTCCAGTTTATAAGGCATACTACGGAGATGGCCTCGGCAATACCATTTTAGGATTCTTTTCAAGAATGGCCCCAAAAGTGATGCCGTTAGCTAAACAGTTATCAATGAAAGCCATTGATGTTATTCGTGATAAGGGTATTAGTACTGTTGGAAATCTTGCCGGGAAAGCGTTTTCAACTGCGAAGGATAAAATAACATCATTAGTGGGGCGAAAAAAGAAACCGTTACCGTCTACAGAAGAAATGCCTGCAAGTGTTAGTAAAATAATAAATAACGCAGTAGATGAAAAACTAGCGTCGATGGTAAATCAAGGGGACCAAAGCAATATTGCAAACATGATAGCGGGAAGTGGCCTTAAAAAACTACGTCGATGAAAATGGAAAAATCGTTTACGATTTCACTATTTAGACTCTGATAAATAGAATAAAATGTTCAAAAAATCATCTGATCCAGCGTTTGATATAGACGCCCCAGTTGGCAAGGATGATTCTGTACGCGATTATCAATATTACGCCTATCATGCCATAGACTCAAATAGTCGAGCAAGAATTGATCTTCAAGTCCATGATACCAGTAAATACTTTTTGCCCTGTGAAGCATTTATTGAAGTAGAAGGAGAAATTGTAACAGCTGCTGATACTACTGCTGTACCAGCACCGTATCCAGCTGGTACTCAAGTCGGTTTTGTCAATAATGGTATTATGGCGCTATTTGAGAGTGTTAGATATCTCATTGATGGAAAAGAAATTGAGTCCATAGATCGTGATGTTGATGTGGCTACAACAATCATAGGGTTAGCGAGATATTCTGATGATTATACAAGATCAGCAGGACCCTCTATGATGTTTGCAAAAGATGGTAAGAATACCGCTGGTGGAAATCCATTTGTTGTAAGACGACCAAGAAATAATGCTGATACAGCTAATGCTGATGTTGAAAATATGATTATAAACAACGATCCTAATTTCAATCTAGGAGCTGCAACACGAAACGCAGTGTTGGGAGTAGGGCGTAGACCATTTTCATGTGCGATTCCACTGCATCACATATTTGGATTCTGTAGAAACGTCAGAAAAGTTATCTACGGGGCGAAGCATACAGTAACGCTTGTACGAAAGAGTGATGATAACGACGCAATTTGGAGGATTCCAGCAAACCCAGCTGCAGCACATGTAAATGATGATGCCGGTAAAGTCAATTTAACAAAAATATCATTGTGGATGCCAGTGTTGACTCCAGCAATCACCGCAGAACAACGACTACTATCATTTATGGACCAAGGAGGAAAGTCGTTGTTGAGTTGGCTAACCGTGAGTACAGATGTGAAGCAATCAAATATCAACGGGTTATTCACTTGGAACCTAGCATCAAAACAAGGCGTTTCTGCGCCACGTCATATATTTATTGCGTTCCAAGATAACACACGAGTTGGCAATCAACTCTTCAGTCATATGATATTTGATCAATTAGGTGTGAAAGACGTCTCACTGAGAATAAACGGCCAGCAGGAACCATCTGAGGATATACAACTTAATTACACAGAAAATCATATTGCACGAGTTTATCATCGTCTGTTGTCATTTATGGCACGCGATCAAAATGTGGATACTGGTTTGCAAATATCACAATTTGATTTTAAAAATCTGTATCCGATCTACTACTTCTCACTGGAACATCTCGATTTGACAAGACAGTCAGTTGTTGATATACACTTTAGAGCTAATGTGACTCGTGGTGCTATTGCTGATTATAGAGCGGTTGCTGTCATTCTCAGTGATAAATCAATGCTACTCGAAGGTGTTGGTGGAAGAATGAGAGTGGTAGATGCCCCAGTAGAAAATCTTTGAACGATTTTTCTCGATTTTTCATTGAATTAGAATCAATCAATTATATATAATGTCATATAGTGTTATTAGTGTTACGTTAACTCCTGGTCAAATCAAAAAATTGCAATCAGAATCGGCTAAAAAATGTGGAACCACAATCACGTTGAAACCTAATCAAATGACTGGTGGTGAAAATAAATTATCGCTGACAACTCGTCAGGTGAAACATTTCAATGATGCTTTCAAGGATAAAAAGGGAGTTCAGATTACTCTCTCTGCGGCTGCTATTAAAAATATGATGAAAACGGGTGGTATATTTCCATTGTTAGCTGCAATACCAGCATTGATTGCAGCAGCAGCCCCAGCGGTGGCTAAAGCAGCAGCGTTAGGAGCCGTTGGTACTGCAGCAGGAATGGCACTTAAGAAGGCAGCTGGACAAGGATATAAAAAAAAGAGACGATCCGTTCAAGGATTGGGTCTAAGACTACCAGGAACCCCGTATTCGTGGTACAGCGGAAAGGGTCTAAGACTACCAGGAACCCCGTATTCATGGTACAGCGGAAGATCCGTTCACGGATCAGGCCTGAGACTACCAGGAACGGTTTATTAATTCAGAAATCTTCAATTTCCGAACCTATGGTTCCCAAATCTTCGATGGTTCCAATGTCCAATTTTGATTTAATGGATGCTGCTAAAAAACTAGCGATTAAAAATTTCAGAGGTGTTTTTATGAAAGATCAATTACCACATCAACCAAACAAAACTGAAACAGGTATTATTAATCTCGATAACAGCACCGGACCTGGAACTCACTGGGTTGCATACGCTATTGATCCACGTGGGATTGTCTATTTTGATTCATATGGATTAGCCCCACCAAAAGAGTTTATGCGGTATATAAAAACCCTTCCAATGAAGACTTGGTATTCTACGCTACCAACACAACAAATCAATGACCCACCAATATGCGGCAGTGAAGTATTAAATGTCCTTGACGCTATTTCTAACTCCTTGGGTAACCCAAGGGGAAAACCACCACATATTGTCGTAAATGACTACACTAGTAATCGCTTTTTAGAGAGAGATATATAAAATATCATGATTGATATTTGGGGAAGACCTCTGAAACCCAAACCCGATGACACTGCAACCTCTGATTCTATCAAGGATATACAAAAAAAAATTAAAGATGAAATCGCTGAGACGTTGAACTTAACAAGTGTTGACCCGAATGAAATAGTTGTATTTCAAGACAAACAGGGTAAATTGAAATCCAGTAATATTTCTCTGGATGATATTTTGGTTAAACAACAAAACGCAATCGAGAACACCGTTGCGCTATTTTCCGATCAGGGTAAATTGAAAACCAGTAATATTTCTCTGGATGATATTTTGGTTAAACAACAAAACGCAATCGAGAACACCGTTGCGCTATTTTCCGATCAGGGTAAACTCAAACCGGGTGTACTTTTTTCGACGATTACAGATCGATTTACAAACCACGATAAAGAATTTGAAGATCATTTAAGAAACTACAATAGTTTCCGTAGAAATGTCGTTCATAAGTTCTTTGGTTCCCCAATTGTAGTTACACCATCTATCGCTGAAATTAAAACGTTTGTTGATGATCAAAAGGTTATCAACGAAGCAACAAAAACAACAACCGACGCCATTGATACATTTATTGGAACCCCGTTAGATAAAATTGAACTAAAACTCCCTGATATTAAAAAATCCATTGATGAGACGAAAACTTCCATCGAAGGCATCAAAGGTGATCTTTCGAGGGTGATAACAGCCATTGGAAAAACAAAAATTCCTCATGAGAAAACCAACAACTTAGTATACACAATCCAACACGGATCATTTGAGTGGACACCTACAAACAACACATTAGATATCACTGCAACCGTCAAGGGTATTTATCGATTAACACTAGTAACACCATCGTCTCAATTTGATATTTCATCGTCCAGTTCATCTGGGGTCAATAATACGATTTCAACGATCATCGACAAGAATACAACTGAAAAGTTCACAATCACATCTACTGATAATCATTTGGTTAGGGTCTCAACAACGTGGTATGTGGAATTCGTAGCGAATTTAAGTAAATCGTAATTGAAAACGCTAGCATATTTAAAATAAAAAATGATTTCATCATCGCAATATCGCTATGATCAGGTCAGAGAGTATCAAACTAGACTCAAAACCTTGTCTGAGGAGTATGAATTGAAAATTAAAAAATATCGCAGGAGAATTACCGCAATTGATGTTACTGTGTACGCTGTGAGTGGTGTAATCACCGGAGCTGGTATTATACTGTCTTCAGTGACAATGATGGCTCCGATAGCTGTTCCAATTTGCATTTCTGCGGCAACAACAATCGCTGGAATAATTTCAATAATCACAAAAAAAATATCCTCATGCAGCCAACGGAAACTACAAGACTACATAATTCAATTTCATGTTGTGTCTACTGCATACTCGCAATTATCCTCATTGATATCGTCATCTCTCGATGATACAATTATATCAGAGAGTGAGTTTTCAGCGATGGTAGATATATATGATTCTGCGATGTCAAAATTAGAAATACATCATGAATATAATAACAATGACAACACAGATGGAATTACTTCAACAAATAGTGGAGAACACAAACCCAGTACAAACAAGCATGATCTCAATAACCTCAACGAATCCAGAATTCAGTGTGAATTTCCCCTCTCCGGTCCCAGTGAAGGAAATCGCGCTAGCAAAATTACGAGTATACCACAGTTGGCCAAATATTAGGTCAAAACCATTTGGTGGTCAACAACCGAATAATTCACTGGTATTTGCAAATAAGAATAAACCCGACGGTACCCCAGACTGGAACGTTGTTTCCATACCAACCGGATCATATCAAATTGAACAAATCAATGATGAATTCGCGCGTAGAATAAAATCGATTACTGGAAAAGAATCAAAAATAGCTATAACAGTTCATGTGCCGACACTATCATCTGCCATTGAAATAAGCACAGAAGGATACGTCGTAGATATCTATCAGAGTTCTATTAGAACCGTACTAGGATGGCCTGAATTACCACCCGGAGGAAAAACCGTTAAATTACCAGAACCACTAAAAACTGATTATATCACAGACAGGACAAAATCTGATAATCCAGTAAGGAGTTATAAAGATTATGATAAGTCATATTTTTTCATTAGAGTAGAATATGATGAAAGAGTACGACTTATTCATCATCTTGCTAACCGGGATAAAATCACTGAAAATTTCACAGCTTTCAATAACGATATTTCGTTGTTGTTTATATCTCTTAGATCCGGCACTCTCACCCGAGATGAATTGATCAGTGTCGTAGAAACATGTAACAAAATCATCAATGACATGGAAACATTTCATTCACAAATTATTCAAGAAGTATTAGGTGACAGAAGTCCTAAAGCAAGAGATTTATTTGCAATAGAATATAGGATCCGCATAGGAGATATTCCAACATTCAAACTTCCAGGATATAATATCTCAGAACTACAAAAATCTCTCGATGATGCCATCGATGAAGGTTTCAAAAAAATCCATGATACGTGGAAAAAAACACCATCACAACCACAAACAACTATCCTCAAACATAATAATGACCCAGATGGTGGTGGCAGGCATATTGCTCCGTTCAATGTGAATATTTCAACGGTGATTGCGCTCAATTTAGTATGTGATGTGATCGAAGGAAGCTATCAAATAAATTTAGAACGATCAAATCAAGCTCAGCAAGGATATATTTTGTATTCATTTGCACCAACAGCTCCTCCAGGGTTTTTAATAATTGAGTCCCCGGTGAATCCAGTCTATATGCGATGTCATAATAATTCATTAACCAGAATTAATTTCAAACTCACTGACCAGTCTAATAATCTGATTGATTTACAAGAGGAGGTTTTACAAATTAGTCTATTTGTGAAATCGTAGTGATTTTCGTCCCCCCAGACAATGTCTGGAACACGATATCGTATCGGACTGGATCAAATATTCGGTTAACCCAGAACTGAAAGTTCTAGCAGCAGAGAGGGTAGTGACAACGACGTTGTAGTCCCTTTCCCAAAAAATGTAATAGTTGAAAAGTTTTTGATTTCATTAATTTCATTGATTTTTTCATAATTTTTTTTGGGACCTAATCCATGATTCACACACATATTTGGGACCTGATGTCATTGACTTTTGAGTCTGATGTCATTGGTTTCATTGATTTTAAGCGTGATTTCAGTGAAAACTTGTCTAAAAATGTTGTCTGGCTCACCCTCTCTGCTGCTACGGATACTATGGATTTTAATATTAATGGTACATTTACATGGCACTTGGCATCAAAACAAGGTGTTTCAGCTCCTCGTGATATATTTATTGCGCTACAGAATACTGCGCGATTAAACAATCAAGAACGAAGTCATATGATATTTGATCAGATAGGTGTTAATGAAGTCTCGCTGAGAATAAACGAACAGAGGAACCATCCGATGATATACAACTGGATTACACCACTAACCATATTGCACGCGTGTATCATCGTCTGTTGTCATATATGGGACGCGATCAAAATGTCGATACTGGTCTGCAAATATCACAATTGGATTTTAAAATTCAATATCCGATTTATTACTTTTCGCTGGAACATCTTGATTTAACAAGACAATCTGTCGTTGATATACACTTTAGAGCTCGTGTAGCACGTCCTGGTGGTATTGCTAATTACAGAGCGGTTGCTGTCATTCTCAGCGACAAATCAATGCTACTAAAAGGTGTTGGTGGACGAATGAGAGTAATCGATGCACCAGTGTAAAATATGTAATTGAAAATCTTTCGGATGTTTCACACTAGTGTTTCAATCGTAGATTTTTCCAATGCAGCAATTAGATCAATCTGTTATTAAATAAGATGTCATACAGTGTTGTTAGTGTTACATTGACCCCTGGTCAACTCAATAAATTGCAATTAGAATCGGCTAAAAAATGTAGAACCACGATAACGCTGAACACAATCAGATGTCTGGTGGTCAGAATAAATTGTCGCTGACAACTCGTCAGATAAAATGGTGCTTTCAAAGATAAAAAGGGCGTTTAGATCACACTCTCTGCAGCTGCGATCAAAAATATGATAAAATAAGGTGGTATATTTCCGCTGTTAGCTGAGTTACCAGTGTTGATTGCGGCAGCGGCCCCAGCGGTGGCTAAAGTGGCAGCGTTAGGAGCCGTTGGTACCGCGGCAGGGATGGAACTAAAGAAAGCTACCGGGAAAGGATATAAAAAAAGAAAAGAAAGTGTCTAAGATTACCAGGAACCCCGTGTTCATGGTACAGCGGAAATGGCCTGAGACTAGGAACAGTTTACTAATTCGAGAACCGAAGGTTCTATCGCAGATATCGCCGATGTCAAATTTTGATTTACTCGATGCTGCTAAAAACTAGCGATAAAAAACTTCAGAGGTGTCTTTATGAAGATCAATTGCCGGCACAACCAAAAAACGCTGAAATCGGTATCATTAATCTCGATAACAGCACCGGACCTGGAACCCACTGGGTTGCATATGCGACTGATCCGAGTGCAATCGTCTATTTTGATTCATATGGGTTAGCGCCGCCTAAAGAATTTATGAGTTATATAAACCGCTTAAAAACTCCTATCTGGTATTATATGCTACCAACACAAGAAATGAATGACCCACCAATATGCGGCAGAGAAGTATTGAATGTCCATGACGTTATTTCATCATCGAGAAAACCACCTCATCGGGTCGTAAATGAATATACTAGCAGTCACTTTTTAGATAGAAATTATATAAAATAACATGATTGATATCTGGGGAAGATCTGTATCAATGTTGAAGAAACCTGATGCCGATGGCACTGCAACCGGTGATGTAAAAAAATAATCGAAGATGAAATAGCTGAGATGTTGAACTTAGCAAGTGTTGATCCCAATGAAATAGTCGTATTTCAAGATCGTCAAGGAAGATTGAAAACTAGTAACATTTCCCTTGATGATATTTTAGTAAAAACAACGCAACGCAGCAGAAGATACTATCGCGTTGTTTTCCGATCAGGGTAAACTCAAACTTGGCTTCCTTATTTCAACTATTGTGGATAGGATTAACAATTTAGAACCATTAAAAAAACTACGCGATGAATATGACGACCATATAACTAAATTCGATCAGTTTTCTGAATTACAAAGAAATATAATTGACAATATTGACAAATCTCTATTAGATTTCCTTGGAAATCCACCAGTGACCGCACCGAAACTCACAGAGATAAAAACAGCTATGATCTAATTAGCAACACTTCAATCCAGATATGAAGAACATGTCGAGAAATGTTCAACTTTTTGTAAAAATATCATTGATACATTTTTTGTAACTACGCCGGATAAAATTGACATAAAACTACCAGAACTTAAAAAATACATCGATGAGATGAAAAACACCATCGAGGCAATCGAAGATGATCTACCGAGGATGATATAAAAACTTGAAGAAAAAAAACCCTCACGAACAAAAAAAAATATCATAAAGAACGTGTACGCGATCCAACACGGATCATTTGCGTGGACACCTACAAACAACAAGTTAGATATCATCGCGGCCGCCAAAGGTATTTATCGATTAACACTAGTGACACCGACTCAATTTAATATTTCATCAACGAGTTCATCTGGAGTCAACAATATGATATCAACGATTATCGACAAAGGAACAACTGAACGATTCACAATAGCATCCACTGATAATAATTTTGCTAGGGTTTCAGTAACATGGTTTGTGGAATTCGTAGCGGATTAAGTTAACAACTTAATTGAATTCTGTTGCAATAAATAAAATGTCATCATTAATGATTTCATCACCGACGATACCCTCGGTATCTCAATACCTCTATGATCAGGTCAGAGAATTTCAAACTAAACTCAAAGCGCTCACTGAGGAGTACCAAACAAAAATATAAAAATACCGACGAAGAATTACCGCAGATGATGTTACCGTGTACTCGGTGAGTGGTATAATCACCGGAGCTGGTATAATACTCTCCTCGGTGACAATGATTGCCCCGATAGCTGTTCAAATTTGTATATCCGCGGCTACAACAATCGCAGGAATTATTTCCATTATAACAAAAAAATATCATCGTGTAGCCAGCGCAAACTGCAAGATTACATAATCAAGTTCCATGTTGAGTCCACTGCATACTCGCAATTATCCTCGATGATATCAGATAATGAGTTCTCAGCGATGGTATGTGTTTATGATTCCGCGATGTCAAAATTAGAAAAAGATAATAACAATAACAATGGCAACATCGCAAGAACTACTTCAACGAATAGCAGAAAATACCACACCGGTGAAAAGCTGCATGATCTCAATAACATCAACCAATCCTGAGTTCAGTGTGAATTTCCCTTCTGCGATTCCCGTGAAAGAGATAGCGTTAATAAAATTACGAGTGTATCACAGTTGGCCTAACATTAGGTCGGTAGCATTTGGCGGTCATTAACCGATTAATTCCTTGGTGTTTGCGAGTAAGAATAAACCCGATGGTACTCCAGACTGGAACGTTGTTTCGTTACCATCTGGGTCCTACCAAATTGAACAAATCAATAAGGAATTTCAACGTAGAATAAAATCAATTACTGGAAAAGAATCGAAAATTGCTATAACAGTTCATGAGCCGACGTTATCATCCGCGATTGAAATAAACTCACCCGGGTATTCCGTAGACATCTATCAGAGTTCAATCAGAACTATATTAGCATGGCCTGAAAATCCACCTCAGGCATTTTATCAAATACCAGAACCAAAAAAATCCAATTATGTCACAGACGAAAAATCACACCAAGAAATTACTCCATCATATCGAAATGATTTATCTGATATAAAATATACACGATTAACTGATAGATTTATATATCTATATCTATATATCTATATCTATATATATATATATATATATATATATATATATATATATATATATATATATATATATATATATATATATATATATATATCGATAACAATAACATGCAATTGGATTTTGTTATTGAAAAAAAACTGATTTATCCATTACCGTTGTATTCATTTTAAATAACATAATTGATTATTTTAAAAAGATTAATCAATTACATAGAACACAACTAGAACGACTACGACGGAGCTTCCAAGAGCATCTCTCTGATATAACAAAACCACGTGATGAGATCATAAAATGTGTTAGGATATTAAATCAGCTTGTATCCGACATGGAATATATCAATAAACGAATAATTCAGATAATAATTAATGATAAGAACGGAGATAAACAAAATTCCTAACTGGTTACAATATAACAGAGTCCGATTTACCCGATTTCAATAACGCAAATGAAGTAAAAAAATCTGTTAATGATCTTATTGAAGAAAACTTTTCTCTAATACTCGCCAAATGGAAATAACAAACAACAATCCTCAAACACAATAATGATCCAGACAGTGGCGGTAGACATATCGCTCCTCAAAACGTCAATATATCCTCGGTTTATTGCATTAAATTTAGTATGGCATGTTATCGAAGGAAGTTACCAAATAAATCTCGAAAGATCAAATCAAGCCCAACAAGGATATATTTTATATTCATTTGCACCAACAGTTCCACTCGGATTTCTAATAATTGAGGATCCAACTAATTCGGTCTATATGCGATGTCATAATGATTCGTTAACGAGAATTAATTTCAGACTCACTGACCAGTCCAATAGTCTAATTGATTTACGAGGTGAGGTTTTACAAATTAGTCTGTTTGTGAAATCTTAAATGATTTTCATCGTAAATTGTTAGTGTTAACCCTATAGCAGCAAGGAGGTGCGACAACGACCTTGGCGTCTTATTTTTTTATTCTGATTTACCAAATGGACGCTCCTATAAAGCATTTACGAGGAAGCCTTGGTTTGCCAAATTGACGCTTATCAAAGTTGGTCTGTAACCATAATTATAATTTATATTCTAAGAGATTACATTTTTGGTGTGATTAATGCTTTTTTCTTCGCATGTAAACTGATCTTGTAATAATTATTAAAAGGAGTGAAATTAAAAATATCTAATAGTTATGTCCTTATTTTAAATCTTTTTCATTGCTTAATTTCATATTGTACTTGTATTTAGATATTGTTATCTTTAATGTTTTTCTGTATACAAAATATCGAATAAAACATTCCTCTTTGTCAGATATTTCTTTAGTACTTGCATATACAGAGAACAATGTCAAGATAATGCGACTGGGTGGGATATCGTGCTACATGTCTGCATCACAACTCCCCAGACACCACTAAAAACAGGCCTCTGGTGACTGAATGGTTTAAGACAATGTCATTTGAGCTCGGTTTCAGAAATTTCATTGATAATGCCACTAAATAAAGCCCACGAGGGTGTTGGATAAATGGTATTAACAATATAAAGCCTAGCCGGACTTAAATAAGTCATATTTCAGCAGAGGATGCTATGTAACATTATATTAAGGCACACACTTCTATATAAAAGTGCAAGTCACCTGTTAATCTAGTTTTTTTTCCTCCCACTCCTACTATTTAATACAGAATCTACTGTATGCATGGGTTAAAGTTCTCTGTGATATGTCAGAAATTGCATCATTAGTAAGCAAGCAAAAGTTATCATGCCATTTTCGGTTCAATAGATACTCCTATTATGTGTTCTGCTAGATCACAAAGTTCCTACTTAACTCCATAACTCATTACCCTCGGCTGACACATGAATAACTCACACAGAAATCCAAATAACTCTGTTGTTGTATTCAGCTGCTATTCAATTCATACATTTGCGTCATAAAATGATGTAAAATAGATGGCCCTCAATTATTGGAGTGAGACTCCTCAGCCCATTTTCATACCTTCATGTATATCATTGTTGTATTCTCTACTTACACCCATCCCCACTGTATCATAGAAGATTTTTTTTTTATATATTACATTATTTTGGCTTGGTGATCATCAGTCAGGACAACTGAAATTTTGCTCGTTAAATTCACATGCAATAGCTGCATTTATTTTCATTTATTTTAATTCAGTATAGTTACAGATGTATAAATGGCTTTTTCAAAAAAGCAGTCCATACACACACACCCTGAGTTTAAAATTCAAACCTTAACTGTATATGTACCGACTGCCTGATTCAGATATGGGAGGACGACGGTTCCAACCTCAGCGTAGTCATACCAGATTCTTTTAAAAAATGTTACTCAGAGAAGCCTCTGTTGCTGGTCAATATTAAGAGGTTAGTGTTAGGAATGGTCAACCTCGAACAGAGACGAGGATACGGTCAGCCTCCTCAGACAGAAGTTTTGGTTTTCACTGACGAGCCAAAGTTGCTATAAGTTTGACACCTTCTCAAACTATGATGACTTATTGCGAGATATTAGTGTGGTCAACAAGCAGCTGAACTTACAGAATGATACTGGGCTCATTAAATAAAAACAGACACCACTTGCCCAATGTGGACGGCGAACACGAGATACACGAACCAGAGTTCAACTTGAGGATTCAACAAATAGAAGAGAGATGGGGATCTCAGATCAATGCTCTTACTAAAAGCTAAATGAACAGTCGTTACTCCTCAGAGAACTAGCGAAAATTAACAGATTATTGAAAACAAACATAGCCAAAGTGACAACAACAATAAACGAACACATTGCAGTAGACGGGCAAAGAGAAATCGAGGTAACAACAACAGATGCCATGTACGTACTCGTGGATGGGGTTGTAACTCAAATGCATACGTTTGCGGATGTGTGTGTGTGTGTGTGTGTGTGTGTATGTGTGTGTGTCTACTGTTAGGTTTTGAATTTTAGCGGACACTAGACAAACGTTTTAAAGATACGAAGCTAATTTCTATGATACAGTCATACATCCAACGTTGGTGGACTATCTGTTTTATTAAACATGTTAATATTATTAAACTTTGATTGTTTCTGTGTAAATTAAATATAGGCTCTTATGTATAATTCGGGGGGGGGGGGGACATCAAGCGTACGTACGCGGGGGGGGGGGGGGGGAAATACGCATAGTTACAGGGAGGAGATGAGGTCAAGCTTTTCCAGATTTTTGCGTACCTACTAAATGGATGGTCCCATGCGCTATTTCAGCGTTTGGTTTTTGTGTGCTTATCCTCCATGTTATGAACTGATATTAATGCAGAATGATGGATAAATTTGTATGTTATTTTGATATTTAATGTTGTTTTTTTAAAAATCAACAATCAGATCGCTACGATGTCTGCAGTGTGGCAGTTTATAGTGATGCCTAGCACCGGACATCATGTTGCAATATATATAGAGTCAAGTCCCACCCAGGCATATTATCCTGACACCAGGCCGACCAGTCCTAACACGGGTCCTACAAAATACTGCTAACCCGACATAGCCATGCGAAGTCAAATAAAAATTACGTATTTAAATTATATTGATGAATGAATTAAAAAAGCCGAAGACTAATTTTGAACATATTTATGCAGAATTAAAAGACCGAAAATTGAAAGACAGTACGAATTCAAAATCGAATAATTAGAAAGTAATAACAAAGTATGACAAATTCATACGTAAACTGTTTATAACTGTATAAATTGTTCATTGAACTTATCGAAAGATTTTGTTAAAACTTTCTAATCACACAAAGACATACAAAGCCTAACAAATCCACACAAAGCGTGACAGTCATAAAAGTCATTTCAGACAAGTCTATTTATATTGCAAATTATATTGACGAATAAATTAACCAAACTGAAGGATTTGTCTGCAACTAAATTATGCCGAATTGAATAAGCAATACAAATTGGTGGCAAAGTTTGAATTGGAATAATAAGAAAATTATATGTAAAATGTTTTATGTAAGTTTAAAAATGGTTATATCCTTGTACTGAATTAAATAGATAATTAAAATCAAAACAATGATCATAGCAAGGAGGGTCATCCAGTGCTTCGTTGAAGAGGTAATTGGGAGAGACAACTGTTTGCTTCATTATTGATGGATGTGCGATTCATGACGGTGTCAAAGTGTTCAGCCCATTGTGGAAGAAAGTAGTTTCAACTAATTTAAATCTAAAGACGGTGCAACGTGTAATTTTAAATAACTTAAATCTAACGACTGCACATACATATACAGGGTCCTTTACTACGTTCAACCTAGATCACGATATAGTATTGGTCTAGATAAAATTTTTGGATAGCAGCAGGGAGGGAGCAACCTCAAATAAACGTCATATCGGGTAAAATCACGCGCGTACAAATTTATATAAAAGAAGACATAAAACAGTAAATTAACTTACCCCAAAGTGACTCTTGGAGAGAGACTCTCGGTTAGTTAGAGGCTTCGGTTTGTTGATATTGGCATTATTGTTTCGTTTTTGTAAGAAGCCCTTATAATAATAATAATAATAATAATAATAATAATAATAATAATAATAATAATAATAATAATAATAATAATAATAATAATAATAATAAGTACTTTATATAGCGCCTAATCCTTAGAAGCTCCAAGTGCTTTACAAGATCTATAATGATATCACTACACTACAGAAAAACAAAAACAAAAAAAACATGAAACTGGAGAACAAAAAAACATGCTGAAAACATTATTGGGTCTCTAAGTTTGATCCTGCAGTCAAAAATGGTGAGTTTTAAAAGCACTTTTAAAAGGGATCACTGTGTCTTTATGTCTAATTTCAATGGGCAATTCGTTCCACATCGCCGGGTCGTAGTATGCAAATGAACGTTGTCCATATGACTTCGTTTTCATAGTGGGAGCAATGATTATTCGATTATATATATATATAAAGGATTTTGTATGAAGAAATAACTCTGTAATGACTTGGAAACTGGTCATGCGGTTTCTTTTCCTAAATCGATCTTGGCGAGACCTTTTTGAAATAATGGTTCGTCTGTCTATAGCACATATGAAAGAGTTAGGGTTAGGGTTGTAGCTATCGTACAGAAAATCTGAGTTTTATGACAGTTCTGTCCAAAGATGCGTCTTGAGAAGAAAAATATTTCTACAGCTTGATTTTGAGACAAATTGTTGCGTTCTTGTTGGATTATTTGTTTTTTGTTGTTGAAAATCTTCCCTTTCTCGACCACTACGTAACGTAATACACTGAGGTTTCAGAATGCAGATAAAAGTGTGTTTAGGATCGAAGGAATGTATGACCAAGAGATAGCGCGTGTAGGTTGGTCTTTAAAGTGTCCGATATTTGTAGGAACCAATTAACATCAAATTGAAGGTCATTATTTTCCAACCCAGGTTTAACAATTTTAAACTTCTTTATAAATCGGGTCTTATCTGATCGTGGTTATTCTTGAAATATTTCCCTAACACAGTATTACTGATACGCCATATGTTTAGCCGTCAAAGGGATCGATCCCGTGGCCTGGTTGTTATAGCTTCCTCATAGGATGCGGTTGGTCGCCGGTTCGAATCCAGGTCGAGTCATACGAAAGACTTATACAAATGATACATAAAGTTGCTTGGCTTGGCGCTCTGCATAAAGAGGATAGTGTTAGGACTAATCGGCCTGTTGTCAGGATAATGTGACTGGGTGTGACATGATGCTAGATGTCTCTGGCATGATGACCCAATGCTCAGCATCACTATAAACCGCCACAATGCAGACATCATATCGATATGACTGATTTATATATATATATATATATATATATATATATATATATATATATATATATATATATATATATATATATATATATAACTATGTTAAATTATAAGATCACACACGCACAAAAGGAGTATATGTATTCCGCAATGTTATACGATTCGCCCACTGCAGCTGAACGATGGGTCTTTACGTGGGAATTTTAAAAGTGACTGACCAAGATTGATCTTTCTGAATGTTTGGCAAGGTGTAAATGTGCCTAGTTATAACCTGGTCGGCTAAAGTAGTATGTCTATTGGCTATAAACTTCTCATTTATTAATCGTTGCACAATCTCAGTTATCAGATAGTGTGATGCCTGCATACAAGTTCGTTCTGTTATTTCCCTCACAATAATGGCAGGAGGCGGAAGGTAGCAGATACCAAGAACGTTTCACAACAACTTATATTTTCGTTTTGTTTGGTTTACCATTGAAAAAGAATAGCCGTGAATTTTCTTGTAAATTCTTCCCCTGGTACTAGAAGTTTAGTTTTTGGCATAAACTTCAAACCAGGTTTATGAATGTATTTTCAGGTTCTGTGTATCTCGACCCACCGAAAATCCCGTATGTACCCATATAGTTTTCCACCCAACGGTAATATTGGTCTGATAGACAGGGCAATTTGGTTGCATTGTTTACTACAGTACTTGTATTTTAGAGCCCTATAGTTAGATATTTTGTTAATTACAATAGGTCCAAAGGCTTAGAAGTAACATGTAGTTGTTTACTTTATGGTTAGGGTTACTGTTATCTTTGATTTAACATACATACATACATACATACATACATACATACATACATACATACATACATACATACATACATACATACATACATACATGCATGCATGCATGCATGCATGCATGCATGCATGCATGCATGCATACAGAGAGAGAGAGAGAGAGAGAGAGAGAGAGAGAGAGAGAGAGAGAGAGAGAGAGAGAGAGAGAGAGAGAGAGAGAGAGAGAGAGAGAGAGAGAGAGAATCAGTCGACGTGGAATTTTAGCGGACACGACTAACTTTCTAAAGTGAAGCAGCTTTTATTTATGCAGTCAGATACTCAACGTAGGTGTACTGTTTTTTTTTAAAAAAACACAAGTTAATATTCCATAGAATTCGGATGGAAGTGCGTCAAGCATACATATGCAGGGTTTGTGGGTGATGGTGTGTGTGTTAAAAAGTATGCTTGGGTACAGTGATGGGTGAGGGGTCAAGCTTTGCCAGATTTTTGCGTATGTACTGAATGGATGACCCTTTATTAAATGCTTCTTGTACAGGGGTTTATGCTTTGAGATTACAAGTTTGTTTATTAAATTAAAATACATGTTCTTGTTTCCATGCAGCTAGAATGCGACAAAGGTTTGTCGCACAACAAGTATTAGGGGATTAGCATTCGCTAATTAAGGTTAGGAGAACAGGTTTGCGGGCAATATTCATGGTTTTCTTAACGTTTGTCTACGTTCCCTATCAAGACTTGACCAGATATTTAGATAAATGGAACGCAACCGTGCAGAAGACGGTTTCTATACGTGTTTTTCTGTGTCTTATGGAGAAAAAAAACAACAACATACAGTACACATACTCAACTGTTCATAAGAGAGAGAGAGAGAGAGAGAGAGAGAGAGAGAGAGAGAGAGAGAGAGAGAGAGAGAGAGAGAATGACAATGGGTGAAAGTAAGAGAAATCAAGATAAAATAAATGTTATTTGGTTATCTTTTTTATTTATTGACAGCCACAAGAATAATACAAAAGCATTTTGAAGAAAAAACCCACACAATTACATTAGATATAGCAATATAAATTTGTAAATAAAAATCTTGAAAAAACTTTACAAAGTCAACAAAATTGAAGATGCCTGACGCATTACACTAAACCCCAATAAAATATATGACAACTGATGATATAAAACATAAACATCAGTAGGTCATTATCCTAAGGGGTAATAGCGCCAGTCAATTTCAACAGTAAATATCACATCATAATGAAGCAAAATACACATACACACACACATATATGTATGTATATGTATTGGGTTAATGAAAAAAGTACTTAAAATACATTTGGAAATGATGGGAAAAAAGCTAATACTGTGCCTTCTATCTGGAGTTTAAGTATCTGAGCATTGAAAATCGCTAACATGTTATTAACATGTCGTTCTGCATAGCAGGAGTTATCTTGCAGGCACTCAAGCATTAGCATTGGAATGCAAAAAAATAAAATAATATTAAATCACCTTCATAAACATGTATTTGAAAAAATAATTTGTTTAAACTATTATATATATCCACACCATATTAATAATACTATGCAAAAACAAATTCTCTCTGTCTATCTCTCCCCAACAATACTCAATGTGCAATTATAATGAACAGTGAGGCAGGCGGTGTAATTGACCCGGACCCATTACTACCTAGATACTGTACAGTGAATAATACTAAATAAAATAATTTTAAAAAAGAATTAAATTATCAAATGGGCAAACAAATGACATCTATTATCAGTAAGAAGTTGAAATAGTATTCTACTCTTCAACAGAGATAATGTGATACAAATGTGAACACTTGTCTACTATACACACAAGGAAGATATTAGCACAACTACTGCCATCTCACGTCTGTCTGCGTGTGTTCGAGTCTAATATTCAGCAAAATGTAGTTATGTGAGAAAGCTTACCAGTAGCTTCTCGTGGGTTGGTGGTTCTTTCCGGGGATTGTCCGGGTTCTTCCTCCACCATTAATACTGGCCGCCATGTATAGCCTATATTGTGCTGAAAAATGGCGTTAAACCATAAAAAAAGAAACAAACAAATAAACATATAATAAAGGGGTACCCAAGTGGTTTAAAGAGCTCTCTGTTACGGATCACTGCTATCTCACCTCTGTCTGCATGTGTTCGAGTCGTAGATTCGGCTAATGTGTCCCTCAAGTGCAATAATAAACCCAGAAATCGTATCAAATGAAACAATGTGAAATGCAGCAAAGAAATGTAAGAAATGAAAGTGTTTCAATGATCTATAACATACATATAAACTCCAGCTAAAGCAAATGTCATATGTTTTTTTTTAATACATTTCTTCTCTTATGCATTCCATTCATGTATGAAAAATTGCAAGTAGGAGAAAAAATGTTCTTGGGCCATTTGACAAGCTGATTTAATACACTGAATGAAACTGTTAAATTGTTCACATAATGAAGAATTGAGTCAAATCAAATCAGTCTTGATAGATATGCACATAAACATTTCTGAGCAAACCCATGGAAAATGTCATGGAAGAATCAAACTACTATAAAAAGGCCACTTTTTCAATTTAAACAATATTCATGGAGATTAGTTGCAAAGCCATAACACATTCTTTGGTGGAATTTGCAGGTGGGAATAAATTGATGCTGATGGGTCCGTAACAATGTCCATGATTAGGACAGGACCAAAGAAATAAAGATGAAGCACCAGGTGCGGAAATATGAGTTTTTGAGGAGAAAAAAATCACATTGATCATGCTCTAATGGTGGATTATCATAAACCAATGATGTTTAGAACATTTTCTGACTGAACATAATTTCTTTCTTGATTCCGAAATACAGTATGCTAACCCGAACCTTGGAGGATATAAGTACCAAACTGACAACGCAGGTTCAGCTGGAGTTACATTGATTTCACTAACTTATGATATTAAATAGCGAATGAAGTCAACTACATCTTGGTGTATGCAATCTTCACCATTCTCATTAGTGTTGCCAAGCATTAATGTTGCAATCAAATCTTTATTTCAAGTGAATATTCACGCATTTCCTGCATTTTTCTATTGAAGAAAAGATCTACACCAATATAATTTTTTTCTCCTCTCATATCATCCAAATGTTATACAATGCAATCTAGATTCGCTTGAGGGATGATACGAATGATAGAAGCTGTTGTAGTTTTATTGTAACTATCTGTAGGAAGAATGAGTTTTCCTACAGTAAAGAATTGGAAATAGGATTTGGAACTTCTATACTGTCATCTGTTGTCCAGTTTTCTCCTACAAGCTGTCACTTGCATATAAATTCTACAGTTTTCTCCTAGAAGCTGTCACTTGCATATCAATTCTGTTGTTTTCTCCTAGAAGCTGTCTCTTGTGTATCAATTCTGCAGTTTTCTCCTAGAAGGTGTCTCTTGCATATAAAATCTGTAGTTTTCTCCTAGAAGCTGACTCTTGCATATAAAATCTGTAGTTTTCTCCTAGAAGGTGTCTCTTGCATATAAAATCTGTAGTTTTCTCCTAGAAGCTGTCTCTTGCATATAAATTCTTCAGTTTTCTCGTAGAAGCTGTCTCTTGCATATAAATTCTGCAGCTTGATTTTCAAATTCAAGAGCATTGCAACTGTTTAACACTGATAAGTATTGGCTGTGATGTTCAATGGCGTATGGATATTTTAGTGGCATTCTGAAATCCTCATCCACGAAAATGAGATGCAGTGCAGTTTACATCGCTGTAGATAAAAGAAAAAATGTTAACTGTAAAATAAAACATCTTGAATATCACTATAAATACTATTTTAAAAAGATCTTTGTCCTCATTAACAATGTTATCAAATGTGCTTAATTATTAGGAAGCTATGCAAATTGTTATGTATGTGAGACATTATACAAAGATAAAGTTAAGTGAGAAAAAATAGTTGAGCTGATTACCTAAAAAGTTAAAAGTAACAAGGTATGCATCAGTAGTAATGCAAATACGATATTATAATGAAACTATTGTCACATTCAATATAACTGTTCATTCTTCATATAGAAATATGTTATATCTGTAAGAGGACAAAAAAGCAGGAACTGAAATTATTTTAGGTAATTCCTTTCATGACAACAAAGAAGGAATTAAAACTCCATTAAAGAATAAAAAATGTTGAAATATTAAGAAACTGTCACAAAATTTCATGCTACAAACTAAAATTGTAAAACTAGATAAAAGAAAATAATTAAGAAATCATAAGTTTAACTATACCATATAAAATATAGATAACTGATATGATCATGGAAGCTAGGTCATAGATAGAACTATCAGTGAACCAAAAACAAGTTTCTGTTAATATCAAGGTGAATTTTTAATGACAATCATTGTAATAGCTCACCAATGGCACTGGACACTATGCAGATGAGTAGTTATTTTCGATTACTGTCCTAGATGTAAAGCTTGTTCATATGATTCAATGGAATGAAAAGAAAACGGTTCCTGCAAAAGGGATAAAATACATTTTGTAAAAAATATTTAAAATAAGTCGTTTTTCATTGCAACAAAACCTTAAATTTCTTTTATGGACCATTCCCTAGCTTGCTGCATCTTTATACAACAGCAAATGCTTTGTCCATGTTAGTTTGTGTTTTTCTTTTCAGACATTAGACATACGCTGGTGCAGATTCCTAATATTATTGTTGCTTCTTCTGATTCCAATATGTCAGCAGTGTTTGAGATCCAAGTAAGGCTCTGGTTAATATTTGTTTCTCGTTTTAATTTGATGGTCTTCACCACGTATATTTTTACAAAGAAATGTTTGATGTTTTCTAAAAGGTATTTTCTGTACTTATATTGTCATATTTTGTGCAAAGTAGCATTACAAAGTTACAGGAGATATATTTTTTCATTCTTTTTTGGTATCCAGGAAAGTTATGTAATATTTCCAAATTTCTGTATTAATATTTTCAGATTTATTTTATATCAGAGGTCCTTAAAATATTTTCATCTGACATGTAGATGGGTCATGAAAGTTAAATGCTTGCCTGCATACTTGATATAATATTTAATGTGATGATCAGATCAATACTGTATGCTTCAGTTTATGTTCAGATAAAGAGAAATATCAGATCATCGTGCCACACAGCAGTCCCTACTTTTTGTGAACTCATAAGAAAATTACACATTCTTCTTTGAATACATTACCCAATCACATTGTTATAGGGGATGTTTGCCTACTAACTCGTGAATGCAGTCTAACTTGAAAGATTAAATTATTTTCTCTTTCTAAAAATATTCGGGCTTCATCACCAAAACTAGATTGCCCTCAGTGAATTGTCACCAAAGGCTATTAATAAGTCATCAGCGATAAAACAAAATCAGGGTCATGCTCTGAGACTTGATCTGAGACGTACAAAACCGATTAGAGGCAACCACAACAGACTCTTCCTACCATTGCGGGCTGGAGGAGAAGATATTACTGCTCATTACCTTGTATCCTTGCTAAAAATAGGTCATACATGCTCATGAGATCAGAGCTATTGCGACCAGTCTGGTCTTTTAACGTACTACATAACTCTGACACATTATTCAAGCTGTGGGCTGGCATGCAGAATAGACTGTTTCCAGTTTTTGCATGGGGATCTCTCTCTGCATCAGAGCATTTCATAGCTATAATGACAAAAATATTCATTGCAGGTATCTACAGTGAGCTCTGCATTGGTAGATGAAAAGAAAAACCCTATCTACGAACAACCCATAGACTTAGGTAATCTTTAATATATTTTGTGGGTTCTTAAAGCTCATGGGATTTAAATCAAATGGCTTCATATATAAGAGGCAATAGGTAAGTAATGGAATTTAAGAACAGAATTTGTGCTCCACTTTGAAAGAGAAATTAAATTGTTCATATTATAATTATAATATTTTGGGTGTATTTGCATTATATACTATCATCTTCAGTTTTAAGGTTAAAAATTATTAATTTGGATATAGTACATTGCCTGTGCATCTGTCTCTCAGTTCATCTATTAAGTTTTTAATGTCAGGTCAATAGCATAGCTGCCAACTGTCCTGTTTTTTTCCGTATTTGTCCCATATTTTGGACCTGAAACAGACAATAAAGGTGTTATGGACACCCTGGTCGCAGTCGAGTTAGAAATTATAAATCAATGAATGAACTGAGTAAGATTTATTGACTTTTTATCGTGGTTATGCTTTTCGTTACTGAAGTAGGCAGGGGGGGTACAAACAAAGGGGGATATAGACTCAGACTATAGTGTTGGTGGCTATTTATTTTGCACACGTTTCCCAGACATAAAAATCGCAAAGGATTACTATTATGCTTGAACGAAAACAGTTCAGTAAGAAAATCACAGAATTTAGATCATCAATGAAAGTTGGTACATTGGAATCAATGATAAAAAGAAGAAAAAATAAAGTGTGGAAAAGGCTCCTATAAACAGCCTGTGTCTGAGCTTATTGCACTCTTGATAGTTCTGAATGGGCACTCAAATGGAACATGGTGCCCGTCCATAAGGTACAAGTATGCAACACCTGTATCTTTGACATAAAATAACTATGTAGGGCACTGTCCTACTTTACTGATGGTTGTATATGTTGTAAATAGTTACATATGCATTAAAAAAAATAAAAAATCAGTATTTTTGTCACAAGTAGTCAGTATTTAGGGAAATGTGTCTCTTGAGATCTACTTTACAGTTTTTCATGTAGCATACTCTAGTATATAAGGTATAGGTCAAGGCAATCATTAAAGACAGTTTTGTGGGGCTGGTGTATAATGGGATGTGTCATGTACCTTTACTTATATTTTTTTTATATAGAAATTACCTTACAAACAGCCACTAGGATCTCATGACAATTTATCAAAATAGATTTTCATGCCAATAAACTATAGGAATAAAAGAATTAATAGACACTGACTGTCAACCTGAATAAATGAATTAGAAATGGAGGATAAATTGCCTAGATAGCATTTGTAAAAAATAAATATGACACCATGCAGTTATGATGCCTACAGACAGTACACATTGAAGAGTGGCAAAGTGGACAAAACAGTGAGATGCCTGCACATAATGCCTGATAGATAAATTGTGATTTGTCATCTAATCTCAAAATTATTACATGCAACATTTTGGAAAATAAATATCAACGAAACTCTCCTTAATGCTTCAATAAATTATACAGCAGTTTCTTTTCCAATTTATACCAAATATTGTGAATGGGTTTATATGTTGATCTTGATTGAGTTCAATTATGAGGAAGAAACGGTTATTAATTATACCTTAATGTTTTAACAGAATATAGATTTGTTTGTAAAATAAACTAAAGTGTCGGCATTCTTTTTAAAATATCACACAAACAAACCTGATGACTGAAAAGGTCAACTGATTACATGGTTCATTCAATTTGGAGGACTATTTAATACGGGGTTTGTTTCAAAAACTCAATAATCATTTTCTTTATCAAAATGTGTAATTATTATGCAAAAAGACTGTTAAAGATGTATAAATTGTGATACACTTGGATGGATCAAATGACACGAGGCATAGTTATTAGATGGAGTTTTGCTCTTTACTCTAGTAGCATACTAAATACACATTTTTGAAAACTTTCACATGTAGTCTGTCTGCATTGATAGAGAAAGAAACTAATTTCTATGAGGAGAAAATATGCCTTTTAAACATGTTCAGAAGACCTTATAAAAGTTTTACAAACCATGTGTTTAGATATATAAATCACGTGAACACTCATGCCTACTTAGATCCCATGTTAGTGTATTGCGCTTAATTCTTGGGATCCAGCGCGCATTCCTTCCTTGAGGCATGTCTTTGTTAATGTTTTCACTTAAGTGGACTTTGCTGTAAATTTCATGTCTTAATGTTCAGTGTAGTTGTATTCAAAAATGTCTTTTTCATTTCAGTGTTTGTACCAGGAGTTAGTAAAAAGGACAATGGACGGAGGATATATAATAAGGAATTGGCTTGTTTTTTCTGTGGAGAATTGCTAAAGCATCGTATCCAAAATCACCTTGCAACTCAACATTCAGAAGAAGTAGAAGTTGCATTACTTCTTGCAGTAAGATGAAACAAAACAAGGATTTCAGTTATTAAAAAATAAGGGACACTTCAAACATAATATTAAAGTGCTTGAACAAGGGGAAGGAAAGCTGATAAGTGGTAAGAAGATCTACACATTCTTCCAGAGAAGACGAATACTCGCCTTGCATTCATTGTATGGATTTTTTTTCATGTTGAAAATCTCTGGAGTCATTGTGGGAAGTGCCCGTTTTCTACAGAAGAAGAGAAATTTAAGATATTAATGCTAGGTCATCTGTATAGGCAAAATTCAGAATTTTATTAGCAGGTGGACTAGCTAAAAAGACTCTACACTCATTCAACCTTCAACCATTACTGACACCTCACCAGTACTAAAGCATATGAGAAAAGATGAAGTATTTAGTGTAGTAATAAAAGATGAACTAATTATGACATTTGGACAAGTGTTGCACAAAACACTGGGCAGTGCCCGAGTCAAAGATATTTGCCAAAGAATGAGAAAGTTAGCATGACTTAAGATGGCATTTGCAGCATCTGGAAGGGCGAAGCAAGTTATTGATTTGTTTAGAGGATCTTGTTTTGATTCATTGCTAAAGGCAACTAAAAAATTGTGTATCTTGTCACAATCGCAGTCTGGGAAACCTTTTTGAGATACCTTCCTTGGCATTAAGACTTGGCCACCTTCTTGTAAAGTGTGCATATTTAAAGAGAGGCATGGCTATTCGGAAAGAGAACAGTTCCTGGAATTCATACCATAGCTGTTCTTGGAATTCATATCATAACACTTCTTGGAATTCATATCATAGCAGTTCTTGGAATTCATATCACAACAGTTCTTGGAATTCATATTATAGCATTTCATGGATTTCTTATCATAACAGATCTTGTAATTCATATCATAGCAGTTCTTGGAAATCATATCATAGCAGTTCTTGGAATTCATATCATAACAGTTCTTGGAATTCATATCATAGCAGTTCCTGGAATTCATATCATAGCAGTTCTTGGAATTCATATCATAGCAGTTCTTGGAATTCATATCATACAAAGCAATTCTTGGAAGAAATATCATAGCAGTTCTTGGAATTCATATCATAACAGTTCTTGTAACTTATATCATAGCAGTTCTTGGAATTCATATCATAGCAGTTCTGGAATTCATTTCATAACAGTTCTTGGAATTCATATAACAGCAGTTCTTGGAATTCATATCATAACAGTTCTTGGAATTCATATAACAGCAGTTCTTGGAATTTATATCATAACAGTTTTTGGAATTCATATTATAACAGTTCTTGGAATTCATATAACAGCAGTTCTTGGAATTCATATCTTAACAGTTCTTGGAATTCATATAAAAGCAATTCTTGGAATTTATATCATAACAGTTTTTTGAATTCATATCATAACAGTTCTTGGAATTTATATCATAACAGTTCTTGGAATTCATATCACAGCAGTTCTTGGAATTCATATCATAACAGTTCCTGGAATTCATATAACAGCAGTTCTTGGAAATCATATCATAGCAGTTCTTGGAATTCATATCATAGCAGTTCTTTGAATTCATATCATAGCAGTTCCTGGAATTCATATCATAGCAGTTCTTGGAATTCATATCACAGCAGTTCTTAGAATTCATATCATAGCACTTCTTGGAATTCATATCATACATAGCAATTCTTGGAATTCATATCATAGCAGTTCTTGGAATTCATATCATAACAGTTCTTGTAATTCATATCATAACAGTTCTTGGAATTCATATCGTAGCAGTTCTTGGAATTCATTTCATAACAGTTCTTGGAATTCATATAACAGCAGTTCTTGGTATTCATATAACAGTTCTTTGAATTCATATAACAGCAGTCCTTGGAATTGATATCATAACAGTTCAAGGAATTCATATAACAGCAGTTCTTGGAATTTATATCATAACATTTCTTGGAATTCATATCATAACAGTTCTTGGAATTCATATCATAGCAGTTCTCGGAATTCATATCATAACAGTTCTTGGAATTCATATAATAGCAGTTCATGTAATTCATATCATAGCAGTTCTTGGAATTCATATCATAGCAGTTCTTGAAACTCATATCATAACAGTTCTTGGAATTCATATAACAGCAGTTCTTGGAATTCATATCATGACAGTTCTTGGAATTTATATCTTAACAGTTCTTGGAATTCATATAACAGCAGTTCTTGGAATTCATATCATAACAGTTCTTGGAATTGATATCATAACAGTTCTTGGAATTGATATCATAACAGTTCTTGGATTTCATATCAGAACAGTTCTTGGAATTCATATCATAACAGTTCTTGGAATTCACATAACAGCAGTTCCTGGAATTCATACCATAACAGTTTACGGAATTCATATCACAACTGTTCTTGGAATTCATATCTTAGCAGTTCTTGGAATTCATATCATAACAGTTCTTGGAATTCATATTATAGCAGTTCATGGATTTCATATCATAACAGTTCTTATAATTCATATCATAGCAGTTCTTGGAATTCATATCATAACAGTTCTTGGAATATATATCATAACAGTTCTTGGAATTCATATAACAGTAGTTCTTGGAATTCATATCATAGCAGTTCTTGGAATTCATATCGTAACAGTTCTTGGAATTCATATCATAGCAGTTCTTGGAATTTATATCATTACAGTTCTTGTAATTCATATCATATGAGTTCATGGAATTCATATCATAACAGTTCTTGTAATTCATATCATAGCAGTTCTTGGAATTCATATCATAGCAGATCTTGGAATTCATGTCATAACAGTTCTTGGAATTCATATCATAGCAGTTCTTGGAATTCATATCATAACAGTTCTTGGAATTCATATCATAGCAGTTTTGGAATTCATTTCATAACAGTTCTTGGAATTCATATAACAGCAGTTCTTGGAATTTATATCATAACTGATCTTGGAATTCATATCATAACAGTCCTTGGAATTCATATCATAATAGTTCCTTTAATTTTTATAAGATCAGTTCTTGGAATTTATTTCATAATAGATCTTGGAATTCATATAACAATTCTTGGAATTACTGAAGGATCATATCATACCAGTTCTGGAATTCATATCATAGCAGTTCTTGGAATTCATATCATAACAGTTCTTGGAATTCATATCATAGCAGTTCTTGGAATTCGTGTCATAGCACTTCTTGGAATTTGTATCATAGCAGTTCATGGAATTCATTTCATAACAGTTCTTGTAATTCAGATCATAGCAGTTTTTGGAATTCATATCATAACATTTCTTTTAATTCATATAACAGCAGTTCTTGGAATTCATATCATAGCAGTTCTTGGAATTCATATCATAACAGTTCTTGGAATTCATATAACAGCAGTTCTTGGAATTTATATCGTAACAATTCTTGGAATTCATACAATAGCAGTTCATGTAATTCATATCATTGCAGTTCTTGGAATTCATATAATAGCAGTTCTTGGAACTCATATCATAACAGTTCTTGGAATTCATATAACAGCAGTTCTTGGAATTCATATCATGACAGTTCTTGGAATTCATATCATAACAGTTCTTGGAATTCATATAACAGCAGTTCTTTGAATTCATATCATAACAGTTCGTGGAATTCATACCATAGCTGTTCTTGGAATTCATATCATAACACTTCTTGGAATTCATATCATAGCAGTTCTTGGAATTCATATCACAACAGTTCTTGGAATTCATATTATAGCATTTCATGGATTTCTTATCATAACAGATCTTGTAATTCATATCATAGCTGTTCTTGGAAATCATATCATAGAAGTTCTTGGAATTCATATCATAACAGTTCTTGGAAATCATATCATAGCAGTTCCTGAAATTCATATCATAGCAGTTCTTGGAATTCATATCATAGCAGTTCTTAGAATTCATATCATAGCAGTTCTTGGAATTCATATCATAGAAAGCAATTCTTGGAAGTCATATCATAGCAGTTCTTGGAATTCATATCATAACAGTTCTTGTAACTTATATCATAGCAGTTCTTGGAATTCATATCATAGCAGTTCTGGAATTCATTTCATAACAGTTCTTGGAATTCATATAACAGCATTTCTTGGAATTCATATCATAACAGTTCTTGGAATTCATATAACAGCAGTTCTTGGAATTTATATCATAACAGTTCTTGGAATTCATATTATAACAGTTCTTGGAATTCATATAACAGCAGTTCTTGGAATTCATATCTTAACAGTTCTTGGAATTCATATAAAAGCAATTCTTGGAATTTATATCATAACAGTTTTTTGAATTCATATCATAACAGTTCTTGGAATTTATATCATAACAGTTCTTGGAATTCATATCACATCAGTTCTTGGAATTCATACCATAACAGTTCCTGGAATTCATATAACAGCAGTTCTTGGAAATCATATCATAGCAGTTCTTGGAATTCATATCATAGCAGTTCTTTGAATTCATATCATAGCAGTTCCTGGAATTCATATCATAGCAGTTCTTGGAATTCATATCACAGCAGTTCTTAGAATTCATATCATAGCACTTCTTGGAATTCATATCATACATAGCAATTCTTGGAATTCATATCATAGCAGTTCTTGGAATTCATATCATAACAGTTCTTGTAATTCATATCATAACAGTTCTTGGAATTCATATCGTAGCAGTTCTTGGAATTCATTTCATAACAGTTCTTGGAATTCATATAACAGCAGTTCTTGGTATTCATATAACAGTTCTTTGAATTCATATAACAGCAGTCCTTGGAATTGATATCATAACAGTTCAAGGAATTCATATAACAGCAGTTCTTGGAATTTATATCATAACATTTCTTGGAATTCATATCATAACAGTTCTTGGAATTCATATCATAGCAGTTCTCGGAATTCATATCATAACAGTTCTTGGAATTCATATAATAGCAGTTCATGTAATTCATATCATAGCAGTTCTTGGAATTCATATCATAACAGTTCTTGGAATTCATATAACAGCAGTTCTTGGAATTCATATCATAGCAGTTCTTGGAATTTATATCGTAACAATTCTTGGAATTCATATAATAGCAGTTCATGTAATTCATATCATTGCAGTTCTTGGAATTCATATCATAGCAGTTCTTGGAACTCATATCATAACAGTTCTTGGAATTCATATAACAGCAGTTCTTGGAATTCATATCATGACAGTTCTTGGAATTCATATCATAACAGTTCTTGGAATTCATATAACAGCAGTTCTTTGAATTCATATCATAACAGTTCCTGGAATTCATACCATAGCTGTTCTTGGAATTCATATCATAACACTTCTTGGAATTCATATCATAGCAGTTCTTGGAATTCATATCACAACAGTTCTTGGAATTCATATTATAGCATTTCATGGATTTCTTATCATAACAGATCTTGTAATTCATATCATAGCAGTTCTTGGAAATCATATCATAGCAGTTCTTGGAATTCATATCATAACAGTTCTTGGAAATCATATCATAGCAGTTCCTGGAATTCATATCATAGCAATTCTTGGAATTCATATCATAGCAGTTCTTAGAATTCATATCATAGCAGTTCTTGGAATTCATATCATACAAAGCAATTCTTGGAAGTCATATCATAGCAGTTCTTGGAATTCATATCATAACAGTTCTTGTAACTTATATCATAGCAGTTCTTGGAATTTATATCATAGCAGTTCTGGAATTCATTTCATAACAGTTCTTGGAATTCATATAACAGCAGTTCCTGGAATTCATATCATAACAGTTCTTGGAATTCATATAACAGCAGTTCTTGGAATTTATATCATAACAGTTCTTGGAATTCATATTATAACAGTTCTTGGAATTCATATAACAGCAGTTCTTGGAATTCATATCTTAACAGTTCTTGGTATTCAAATAAAAGCAATTCTTGGAATTTATATCATAACAGTTTTTTGAATTCATATCATAACAGTTCTTGGAATTTATATCATAACAGTTCTTGGAATTCATATCACAGCAGTTCTTGGAATTCATGTCATAATAGTTCCTGGAATTCATATAACAGCAGTTCTTGGAAATCATATCATAGCAGTTCTTGGAATTCATATCATAGCAGTTCTTTGAATTCATATCATAGCAGTTCCTGGAATTCATATCATAGCAGTTCTTGGAATTCATATCACAGCAGTTCTTAGAATTCATATCATAGCACTTCTTGGAATTCATATCATACATAGCAATTCTTGGAATTCATATCATAGCAGTTCTTGGAATTCATATCATAACAGTTCTTGTAATTCATATCATAACAGTTCTTGGAATTCATATCGTAGCAATTCTTGGAATTCATTTCATAACAGTTCTTGGAATTCATATAACAGCAGTTCTTGGTATTCATATAACAGTTCTTTGAATTCATATAACAGCAGTCCTTGGAATTGATATCATAACTGTTCAAGGAATTCATATAACAGCAGTTCTTGGAATTTATATCATAACATTTCTTGGAATTCATAACATAACAGTTCTTGGAATTCATATCATAGCAGTTCTCGGAATTCATATCATAACAGTTCTTGGAATTCATATAATAGCAGTTCATGTAATTCATATCATAGCAGTTCTTGGAATTCATATAATAGCAGTTCTTGAAAGTCATATCATAACAGTTCTTGGAATTCATATAACAGCAGTTCTTGGAATTCATATCATGACAGTTCTTGGAATTTATATCTTAACAGTTCTTGGAATTCATATAACAGCAGTTCTTGGAATTCATATCATAACAGTTCTTGGAATTGATATCATAACAGTTCTTGGAATTGATATCATAACAGTACTTGGATTTCATATCATAACAGTTCTTGGAATTAATATCATAACAGTTCTTGGAATTCACATAACAGCAGTTCCTGGAATTCATACCATAACAGTTCTTGGAATTCATATCATAACTGTTCTTGGAATTCATATCTTAGCAGTTCTTGGAATTCATATCATAACAGTTCTTGGAATTCATATTATAGCAGTTCATGGATTTCATATCATAACAGTTCTTATAATTCATATCATAGCAGTTCTTGGAATTCATATCATAACAGTTCTTGGAATTTATATAACAGTAGTTCTTGGAATTCATATCATAGCAGTTCTTGGAATTCATATCGTAACAGTTCTTGGAATTCATATCATAGCAGTTCTTGGAATTTATATCATTACAGTTCTTGTAATTCATATCATATCATTTCATGGAATTCATATCATAACAGTTCTTGTAATTCATATCATAGCAGTTCTTGGAATTCATATCATAGCAGATCTTGGAATTCATGTCATAACAGTTCTTGGAATTCATATCATAGCAGTTCTTGGAATTCATTTCATAACAGTTCTTGGAATTCATATCATAGCAGTTTTGGAATTCATTTCATAACAGTTCTTGGAATTCATATAACAGCAGTTCTTGGAATTTATGTCATAACTGATCTTGGAATTCATATCATAACAGTCCTTGGAATTCATATCATAATAGTTCCTTTAATTTTTATAAGATCAGTTCTTGGAATTTATTTCATAATAGATCTTGGAATTCATATAACAATTCTTGTAATTACTGAAGGATCATATCATACCAGTTCTGGAATTCATATCATAGCAGTTCTTGGAATTCATATCATAACAGTTCTTGGAATTCATATCATAGCAGTTCTTGGAATTCGTATCATAGCACTTCTTGGAATTTGTATCATAGCAGTTCATGGAATTCATTTCATAACAGTTCTTGTAATTCAGATCATAGCAGTTTTTGGAATTCATATCATAACATTTCTTTTAATTCATATAACAGCAGTTCTTGGAATTCATATCATAGCAGTTCTTGGAATTCATATCATAACAGTTCTTGGAATTCATATAACAGCAGTTCTTGGAATTCATATCATAGCAGTTCTTGGAATTTATATCGTAACAATTCTTGGAATTCATATAATAGCAGTTCATGTAATTTTTATCATTGCAGTTCTTGGAATTCATATCATAGCAGTTCTTGGAACTCATATCATAACAGTTCTTGGAATTCATATAACAGCAGTTCTTGGAATTCATATCATGACAGTGTTTGGAATTCATATCATAACAGTTCTTGGAATTCATATAACAGCAGTTCTTTGAATTCATATCATAACAGTTCCTGGAATTCATACCATAGCTGTTCTTGGAATTCATATCATAACACTTCTTGGAATTCATATCATAGCAGTTCTTGGAATTCATATCACAACAGTTCTTGGAATTCATATTATAGCATTTCATGGATTTCTTATCATAACAGATCTTGTAATTCATATCATAGCAGTTCTTGGAAATCATATCATAGCAGTTCTTGGAATTCATATCATAACAGTTCTTGGAATTCATATCATAGCAGTTCCTGGAATTCATATCATAGCAGTTCTTGGAATTCATATCATAGCAGTTCTTAGAATTCATATCATAGCAGTTCTTGGAATTCATATCATACATAGCAATTCTTGGAATTCATATCATAGCAGTTCTTGGAATTCATATCATAACAGTTCTTGTAATTCATATCATAACAGTTCTTGGAATTCATATCGTAACAGTTCTTGGAATTCATTTCATAACAGTTCTTGGAATTCATATAACAGCAGTTCTTGGAATTCATATCATAACAGTTCTTTGAATTCATATAACAGCAGTTCTTGGAATTTATATCATAACAGTTCTTGGAATTCATATCATAACAGTTCTTGGAATTCATATAACAGCAGTTCTTGGAATTCATATCATAACAGTTCTTGGAATTCATATAAAAGCAATTCTTGGAATTTATATCATAACAGTTTTTGGAATTCATATCATAACAGTTCTTGAAATTTATATCATAACAGTTCTTGGAATTCATATCACAGCATTTCTTGGAATTCATATCATAACAGTTCCTGGAATTCAAATAACAGCAGTTCTTGGAATTCATATCATAGCAGTTCTTGGAATTCATATCATAACAGTTCTTGGAATTCATATCATAGCAGTTCTTGGAATTCATTTCATAGCAGTTCATGGAATTCATATCATAGCAGTTCATGGAATTCATAGCATAACAGTTCTTGTAATTCATATCATAGCAGTTATTGGAATTCATATCATAGCACTTCTTGGAATTCATATCATAGCAGTTCTTGGAATTCATATCATAACAGTTCTTGGAATTCATATCACAGCAGTTCTTGGAATTCATATCATAACATTTCTTGGAATTCATATAACAGCAGTTCTTGGAATTTATATCATAACCGTTCTTGGAAATCATATCATAACAGTTCTTGGAATTCGTATAACAGCAGTTCTTGGAATTCATATCACAAGAGTTCTTGAAATCCATATAACAGCAGTTGTTGGAATTTATATCAAAACAGTTCTTGGAATTCATATCATAACAGTTCTTGGATTTTATATCATAACAGTTCTTGGAATTCATATCACAGCAGTTCTTGGAGTTCATATCATAACAGTTCTTGGAATTCATGTAACAGCAGTTCTTGGAATTCATATCATAGCAGTTCTTGGAATTCATATCATAACAGTTCTTGGAATTCGTATGATAGCAGTTCTTGGAATTGATATTATAACAGTTCTTGGAATTCATATAACAGCAGTTCTTGGTATTCATATCATAACACTTCTTGGAATTCATATCATAACAGTTATTGGAATTCATATCATAACAGTTCTTGGAATTCATAGCATAGCAGTCCTTGGAATTCATATCATAGCAGTTCTTGGAATTCATATCATAACAGTTCTTGGAATTGATATAACAGAAGTCCTTGGAATTCATATCATAACAGTTCTTGGAATTCATATAACACCAGTTCTTGGAATTTATATCATAACATTTCTTGGAATTCATATCATAAAAGTTCTTGGAATTCATATAACAGCAGTTCTTGGAATTCAGATCATGACAGTTCTTGGAATCCATATAACAGCAGTTATTGGAATTTATATCAAAACAGTTCTTGGAATTTATATTATAACAGTTCTTGGAATTCATATGATAACAGTTCTTGGAATACATATAAAAGCTGTCTTTGGAATTCATATCATAACAGTTCTTGGAATTCATATAACAGCAGTTCTTGGAATTTATATCACAACAGTTCTTGGAATTCATATAATAACAGTTTTTGGAATTCATATAACAGCAGTTCTTGGAATTCATATCATAACAGTTCTTGGAATCCATATAACAACAGTTATTGGAATTTATATCAAAACAGTTCTTGGAATTCATATCATAACAGTTCTTGGAATTTATATCATAACAGTTCTTGGAATTCATATCATAGCAGTTCTTGGAGTTCATATCATAACAGTTCTTGGAATTCATATATCAGCAGTTCTTGGAATTCATATCATAGCAGTTCTTGGAATTTATATCATAACAGTTCTTGAAATTCGTATGATAGCAGTTCTTTGAATTCATATCATAACAGTTCTTGGAATTCATATAACAGTAGTTCTTGGAATTCATAACATAGTAGTTCTTGAAATTCATATCATAACAGTTCTTGGAATTCATATCATAGCAGTTCTTGGAATTCATATCATAACAGTTCTTGGAATTCATATCATAGCAGTTCATGAAATTCATATCATAACAGTTCTTGTAATTCATATCATAGCAGTTCTTTTAATTCATATCATAGCAGTTCTTGGAATTCATGTCATAACAGTTCTTGGAATACATATGATAGCAGTTCCTGGAATTCATATCATAAAAGTTCTTGGAATTCATATCATAGCAGTTCTTGGAATTCATATCATAGCAGTTCATGGAATTCATATCATAATGGTTCTTGTAATTCATATCATAGCAGTTCTTGGAATTCATAACATAGCAGTTCTTGGAATTCATATCATATCAGTTCTTGGAATTCATATCATGACAGTTCTTGGAATTTATATAACAGCAGTTCTTGGAATTCATATCATAACAGTTCTTGGAATTCATATAACAGCAGTTCTTGGAATTTATATCATAACAGTTCATGGAATTCATATCATAACAATTCTTGTAATTCATATCATAGCAGTTATTGGCATTCATATCATAGCAGTTCTTGGAATTCATATCATAACAGTTCTTGTAATTTATATCATAACATTTCTTGGAATGTTTATCACAGCAGTTCTTGGAATTCATATCATAACAGTTCTTGGAATTCATATAACAGCAGTTCTTGGAATTCATATCATAGCAATTCTTGGAATTCATATCATAACAGTTCTTGGAATTCATATCATAGCAGTTCTTGGAATTCGTATCATAACAGTTCTTGGAATTCATATCATAGCAGTTCATGTAATTCATATCATAGCAGTTCTTGGAATTCATATCATAGCAGTTCTTGGAATTCATTTCATAACAGTTCTTGGAATTCAAATAACAGGACCATATACATTTCGTGTATGAAACAAAACCGAATAATTGAAGGAAAAAAAAACCAACTAAAAATACAATTATTTTTAAAACACTTCACATTTTATTCGTTTTCTTATAAAATATATTATATTTCCGCTGAGAAATAATCGGAAAAACCCATTGAGATCCATAACTCTTTCATAGGCTGTAAATATACCTAAACGAATTATCTCCCTGGATATGATATAGAATAATGCAAAACATGATTAGACATAAACGTATTGATTTTTTTGCCCGGTCTTTCTTGAAATCGCCATCTTGGTTATATTTACTGCACCGTTTCGTATTGAGGCTCTACAAATATCAAAATATCTACCGGCTTCAAACATTGATTGGAATATAATTTCTTCGTTAGTTACTGTATTAAATGATTTTACGGGTCTTTTCCCAATTGATTTATAAGTACCAGTCTTTCCTCGTTTTAAATTCTCACTTTGAGAAATAGCTTTTAGATTATCCAATTTGTTATTATGCGGATTGGAATCAATGTGATCGATAACAAAATCATTCTTGATCAATCCGTTATGACATTAATACACGAAACGATGACAGTAATAAATCTTCTTAATAGCATCAAACATCAAAAATCCCATACCGTTGTCAAAACCAACTGACTTTTCAATCTACGGTGTCTGATAATACCATCACGAGATGCTTCATAGTTTGGAATCACAGGATGTGGTCGGAATTCTTTGTTCATTGATATACTATACTATTGTTTGTCTAATTCATTGTTTTGTTGAATTATTACATTACTTGGAAATCTTCCGATGTAGTCTTGAGGAGTTCTTATAACTTTGTCATTGACGCTGTCAAGGACGCTGTCAGGGTCAGTGTTATCGATGGAATTCTTAATGGAGTTTTTAACTCTTTTATCATAATAGCGCTTCAACTCTCTGTATCTCTTACAACCCAACCGAGACACAATTGTGATATTCCTCTCACACCCTCACACCAACCCCACATCATATGCAGGGTAAAGGACCATAACTCCCCCCACGGACACTTTGCATATGATACCCACAGAACTCCTTTCTGCATGATTTGTTACACGGGGTTACTGATCCAATAATAAGCCATTTGCAATGATTCATTATATAATACATTCTCTATTTAAATACTTGTCTTACGTATAGCATGAAGGAGTTCGAGAGATTATCGAAAATTACACTTTCGAAAAATACTAAATTCAATCTCGATAGAGTCTCTGATAAACCAAAGAGTCTTATAGGTGATAGAACCATGATAAGTAAAATCAGCGACTGTTTTAATGAATTCAAGCGTGATGGAGCATCTCACTGTTGGTCAACATTTCGAATTAATGGTAGTGTTGATGCTTCCATGAACGACGAACGCGCAGCAGTGATAATTTCACATCTTACTAGGAAAAGGTATTTTTTTTAGAGTAAAATTCATTATCCGTTCAGACACTGGAAATTGGATTATCAGGGATAAATTTGAACCCATCTTGAAGGATAAAAGAACCGTCGTTGTGAGTCGAGATTCCAAACCCGGAATTTAGACTGGAATTGACAGACCATACTACGAAAGATCTTATCCTGTAACAGCAGTTGTTTATGGGATATATCTGTTAAATGATAAAAAAAATGAATTGTGTAGCAGAACGAATAATACAACACTTCACAAATGCATCCCGGGGGAACAAATTGACTAATCTAAGACGCCAAAAATAAATGAATGGGAATTAACAGTTAACAAGAATGGAGCATCAATTCATCATATACCCAAATTAGAAACATTATTAAGATACCCAATAACCGTAGTGACGATAACCGGCGAGATATTACACGAATCGAAATATAAATCAAAAGGAGCCCCAATCAAAATTATTGATCATAACGAACACGCATGGACACCTGAGGTAACAATATTTCCGCGAACAGGAACAATAAAATATATACCCGGGGAGTTTTCCGCTCCAGAATTCTCTGAGAAAAATCTATTCGATGATATTTACCAATTGAGTAAAAACGATCTTGTGTCAGTGTGGTTACTTCACAGTGCTGAAAACCCCGAGGGTGGATTCGATCAATTTGTAAGACCCAATGGAGAATTATACCGTACCGAAGCCCTTCATGACAAGATGAAAAAACTAGCTCGTAGTTTCTCGAAGAGTTTCGACGACGAACAATTACTAACAAATTGCTTTACAATTCCGTCGGTTGCGGATCATTTTGCAAAAAAGAAAAATACGTGGAAACCAACGTGAGCTGAATTTCTCACAGATATCAAATCAAGCTGCATCGAATACAACCACGGCGGATTATGGAATACAAAATATAACCCCGAAACTATTATTTCGGCTGATATAGTCGCGTGTTACCTAGGGAGTTTTCTCGAGGACAGAGAATGCGCTGAATACTTCAAGCGATTTGGACATCCCAAACATTAGATGACCCGCGTTGCGATTAATGGCCCACTACCCGATTTTGATTTAACCGGATTCGCTCGTGTGGTATCATTTGAATTGGCTAAAGGACTTCATCCGTGTTGTTATATTTGGATTGGTAGACACATGTCTGTGAAACACTGGATGCCAATAGTGTTATTACGGTATATGATCGATTGTAGCATGCTGATATCGCTGATTGTCGGTGAAGCAATTATATCATATCACGCACAGACTGAAGTCTGGTTACCACCACAACCTGATCTAGATCGTATAATCAGCGAACAACGAAAACAATTTCCCGATCTCGACGAAGAATATATCATGAAATGGTCCAAACTGTTATTTGAAATCAGAAACAAAGACGCAAAAGATCTTGGTAGAAGAATAATTGGTAAATTCACTCAAGGTGGTAAATACGACAATACAAGAAATTCTTCACGGTTGATTATGGATAGCGTTGATGACGATTTTATAATCGCGGATGTAACGTCTAAGGATATATATGTCAATCGTAAAGACGCTTTCTTGTCCGGTGGGACCAAATTAGGTACAATTGTTACTTACAATGATGGACACAGTCTTCAGTATACACATTTGAGGGCATCTATGCTGGCTTATGCTTCTATCAATTTATTTTCGATGATAAATAGATTTCCTGACACCGCAGTTAGAGTCGCCACTGATTCATTTTACATAGACATGAAACACAACAACGCAGTAGCTGAATTCACTAATTGTGACGAGAGTTGGGGATCATGGAGAATTAAGCGGGAAATACCGTGTGATTATTCCAAACGATTGAAGATAAATACTTGAAAAGCAGTCAATGTTCAGAACTATCTAACGCACCGCAGATATCTGATCCAATATGTAGATATAAAACAGTTTATTTAAACGGTTGTGGCGGGTCAGGAAAGACGACTCGCGCGATTGAATTATTTCGTGGCAAATCAAATATGATTGTACTAACACCAACACACCGACTTGCCAGAGAGATGAAACAACGAGGGGTAAATGCTTGTACTTATCATAGTTTCTTTCGATGGAAAGGCGATGAATGGACTCCTGAACGAATGGGTGAGAAATCTGTCCCCGGCGACATAATTTGGGATGAGATATGCACAGTGTTGTTAGATGTATTACAAAGATTTCTCGAGTGGTTATTGCACGCGAACACAAAAGTCGTCATGTGTGGCGATCATGGCCAAACACCACCATTTGTCGGTTTATCTCCGCATGATTGGCTGAAGAATTTTGTAGACTATTATGAAGAAATTAACACCGATCATAGAGGACTTGATGAACAATTACGCGAGTTCAAAAAATTAATTAGATTACAACCGGATAGAATCCAAAGTAAAATAGAGCGTGGAATAATTTCGGAAACTCCATTAAAAGATTTTTGGGAAGCGTGGAGACCAAACGATTTGATAATCGCAAGTAGAAAAATAGTCAGAAACACACTTCAAATGAAGTTATTTGAAACGCACAAAGAAAAATTTGCAACATTTCAAGTATCGTTATTTTATAGACCTTCGGATACACGAAAACAGAATATTGAAATTGATATTCCAGGAGAGCGTGAAAAGCAAATTCTCGTGCTAAATGATATTATGTTGGTTGATATCAACGTCGTCGAAGATGCATTGCGCGCTGATAAATCCCCATGGACGCTAGGTTACGCAGCGACGATACATTCTTCACAGGGATTGACTATATCCGATACAATTGTTTGGATCGTGGATAATCACATCGAGTGGTCAAATTTAGTTTATCTCGCAGTATCCAGAGTACGAAGAATAAATCAACTTCGAAGAGTTGTTTTAGATGATAACGACACTACAGTCAGTGATATTGTCAGCCTTGACAACGTCATGGACATAATCAGAAAAAAACTTTCTGGTTATAAACAGCAAGACAAAAAAAAATAATAGAGAATTTGATATTGATGCTGAATTAATAATTACGCTGAAGCAACAACAGAATAATCACTGCGCGAGTTGCAATCGTATAATGCGTTGGTGTTGGTCGGATAAAGACTCTCGACAATTTGCCGTAGATAGAAAGAATAGCAGTAGTGGTCATACCAGCGATAATGTGATGCTAACTTGTCTTGAGTGCAACAGACGAAGAGGTGCTAGTTAAGACCACGCGGCTTTAATTGAGTATCCTCGGGTATCACTTGTAGTTGTTGTCGAGTAAATGCTCGCTGAGGGACAGTTGAATTCCGTCTATAGATTGCTGGTCTACCCGTGGATCGTGTTATGTCGGATATTATATGTAATGTAACACTCTAAATAGGATCAGTAGCCCTTTTTGTGCCGCCTTCGAGCTCTCCTGGTTCATATAAATACCTAATAGTGACATTACCGAGTATTGGTTGTTTTGAAAAATCTTTTTGCGGTTGTACGGGTATATACTTCTTTTTAATGGCGTTGTTAGGTTTCATATTAATCGTTCGAGTAATCTCATTATTCAGCGCGGAAATTACGCCTGGTAATCTCTTGACCCATTCACGAGATCGTTTATGTTGAATAAATTCCTTCGCGTATTGATACCCAAATAACCGCCCAGCAAGTGTCCGATTAAATCGTTCAACAATTGCCTGATCGCGATGTAGTGCAGTATGCCCTCGTCGTAACGCGGTATTATGATTCTTCATCGTTGATAGAACCACACCCTGATGTTCCTTGCCAGGATCAACTTGTAATAGATTTGGTCAACGCAGAGGACCCCTTTGATAAATCCTTTCAAACGCAGATGCCACTTCAGTTGATGATTTTGTTTTTAACGGTTCTGCTTGTTTGAATCGACTCGCAACATCAACTACGGTTAACGCGTATTGGTTACCACCATCATGCGGCAGAAATAAGATGTCAGCTTGATGAAACTCATTAGGAACGGTCACATCAAAATGTGAGTAGTTAATTTGTTTAGGCGGCGGTAGATACATTTGCCATATCGCCTGTTTGGATAACCAATCAGCCGCAGTTGTATATTTCACCTTCGCGGCGCTAGTGAGTTTACCGATTGCTGTTTTGCCCCTCCAGTATCCTCTTGGAGAATAATAAATAGATTCCATGTTGTTATTAATTACCGGCACCTAACATCAATTTACCTTTCATAGCCGATTTTACAAACGAAGAAGCCAATTTTTCTTTGAAGGATTTATCAGTGATAGAATCCAACGCATGAATCAATTTCACATCTGTGATATGTCTATGTTGCAAATTACTGCTTTTATAAGCAGCATCATGAGCATGACACGCCTTATCAATGGCGTTTATTGGATATTCACCCGGTTGGGGATGGTTATGATCATCGTGTCTGATATCGAGTCTGGTTCCGGGTCCACAATAACTATACCCTGGAAGGTGTTTTTCTCCTGGATACTTGTCCCATGGTGTCCCTGGAAGTTTAGTTAGCTTGGCCGCAATATCACCTCCTCGTTTTTTTTAAAACTATCCGCAGATCTCATAGAAACAAATCTAAATTTCTTTGTACTGCATTGTACGCATTTACCAGAAAGTGCTGATCGGTTATTTTTAGTTGTAATCGTCGTCAAGTCGTTTGTGCCAGTACGCGTCTTACACTTCACACAATAAAGATCCATAATTTATATATAATAACATGAATGTAATTGACTATTCAGTTAACCGACGACGGGAACCTATTAAACACCATTCGATGTTGCTGAATTCAATTAGAATGATTATAATCGGACTATCTGGAAGTGGCAAGACACAACTACTACTTAATTTAATAACGAGATGGATGAAATGGGACAAGTTGTATTTGATAGCTCCTAGTGTAGACGATCAGCGATGTTACAATGTGTTAAAAGATTTTAACGACAGCGCGGTAGAAAAATCCGGCGATGGTATTATTGAGTTTATAACCGATATCGATGAAGCACCGAGCATTGATGATATCGATGGAGATATTAACAATTTAGTCGTATACGAAGATGTGATGTTAGACAATCATAAGAATCCCTCTAGGATATTTTCCAGAGGTAGGCATAAAAACACCGACGTGATATATGTCACTCAATGGTACACACAAATACCAAAAGTGATCAGAGATAACTGCAATTTATTGTGTATGTTTAACGGAGTTGATACTCATACGCTACGAAATATTTGGCAAACTTGGTGCTGTGGTGATATGGTTCATAATCAATTTAGAAATTTCTTTAGTCGCGCTCAGTCAATCCAACATGGATTCGTGACGATAAATTTAGCAGATCCTCGAACGCGATATCGTGTCGGACTTGATAAAATATTTGGTTAACTCATAGCAGCAGAGGGGGCGGCGACAACGACCATGGCATCTTCGAGCATGCCTTTTTTTACAATTTCGAAGAAGACTCAGTTTGCCAAAACGACGCTGGTCCAATTCACTTTTAAAGGAAGCCTTAATTTTCCGAATAGATGCCTATAAAAAGTTATCCTATTCGCCCCCTCTGCTGCTTTGCTGCTACAATAAATGTTTTATTTTTAAGTTTCGTAAACTTCAGTAAAATTTCAGGTTAAAACATTATAAATATATTGATAGGATTATGGTAGGGTGCACAAGTACTTGAATCTGGAAATTTATTTAATGAATTTAATGGCTTAAAGAGCAGTAGTGCATAAGGACTTGTGCAAATTAGTTTTGCATGGAATAATCTACTTTTTGCACTATAACATTCTGTAACATAAAGGTCTTGTCACAATATGCCCTCATTATGTGGTAGTTATAACACTACATTTATCAAGGAATTTAAAATATGTGTTGTGTAGAAAAACAATAATGGTTTAATCCTAACAGGTTCAATTTCATAGTCGGAAAATACAAGCTGATGATAGATAACCATTTTTAAAATTGTTAAGTATATGATAGTGTTGAAGCTGGAAAATGTTTACTGATAGTTACAGTGATTTTAAATGGCATTGAATGCAATTCTGATGTTTATGCAAAATCGGACAAAAACAAATGACATGCTGATCAGCGGTATTTTCAAATTAAATTAAGAAAGGCAGATTACCAAGCCTGATTAAAATACAAGCAATTTCAAATTGTAGAATGCACTTTTCATCTATTTTTCTTGAAAAATCCAGCACTATGGAATCTTTTCCTGCAAAACTTTATAAAGTACTCTAAGGGTTAAAATACATTGAATAATTAAGAATCTAAATCTACAGACAAATGAAAAAGAAAATATATTTTATTTGATGAAAATGCATTATCTAAACAAGACAAAAAAGGTAGTGATGAACTTGAAACCCTAATAAAGTACTATCATCTATTAACAGATATGAAATCTAGCACAGTATTCAGCAAAACTCTGATTCATGACTGAAAAGTTTGCAGATATAGTGTTAGTAAAACATTATTGTGATCATAAATATGTTGACACAATAACTGTGAGCTGTGGAAAATTGAATATTAGCAATAAAGAACCATTTCCAAACTCGCTCAGTCTAGCTAAGCAAGCTATTAGAGGCAGACTGAATGAGGTTCTTAGCAAAGAACAATATTCATACACAGGAAAAGAACAGATTAATGTAAGAAATAACCGATTAATGCTTTCGCAGCTATAGTAGACATCTTTCAAGAATTTTGAGTTCAGTAAATGTTAAAAAGAATGAAGCAGGCAGAAAGTAGCATGGATACTTAAGTGTTAAGTAAATATTGAAGTATGGTCATGTCCTCTGCCCCGCCCACTCTTCTTCCCAACTAACCTCTTTTTCAGTAACAAGGGGAAGCGCTGTTCTTGTAATAAAATCACGGCAGCATATCTATACTTTGAAAAGAACCCATCTAAATGGGCATGAGTGAACATCGAAAGATGTCTAAACACCACGGTGGTCATCTTCAAAAACCATAGTGCTTACTGTGTAACTTCAATTTCACAACATGCTCTTCATGGGATACTTCAAACGTTTTTCAAATTCTGAAGTTTGGAAACTTAGGGCAGTTACTTCAGGTTGCAGTTGAGAGGTTTTTTCTCGGATTGTGTAGCAATGTAATTCAGGTACTGTTGTCAGTTACATTTAATTAACATTACTTGCATGAAATCATGTGATCAGAGTATAGTTTAATGACCAAAGTGGGAAAATGAAGATTGAGGACAAGAGATGACCAAGAGTAAAAACACAGCTAGTATGTAAAGTCATGATATTGTTGAAAAGAAGTGAAGTAATTTGTTTTTTCTCAGCAATTTACATACATTCATACTATTTTTTAATTTGAAATAACTATATTCAATTTGGCCCATTCCTATTTTTCATGTTTTTTTTCTTCTTGTTTTTAATGTAACCATACTTAATTCCTAAATCACAGAGCAAGGGAAACATTTTCAAATCTGCATGACAGGCTTTAAATTTCACAGCTGCCATCTTAATATAAACTTGTCAATGATTAGTGCAGATAATGATAATCTGCCATCAGGTATCTCTGTGACTAATATAAATGAGCAACCTTTGCACAGCATCTTTAAAACTGCAGGATATAATGTTGACATCTCACTTGCATCAGTTTAAATAGAGAGATATCACATTTATGAGATTGATGCTGATAGGATAGAAAATGTGGAAAACTTGGAAAGTCTTTTCAAGAATGTTCTTGAACCCATACATAGAACTTCACAAATCTTCTGCATCGATTTCCATGAGTGTTTTACATTTTGTATTTCTTCCTCATCAAATAGCACTTATTTCTAATCCACATTCATTTTCTAATGCTATCAATCTGTCCATTAGGCTTATTTTATAAGATGATTGGTCTCAGTTGTCTCGTTTTCAATGTAATGTAATGGGCTATCTTAATCAGAACTAATATATGAAAAGAAAATTATGAATAAAATTGGGAACTGTTTGAATATTTCAGTTAGAAATAAAGAAAGGAAGAATGATGATGCTGATGAGGAGACTGATGATGAAATTCATCCCACAACGAGAGTTTGTATAAGTAAGAATTACAATTCATGACATTATAACTAGTACATTTAAACTGTAAGCTAACAGTTATAAACTTGATGAAAACAAATATTGTGTCATTTTTTCGCTGCTCACAAAACAGCCATTGGTAACTCTTTGTGTAAATTTGATACAAATTACTGAATTGTACCAATTACAAGTATTCAAAATACTGCAGTGAAATTACTTACGATCAATTTGCAAGAAAATGCATTTAGCAAGAATCTTATTTCCAGCTAAACTAATGTCATTATTATGCCAAATTTAGTTCATGTATGTTGGACATTCATGATATATATGCATAACTAATATTCATTCTTTCCTTGGCTAAAAGTACACACATTGAGTTCCACATGGATGTAGAAGCAAACCATTTTATTTCAGTATGAACCTCCCATCACACATGTGACCACTTATATTGATGTTATTCCAAGAATATAATGGCTGTAGACCAACACCCTCCCCTCCACACCCCCAATTATCTCCTGAGAAATGAAAGTGACATATTCTTTATTTGTTATCGTCATACGTATAATTCAGAGCCAATAGTTAAATATGTACATTTCATATCCTTAATTTATTCTAGGATTTGACGGACCACCAATAAAAGTTAATGCACACTGAAATGTATAAATACAGTTGTACAATACTCTGTTTTCAGATAAAATTAAATGGACTGAAGAAGAAGTATCCACTATCAAAACAGCATTTGGCCACCTGCTTATGAAAGGACTTCTTCCAGGATACAGCTAAATAGAGAGCCTGCAGGAGCCACCAGCTCATAAATAAGGAATACTAGAGATCCTCCAGTTGGCATGGTGGTCATCCTAAATAAAATAATGAAACACTTCTTATTATATATTTTTGTTTTGAAATAAAAATGGTGCCCATTGGAAATAAAATAGGGATGTTATGCTGGCCATCTTGAAATTTATTTTATGCTTTCCCAGAATAGTTTTTCTTGTTGAAACTTCGGTTTTAGTCACACTTTTGTGGTGTTTGATTGGTTCTTAATGAACTAGTTATAGTTATATCTTGACATTGAACCAGAAGTTCAATGATCTAAGAATTTTGTACTTCACTTAAACTTGGACATATCATAAAACAAAAAAAACAAACAAATTTGTTAACAATATTGGATATCATTTAAATTCTTAGTCATTAGTGTTATTCCTGTAAAACATGCATGGGACCCAGTGAAAGCACTTCTAATGTTGTGTACTCACCCATTGATGCAATTTAGAATTTTATTATTATTTAATATGCACTTTGTGAAATCAAAGTACCCTGGGACATATTTTTTTAAAATGCCTTCCCTCGGTTTAGTATATGTTTAAATGAAACTGACTGAACTTAGCAACAGTACAGAGACAGATGAAACAAGAAATGTGCTTATATTGAAATCCTAAAAAAAAAATCTGCCATTACAGCATGTTTCTTTAAGAGACTTTAGAAGATCTGAACATGAATATGACCATATCAGCAAGTGAGTATGCTCCAGTAATGTTTGTGGGAGTTGCTAGACATCCTTGTTGTCTGCTAGCACTGACATAAGCTTATTAGTGGTTTGTCAGCATGTGTTATGATTATATGCCAAACGTTTACATATTATCGTCAATGTAAAAATATTGAGTATACAAATCTATGTTCTCAATAAAGTTTTTATGCAAATTGGTTACCGTTTTAGACTTCATGGTGGATATAATGTTTGAGAAGTTTTTATGAATGTGTAGGTTTTATTGGGTTGCAGTGAAACTTGGTAAAGCTCAAATCCATCATCAAGAGATGTGCATGTTGACAAATCATTGCACCTGAACTCTTTTGAGAACAGTTCTCTAATTAGTTTGGTCTACACATTCCACTCCATCACGAGATAGGGATGCATGAGATGTGAGAGTATATGTACACATGTTCATTTAATTAATGTCTGTTTTAGGCCTTTACTGCAATTTCTTTCATTATGTAAATTGGGCAGTATTTGCAGGTTCTCAAGAGTATTAGGGACATTTGGAAGCATTTAGACTCAAGCAATACTAAGTAATAACTGGGGTAGCCACCACATAATTTCAGAGTACAATTTAGCTTTGGTTTACTTATTTTAGTTACATATTGAATATTACTGCGACTAAAGCATCTCACCATGTGGAAAAAAGGAAACAAGAAGCAAAACACGTATCTTAAAATATTTGACTGCAAGTAATCACATACCATATATAAGCTTTGTTTTACTGTAATACTTCCTGCATGGAGGAATGTAATGAAACATATATTTGACACATGTTTCTGACATGGATATACTGTTCTTGTGAATAAAAACTCAATACCACATAATTTATATGATCATCAGTGCATTTCGTTATGTCTCATTTGTTAAACTGTGATGTTAACTATTAAATAAATATTTCTGTAAAACAGCATTATATGTTTGAAGCCCAAATATTTTTTCAGGTCAAGACTTGTACTCCATATCAGGTAGTTATCATAAATTAGATTAAATGTTATGATGTATTGCAAACTAGAAACAATGTTACATGTATAGCAACTGTTCTGCCTATCATACATTTCAAGAGTATAAATTGAACACCAATTAGAAATTATTTTTGAAACTTTGTACAAAAACAAACTTGAGGTATGAATGTGTCCTTATTTCTTATTTGTAGCGCTTCATTATCACTTTCTGTTCATGCAAATGGATTATAAATTGACACAGTCAAAACAAGGAACAAATGTCTCATACTAAATAGTCTTAACATTTTTCATGGAAATGACGTAAACATGCCAATTTTTTTTTTATAAAACATTTGAAACCGGCCTACCCCTAAACTTGTATTCTTTATGTGATATTAGGAACTTATAAACACACACACACACACACACACACACACAGACACACACACACATATACATATATATATATATATATATATATATATATGTGTTTACATATGTTTTGTAAGCACAATTCCAGATTCATTTTGTCTCATGTTCCCAAAGCTATATACATCAAACTTGTGCTCTAAATATCTCTTTGTTCTCCTTTGTTTTCTTTTCGTGCAAACAAGTTCCAGCTTTGATCATACATGTTCATAAAAACTGGTATAGCAATATGATGAAATAGTTATTTCAGTTGAAATAGTATCAACTATCACTGAAGGATTCCACAAAACTGAAAAAAGCTTGTAAGATTTTCTATAATTATGCAACCAGTGATCTTGTGTGCTTTTTTTTTGGTAAGAATTTTCATCTTATGCCATTCCCATTGGTTGAGCTGCATACAGCTCATATTTGGTAATTACTTGAAAGATTATCTATATTTCTTGGAGTTTTTTTTTTCTAATAAACTTTAAAATGTAAATATTCACTCTTGATTTATATTTGTGCAAAAAGCTTGATCTATCAACATGCAGAGGCATGTGTCTGCTTTCGTTATGAGATATTGATGTTTCATTTTGAGTTATCTATAAGGGCTCAGGATTAAGCAGATGGAAATGCAAAGTACTATTTGTTTACAGAGGTTTAAAGTGTTATGGCTGAATATACTAATTTCAGTTATGCACAATGCCTCAGATCATATAGTTAACATGGATCCTACACTACCAAAAAATCGGGAAAAAGTCAGGCAAAAAGTTTTTTTTATCAAACCATGAAATGCCCTTTGAATTTTACAACATTAGATGAAGGTTGGGAAAACCCTGTAATTTTTAGCTACCATTTGATGGAAAGAATTTTATAACTGAGTTTCAGCTGAAATAATCAAGAGTTTAAATTTATTGAGTTCTGACCAGAATAATCGGAAGTTACTGTACAGATTATTTGGGTGATAGAAATACACATGATTATATAGTAATTCCAATTGCTCCATGGATTGGATCGACAAATGGACTGGTTAGTTTAAAGGCAGAAATCTATCAGATTTTGCATTTAAGTAACAAAAAAACAGTTGAGCATCACTATAAGCCAACATGGTGGTGGCATGGGGTAGCCAGTTTTACAAGATAGTGTAGCAAACTTAAGTACTGTTGCATCAAGTCATAACTGAATACAATTGAGAGAAAACTGATTCATTTTCTCCGTTTATAATATGAGCTTTCTTGTGTTGTGCATTTGTTATCTTGCAAGATATTTTTGTTATGAGGATTTCAACATTTACTAGTTTTATCAGTTGCTAAGAATCAAAGATAATGGAATGGCCCATTATATTTTCATGTCTTGTATATTGAGTACTTGTTTGATATCACTACTATTCTACTTATGCAATTGTCACATACTTTTATAGTATGGCCTACATAGTGAAATTTAGCAAAATAAAGTCCATCCGATAGTTTGACTATTTTAGGCAGTAGTAAAGTCATTAAGGGGTTTTGAAGAACATTGTTCCAATTTTATCAATTCGTGTATTTATCTTAATGTGGAGTATGTTGTGTTATTATAATATCTGATTGTCTTGTCATGTGATTTACTAATTTCAGATGTAAATCATAACTGGATTGGTCCATCATATACATTTACCATAGTTAGCACTTAATATGAAGAAGAACCCTATTGATATCTGGTTTAAAAGTTATTATCGCTGACTGAAGAAAGAAAAATGGTCTTAGCACAATAAAACAAGGTGTCCACAGCTTCAGTTACCAAACAATGCAGACAACTTTCTCTTGCATTAGGGAAGAATCGTATTGATTTTAGAGTTTTAAAAGAGTAAAAGGTCAAGTTCATTGAAAAGAAATTGATCTTCAGATGGTAATATTACACAGAAATAACATCTTAGCACAATGTTATAGATGCCTTACACAGTGGTTAGAAGCCTGTTGATTTAGAGATCAAGTTCATTCTAAAGAAAAGTGCTTTATGCACATATTTCAGTTAACTTCCTAAAGCACTAGTTAAAAAAGGGGCAGGATGTATACATTTTAAATTAGAAGTGGTTTTGCTAATATTTTTCTGACAGTTCTTTAATAATCATTTCATGGATTAACGTTAGATTCATTAAGAAAAAAAGTTTTGTACTAAAAAGGTAATGTTTCATCATTTGTCTTGTCATTTATTTTAACTACCGTAACACAAGTTGGTAATAAACTGTTTTACAGAAAATTGCTTTTTTTGTCAGTTTTACCTTTGAAGATAAAACTATGGTGCATGACATTAATATTTATCTATACATTCATGTTCCTTTGTACACTCTTTTGTTTTAAAATGTCCATTTCAGCAACATCCCATTTATTAACATTTTTCATGTTCTAGACATCTTGATGTTCATATTGTTAAAAACAAGTTTATCAAGAATTTACTACTGAGACTATATGTGTTCCAAAGGTCAGCCTTGACTAATTGGTAACAAAAACTTTGAAATAAAATCGTATCCTAAGGAAATCATAGGAATGTTGTTCACATATTTACCTTTTCACTTGTGTCATTTGGCTGCCATGTAGAACCTATTGTATGCTGAGAAATGTCGCTAAGCACTACAACAACAACAACAACAAATCTCTCCGCTGCTAATACTAATTCGTATTTATGTTAAGTAAATTAGGTAGTAAATGGAAATATGTTATCTATATACATGTATATTATTTAAGTTTAGGACATGTATATTTTAATGTCCATGTATTGGAAGCAACTGAGTTGTAAGTCCTCTTTCAAGAACCCAGGTTGGAAGATTACTTCGGAAAATGTTTTATTCTAAGACTTTTAAATATGGGATAAATCAGATTTTGCACCTCTAATAGAGAAGTGCTTGGAATTTTTAGTCATTGCAAGGATTTGAATTGGTTATACTTGCATAACCTGCTTTTGCATATAAAAGGGTGAAGAACCATTGAAGTGAGATTTTTGCAGCGAAGCACTGTGTGATAGATTGCAATCTATATACAATAATCAATACAACTTGTATCACATAAGGAACTTTTTCATACCTCAGTTGTGTCTTGCATTTTAAATAACTTGAAAAGAGTTAATATTTAATCTAAACTAGATCTTGGTGTGCAACACATTTGAATGTTTGTAGCCAGCGTGTGTAGTCAATCATTCTAAATTATGTCTAATTAGTATTTGTACACACTGTCATCATTACCTGTTGACAGGGAACCATCAGATATTATCCTTCCCAGCTTGACCTTCCATCCATCTCATCATGTTGTTTTTGTCCTTTTATCCTTCATTTGTAATAAACCATTTTTATTGCAGAAATATGTATAAAATGACAACATTTTGACTCCATTGTATCCTGACAAAGCTGGTATGCTGTACAATGGGCAATCAAGAAACCAACCATTATTTTATTTCTTACGTTTTACATGAATACAGTTGTAAATATACATATTTATGGGCATGTGTATGTATACCTGTTTAAGGGCATGTATGTGTACCTGAATGTTGGTAAAGGCATGAATATATTTTCCTTTGCAGTGTAGATGACTAATATTTACCGGTAGTATTCATTTTAATTAGATCTGCTGATCACATCTTCGCTTTTGTGAAGCAGTTTGTAAACATTTAAAAGAAATATTATGAAGTGTATTTCTGTTCTAGTGAAGCTGATATGAGCACAGACATGCAAACCTATGCTAATACTGGAGTCATCTCATCGCCTGCACCTTCCCATTATGAAGAGCTTCAACAGGACCGCATGGAGAAAACTATGTACGACCGTATATGATATGTGATGAGAAACAGATGAACTCTGTTCAGAACTGAAATGAACCCTGATAATAATTGTGTATAGTGTATTCAATGCTCATTTAAAAATATTTTAATCGATTATATGCTGTGAATATCAGTGCTTACTTTAGTGTCATATCTGATCTTAACATGCATGATGTGCCACGATCGTTTCTTTGTAAACAGTTACACACTGAGAGATGTATTTGTATAGTGTACAGTTTTAAAGATAACGAACTGAATTGTTTTATATTTATATTGTTAAGACATTTAGACTGTGAATATATTACAAGAATCACAAGTTTATTAAAGTGCTGATAAGTATTAGTTTCCCATCAATGCCTACATATATAAGTGCAATTTATGATGCTATATATAATAAAGATTATGCGCTAACTTCTGCTTGTGTTAGGGCTATAGTTACAATCTGTGATAGGGTTAAGCTTTGATTTAGGATTAGAGATAGGGATAGTGGTATAGTTACAGTCTGTGATAGGGTTAGGCTTTGAACTAGGATTAGATATACGGTTAACTGTATTCTTACACTCCGTGATAAGGTTTGGCTTTGAATTAGGATTAGTGATATGGCAAGGGGTATATTTACACTCTGTGATAAGGTTAGGCTTGGAATTAGGATTAGTGATAGGGCTAAGGGTATTGTTACACTGTGATAGGGTTTGGCTTTGAATTAGGATTACAGATAGGGCTAGGGCTATAGTTACAATATGTTATAAGGTTAGGCTTTGAATTAGGATTAGAGATAAGGCTAGGGGTATATTTACACTCTGTGATAGGATTTGGCTTTGAATTAGGATTAAAGATAGGCTAAGTGTATATTTACACTCTATGATAGGGGTAGACTTTGAATTAGGATTAGACAGGGATTGTACGGTCTTTGAAGGTCTTTGAGAGTTTGGGAAAAATTAAGTAGCATTGTCAAGGCCTTGAAAGTTTGGGAAATTCTAGCATATTACCCTGAGGTCTTTAAAAGTCTTTGAAAATTGAAATAAACACCAACTTTTTAAATTTCTTTCCAGAATCACAAATAAAATTATCCGAGGTTGTTCGATTCGGATGTAATCTAGTTATCCTAGTTTCTTTCTTTTGATGACCCGTTCAGTTTCATTGCCGCCGCAAAAACAAAAGAGGCTTTGTTTGACCATCCAAAGTTGGCCTCGGCGGCGATTTCAATCGCACATGCACTCTTCATCAATGCAAGACGGTTACATACTTCATCACAGGAAGTAACAAATAAAATTGCCTAAGGTCGTTAGCTTCAAATGTAGCTGGTTTTCCTGGCTTCTTTCTTTTGATGAATTGTTCAATTTGATTGGACGAGTCCATCAGCTTTGGCCAATCAAAATGTTCATTACACTAATTCACTCCACGTAGAAAGTAACACGCTCGAGGACTCAAAATTTGTTTAGTCGATTTACATGTTCAGTGTTTAAAAATGCTAGGTCTTTGCTCTTTCAACGCTATCTGGCTTGAACAAGAGAAATACAAGGAATGGCTGCAAATGGATAAATTATGTAAACGAAAGATGTTTTGTACATTGTGTAAAATTAAGACGATCAACATGGCTTCAATGGGAGAAGGAGCCCTTCCATTACAAGTCATGCCAAAAATAAGTTGCACATTAGTAACTACATACTGTTCATTTAGTGCAACAAAGATGCAGAAGTATAAGCTATTGGTATTTTTGGGCAAAATACTCTTCGGGTATAAAATAAGATATTGTTTAGTTAGATGATTTGAGAGATAAGGCAGAAGAAGGCCCATTTAAATTTACTTATAACGTCGCTTTATTTAACATGTTTGAGGGACAAGTTATTTTTGAAAATTTTGTTCTACATAATAATATTCCTTGGTTTAATATAGAAACATCCATTGTAATAAAATTCAATTCACGAATAATCAATTTTAAAGTGCGCATGCGTACACTATAGTATAGTTAAGCAAGAGTTGTTGTTCTTAAATTGCGAATAAAATTATTTTTTTAAATGGCATTAACGTGTGCTGTAAAGCTTTAACCGTAGGAAGTCAAGTCATTTGATTAGGCAAATAAATAAAAGAATTAAAAAATGTGTTTCCAGTTGACGGCATGTCCCCGTTTCTCATTGCCGACCCTCTACTTTTTCCCCAATGCTATAACAAATTTTTATTTAAAAACATCACATTGCCGAAATTGATTTGTGTATCTCAAGTCTGACTATACATCCCGTTTGTTTGTACCCGTAAGTTATCCAATCGGACAATCATCCCTTGACATGCTTCAATAGAACAGATGACAGCCTTGATGAAGTGTTTTATTCTGTCCTTTCCAAAAGAAAGGAATATGTGGAACTTTGGAATATTCTCCAGAAAATGTTGTTGTTGTCACATGGGCAGGCAACAGTGGAGAGAGGATTTTCTGTCAACAAACAGGCATCTATTGAGAACCTAGCAGAGAAAGCCTCATAGCTCAAAGGCTAATCATTGACACAATGAGAAAAGCAGGTGGACCTTTGGAAATCATCATTAGCAATGAAATGATGACATGCCTCATCTGCAAGACATAATTACCATGCCTATCTGGAAAAGAAGAAAGCAGAAGAGAAGGATGAGAAGAAAAAAACAAAAGGGAAAGAAACGGTAGTTAGCCTTGGATGAAGTGGAAGAACTTTAAGCCAAAAAGCTGCGTCTTGAAGCTGACATATGCTTTCTCTGTACAGAAAGCAAAAGAGGCAGAGTTAAAAGGACTCATTGTGCTTTTCACAGAGTCAAATGCTCTTATGAGAAGAGCAGAGGAAAAGATGACAATGGTGGCTCTCTTTCCAAAATGATTGAAGAGGAAAAAAATCAAATATAATAATGCATTTAAAGCAGTGCTCATGTCTGTTAAGAGAACAATTTATTTTGTAATAAATCTGACATGTATGTTACATATTTATGAAAAACAACGAATGTTAACCAATCTTCCAGATCATTATAATGCAATTTTAGGAAATTAATTATAGTTTGACTTTAATCGGAAAACAATATTGTAGTATTTAATTTTGGCATTCGTTGTTTTCTCATATAACCTGTATACACAATGTTAGCAAAAATAATTCTTGGAAATCTCTGTTTGTGGTCTTTCAAAGTTTGGGAAAAGTCTATGAATTTAGCATTCATGGTTAAGTATGAACCCTGTTAGAGATATGGTTTAATGCTAATGGTTTCAGTTATGTGTTATCTGGGATACAAAAGTATGACACCTATCAAAGAATGCTTCTCTTGCAACTCATTTTAGAGTTACTAAAGTTAATAATATGGAGTCATATTCATTGTCTAATTGTGAGGAATTAAAACTGCAACACTAAAACACACTTTTATTACAAATAGTATCAAGTCTAAACGGCATTTATGATTCTTTCTTATTAATAATGAAATTTCTTTCACCGTTGAATATTTAATCCACATTATCCACATTTTAAGGGTAAATACATGCTAGGTGATAATCAAAGGAATCACCGAGTTCACACAGTAATACAAAAAACTAATGCATTAACACAATACAACACGCAAGAATAGAAAATTACTTGACGATTTGTTGAACTATGATAGAACACGATCAATGCTAATTTACTGTATTTTGTCTCTGTAACAATAATTTGCTGCACTTGTAACATTGAATTAATTTAATCTCGTTTTTTTTTACTGTGTTGTCGTTTGAAGCATCAACTATTCACTCAAGGTTTCATATTTCTAACAGAGTAGCTTGTAGGAAAGCTGTGAATTTTACATGTATGTTAATTGATGTAACAAGCAGGAAAAGTCAAGTTTCAAAATTACTAGTATTATTATTGTACCTCTGTACTTACAATGTAAGAAATGAACACAGTTTAGAACAAATCCAAAAACAAAATGATTCAATACAAAGAAAGAATCAACATTACAATGAGAGATTGAATATGTTTCTGATATCAAAACAGCAAATAATTATTTAAACGGTCTGCAAAGTTTATAAGTATTTTATGTGACAACTTTTATTTGGACACTGAAATAATGCATACAATTCGCTAATTTACATAAGATAAAATGCATAAAAAACACAACGAAACAACAATGTACACACTTTTAAACAACCATGCCTCATTATACAATGTCTAAAAGTACTTGTATAGTTGGATACAGGTCCTTTTTCCGTAAAATACAGCGTTTTCATTCTCCACCCTGTCTTGAAAATTGTCCAAAACAACATTTAAAATATCATGTGCACTAGAGATGGAAATTACGTTACACCACTGTACATTGTAAATGTATAAATTACTGCATTGCTAAGTTAGGAAGACACATGTATCTTAATGTTAAATGTGTATAATAATTGGTTACATTCACGTTGCTTCAAGAAACTATATAGCATTACAACCAGCAACACCAAAATAATTGTTTGCTGCACCTTCAGAAGAGTTCAATATTATCTGTTGATTAAATGATACAAATGAACAATTCATTTGAGGTTAGGCAATAAATCAATCAGTTCATTTTCCCTTGTTTGATAAATGTTATAGTGTTGGGAAATTGAAATTAATAGTAGTATAGCATGTCACTTGAGCATCAAGGGTGGAATCTTATGATAAATGGGTCTGTGGATTATAGCGTTTTTTCAAAATTAACATCATACAGTCTTTATCTGGGATTTAAAGGGGAGATATTGTTAAAATGATGTCTATACTCTAATGTGATGGGTGATTACAAGAATATGAATTAAATATTAAAGCATGATAATATGTCTTTAACTTTATATATGCTACTATTCACCATCGAGTTTTGTAATATCAAAACCCATATTTACTGTTCAATAGATTTTTACTGTCACACTATTAACCTATGATCATCTTAAAATAAAACCCTGTTTAATAGCAATCATACTAAAATTACTAAGCAATTTTCTGTGAGAAAGATTGTATTTCAAACATATTCAGTCAGGTATATTTGTGACAAATGTTAAAATGTTTGTCAACATGTACACTACATAATCTAGCATCATCTTTTCAGTGTTTTGATAGATTTTTGCCTGAATCAAAACCATGTAGACTTTTGAACTTTAAAATTCTGTTTTTCTATTTTACCATGTTCTTGGCAAAAAGGTTTTTTATTAAAGAAAAAATGAACATCAATAGTCAAATGAAACAAATTCTGTTTTTTTCATCTTCATTTTCGCTGTTGGTTACAAATAGTGCAAAACGTAGAACCTCTACGCTGACTGATGTGTATTTACCAAAGCTCTTTCCCAATGTTACAAATATTGTATATAGTATGCAGATTGATGTGTTTTTATCCAAGATCTTTCCCAATGTTACAAATATTGTATATAATATGTTTTTAAACAAATCTTACCAAAAAATAATTAGAATGAGATAGGTATTTGGTAATTATTATTTACTGTCAATGAGGCTGTATTGAAAGGAAAGTTAGAGAAACTAATAGGAGTAAGGGTAGGTTCCTATACTTATTTTATGAGCTATTTTTTAAAATCAACTTATTGTTATTTTTTTTAATATTTTTTTTGTTTGTTTATTCTTTGCCTATTACATGGTGTTTTTTATTCCATAATTGTCTTTATTATCAGTTTGTTGTGGTTTTTGCACCCCTATTACTTTATTTTTCATCTGCTTTGTTGACTTATTATTTCTGGAGTGATTTGATTACTGAAAGAGCTTTGAGTAATTTTTCCAGGTTTATTAGTTTTTTACTAGAGTTACTCACGTCTTTATTTTTCGGTTTGGTTGCTCGGTGTATGAGCCTTGGTGATTTCATGCCCACCGTAGTGTTTGTGAGTTACAAGGATGGTTAAGATCTACCTGCTCATTCTTGGTGGTGCTTCCATTGCTTAAAGATGCTTCGTTTTGGGTGACTACCCTGGGAATACGCTAGTACTAGCTTTTATGTAATCCTTTTGGTCTCCCTATTTTGTTTATAGGGTTACTCACATCTTTCATTTCCGGTTTGGTCGCTCAGTATACGATCCTTGATCATCTCATGCTCACCGTAGTGTATGTGGGTCACAGGGATGGTTTTGATCTACCTGCTCATTCATGGTGGTGTTTCTATCCCTTAAAGAGGCTTTCATGTTTGATGATTACATTTGGTTTGATCAAGTACTAGGTTTCTTATTTAGTTTTTTCTTCTTCTTCTCCCTATTATGTTCTTTATTTTCCTATTTTCTTAATTTTCTCTAGTATCCATGTTACTTTTAAAAATTAAATTATATTTTTGAATGCTGTTTGCGGGTTGATATTTGTTAATTTAATTATTTCTGAGAATGTATATTGGGCGGCTATGATTTGATTTGTCCCTTTCCTTCTTGGTTATTCTACAATCATTAAAGATGTGGTGTAATTCTTCTGAGGAGTTACAATTGTAGCAATTTATGTTATGTGGGAAGGAAGGGTCCTATGCATTTTCCAAAGCTGTTTGCCAGTTTAGTTTTTCCTAAGAGAATTCGATTGATTATTGTTTGTTCATAGGCTGTGCACCTAGTTGGTTTTCTATTTAAATTTACTTCCTTGAAGAATAAAATTTGGTCCCTTTGTGATTCTGATTCCAATCGGTTTGTCATTTATTGTTAATTAATGTGTTGATTACGCTGTATAGTTCATGTTGACTATATTCGAGTGGCATGTAATTTGGTTCATTGACTTTTGTTTAGCTATCTCGTCTGCTAAGTCATTTCCTTGGATATTGATGTGGAATGGAATCCACATGTATTCTATACCTAATTTGTTTATATTTATTTGTTTCATTATTGCGTTGGTTTGGTTTAAAAAATTCTCTCTTGATTTAGTGATGTTATTTTGGATTGAGGTTATGACACTAAGTGAATCACTTATTATAACTATCTTGTTTGGTTTGTTTTTCTCAATCCATTTTAGTGCTTCTAGATTGGAACGATTAAGTTTATGATAAACTGTGACCTTAGGGCTTTTAAAACCTGAATAATTACTATCTTATCTCAAGATGTAATTATGTACTGGTTTATTTCTGAAATGAAAAAGGTGTCATTAATTTATATAGTGAATGAACTGGAATTCACTATTGCTACACTACTGCAAGATTATAATAGGTATACATTTTCGAGTTACCTCCCTTAGACTGAGAACTTATTAACAGTTATTATGCATATGCACTGCCTGCAAGGAAATACCTTTATGAGTCGATGCTCTTAAATAAGTAACTAAACACAGTGAAAAGCAGGAAACTTTGTAAAAGTCAACAAATGTATTTATTTTCTTATAATACAAAGCAAAATTAAAAAAATTGTATGTGAGCCTTTAATCCTGATGTATGTCCCTGTTCGGATTTTACCCGCCATCTTATTGCATGTTTAAAGCTGATAGGGAATTTAGAATGACAAGGACTTGTCATCATAACGTAAATTTAGGAGATTATGGGGTAGATGTCAACATTAACAATACTCATATTTCTACGTTTCTCCATATTCTTCCTGAACCAAACTAGTGTACATTGAAAAGTGATGTGTGGGTTTAATTTCAAGTTCAAGGATGATAAAATAAATGTTGTATGGTGGGGAAAAAACCCATATTCGGGGTAAATCGTATCGCCGAGTTTTGTTCAACCTTTTGATATAGGTGTATTGTTTCTTCCTTGCGATAACAAAATACAATATTTAAATGTCTTATTTATCATTGCCTTTTGCAAGGAAGGTTTGACCCAGTTATCCAAACTATATCAGCCCAAAAAATGAATCAGAATAATTTATGATGAAAATTGGAAAACACGATTCAGTTATTTATTATATTTTATCTACTCCCGGTAAATCACACCATATTGCAATTTGAACCTATCTTAACATACTACATAGTGGTAGATAAATGTTTGTGCAACAAATTATATGATTGCATACATGCATGCACACACGCACGCACACCATGTACACATGCATACATACGTACATGCATGCATGCATGCATGCATACATACATACATACATACATACATACATACATACATACATACATACATACATACATACATACATACATACGCACGCACGCACGCACGCACGCACGCACGCACGCACGCACGCACACATACATACATACATACATACATACATACATACATACATACATACATACATACATACATACATACATACATACATACATACATACATACATACATACATACATGGTAATGCTGAACAAACAAGTTCTTTTTAATTTTAAGGTCGTATATCAAAAAGTAGTGCTGAACAAACAAGTTGTTTTTAGTTTTAAGGTCGTATATAAAAAGGTAGTGGTATTCAAATGTGTTTGCACTGATATGTACTGTTATCGTAACAAAATGTAAAGCATTCTAACATTTGCTTTGCAAATTTTAGTAAAATGGAATTAAAATAAAATAACGAATATATACGAATGAATGAAAAAGAATGGTCATAGAACACATTGGTCTAATAAATTCATTTGAGATGCCAGTATACTTTCGAGACATGTCATTCTCTATTTTTTAGCCCTTTGTTCGTCCATCTTCTTCTCCAATTGTCAATCTTTCTAGCTTAAAGTTATTTATTATTTAACAGATATTCGAGACACGTTTTATTTCGTCTGTAAAGTGACCTGATCTGACACTCAGTAGTGTGAGTAACCTGAACAAGGAAGAATTCTGCATTAAACTGGGTATAGCATGAATCATCTTGTATTTCAACATTCCCCGGGGATTAAGGGATGTTGTCAATAGTAATATATCGTATACATTAACAAAGGACACTTTAATTTTGTGTTTCTTATCTTAATCGACTGTATCGTTTAGTATAAAATATTTGTAGCATGTATCTTTTAAAAGCTCCAAAATTGGTTATAATCTATGCTTTTATAGATAACCTTTAATTGGTAGTTAACCTCTATATTGCCGATCTCTGTCAACCACTGTCAACCTGACACTTAAGTTCGGTCACCGAATTAAACTTCCTAGTTAGACATTAATATATAAATAGAATACTTAGATACATGTATACAAGGCTCAACATATAAACAGGATATTTCATCATGGCACACACCTGCATAAGGAAAGCAATATGAAATAAAAATGTAAATAAAGACCTTATACATGTATCTACCTTTATTCACTTGCATTTATAAATTTTGCAAATATTATAAACTAATACATATGAATAAAAAAAACCTGAATTAAGTGCAATGGTTATTTCAATGTCTGTATCTGAAACCATTAATCTTACAAGATAGATTGATAGATAATTCCAAGGACAATGGTTAATCATATGTTTGATATTGGTTCAAACGTATTAGTTACGTTTAGGGCTTTACTTAAATGCAAGTGTAAAAGTACTACTAAAGAAACGAAATATCTTTTCAATAACAATACGCCCTTTCTATTTTTAATTGTAACATGTACACAACAAATGTAGCTGAAAATGTGTGTTGTCAATATAACGCATTGTCGTGTGTTTTAAAAATTGACTTGCAAATATTTTTTTTAAAAAAATTGCAAACGTAAATTAATATGCTAATAAAAGACAGGCTGATTAAACAATTCACCACTACTTGTTATTTTTCTTTGGTTGTATTTATATCCATTATAACCTTTTATTGTATATCCATATATCAGCTTATAACTTTCAATGTCTTATTTATGCTTTACAAAAAACTTCAGGACACATTTTATCACGTCTATCCTACTTAAAAGTCCCTGACCTGACCCTCAATAGCGTGGGTAAAACGAGATCGAGGAAGATATCTGCAGGAAACTGGTTACAACATGAGTCATCATGTAGCTCAATATTTACCCGGGTATTAAGGGGTTTTGTCAATATTAATATATCCTATACATTAGTAAATAGCACTTTAATTAAGAAAAATCATATTTTAATTGATTTTATCTTCAATCTAAACAACGTGAAATTGAATTCGCTTATCAAAACTTGACAACCAGTTATCATCCATTGTTTCGGAATAATTTTCTTCTTGATAGTCAACCCCCATCTATCTCATCTGTATTAACCACTGCCAATATGGAACTCTATTTCGGTTAGTATCTTAAACTTCATAGTTCTCTGAATGAGTTTATTTATAATATACATGCAGAAATTATTTAAGATTCAAAATAGAGTGCTTGCTCATGGCAGGAGCCTACATACAATTGTTTTGAATGATGTGAGTTTAAGAAAGTGGGCATTTGGATTTCACTGCCAAAAGGCTGTCTTAACTAAGTTTGTGAGTGTTACAGAACACACACACACACACACACACACACACACACACACACACATATATATATATTATCGGTCTATGTAAAACCTTTCTTTTTGATGATTTGGCTTAAAGTACTTCAACTTTGAAAGACAAAATAGAGACTCCATAGGGGTGGGGTCATTCTTCTCTATGTAGACAGTTCCATTAGTTATAACATATGTGTTGATCTAGAGACTATTGGGGTAGAGATTATCTGGATCGAAGTAACCCTTGCCCAGTCCAAGCCAATACTCTTATGTTCAGTTTAGAGGCCACCTAGTTCCACAGCTGTTTGGATTGATAGATTTGAGGCTCAAATTCAAAAAGCATTACTAAAGGAAGATGTAGAAACTATCATATTATGTGATTTTAACATTATCTACATGAAAACTCCACCATTAACATGGAAAAGCAACTTTGAAACTTACAACTTTACTCAATTAATTAACACCCCCAACTAGAGTAACATATAAAAGTGCTACTACCATTGATCATTTCTATACTAATAAACCTGAAAACAGGACGAAAGGTCCTGTATTGAGGAACATAGAGTATTTGGAAATTTTCACACAATATATTTAGCCAAATTATCCCACTGTAGTACTAAGAATATGGAGAGTTCCAGCTACAAAGATATCGTCGAGATAACTAACAAACTAATGTCATGGGGCAAATGTACACCACTTCAAATTACATTCTCTCCAATAGACCTTCCGGACCTGTTTGCAAATTTGTTCCGTGACAAGATACAAACAATTAGAGATTAGCTTGACAACATAATTTCAATTGAATTTATTCAAAATTTACATAATTACCATGCACAAAGATTTCAGTGCGCTCTGTCTATCTAATCTGCCCATTCTGACCAGTTATAGAAATGTCAACAGTACATACGTATGTACCCATGTCTTCAATGCTGATCTTTGCTAATGTTAGTGTGGAAGAATTGGCTATATTTTCTCGAGTTAGTTTCATGAACTCTGTCTCTCCAACTTTGTGGATTCACTCCTGTAATGTGTATTGTGATGGTTCTCCAGATGCTATACACGTCAGTAAAACTGTTGAATTCGTAGATCCAGAGTAATTGACTAAGACATCAAGGGCGTCTGCAAAAACTTTATGGCTGAGTATAGTTGTCCTCGCAGTATATGAAATTTGAAATAGAATACATTGTGTAATGGATCATTTATGCAACTTCGCTAAAAGATTATCACCATGTCAGTGAAGGAAATAAAAATGACATATTAAAATGATTGTCTTTATTGTTTTGTTATTCATTCTCTTCTCATTTTTGACATTTTAAGTACATTTCCCACCATTTTGCCAAATTTCTTTTCACAAGTAACTTTCTCACCTAATTATGTTCTTGGAGCACATTGTAATTATTTGTGACTTTAAGAAAACCTCACGAAATTAAAAGCAGCTGCACCATGATAAAGTATTGTATTTTGTAAGAATAATGTGTACATAGTGCCAGTAAATAAGAAAGACTTTTAAAAGTAGTACAAATGTACTAATAAATGTGATTTTATTGTCTTCCTTTGTCACACAACTTTAGCTAAACCTCAGCTTAACATTTATTGTCTAAAATCAGGCCAGTACTTGTTTATTTGTCTAAATGAAATACTATTCAAATCAATATATCACGTAAAGTGAACATTCAAATAAAACAGACAAATTATGCCGATCGATCGATAGACATATGTAGCAATGGCTATGACATAATTTGTCTCAGAAGGTAACATTTAAGGTAGTACGAGTTTATGCATTGATTGTAATTAACAATCATAATGATTTATATTTCCCGAAAGAAGCTATCACGTTGGGGTGTATGGGATGTACTAGGATAGGTAACACCGCTGGCTGGCTAAGCAGTGGTAATCCTTCGGGGGTAGATTGCCCTCATTTAGTCTCTAGTTAGCACAGTGGCTTCAAGAAGATGTGGCATGTGCAGTGGCCACATCCCATAAAATGGCATTGACTGACTGGCTAATCCCTTAGTGAGTTAGGCTTTGTCTACATAGCTTGTGAAAACTGGATTCGGCATCCTGCCAAGATGAACCACCAATTGGTCAATGGTCAAACGGTGATTCCCAGCAAAGCACCATGAAGCGTGAGTCATACAGAATATCCTGGTCATCCAATGCACTCAACTCTGTCTCACGCCGTGTCAACATTGCCGTACTGCTGGACCCAAATGGTTTTGGCGAGAGAGTGAGGTCAATGAACTGCACAAATCTTCCTCACTTTAAACAAAGTCACCTCTCAAGTCATTCCTGTCATCCACCTATTCCATTTCATCACCCACTAAAGTCCATTATTGACAGGAAAGCAATGGAATGGCAGGTGTGAGTACACTGGCAGCCTTAGGTGCAAACCTACACACGGGTGGCTTAGAACATTAGGGTCATTCACCACTGACATGGAACTGCAAAGGAATAAATGATAAGACTCATGATCATGAAACTTCCCATCCTGTCTGGAAGAAAGCCCCTCACCATCACCAGTTGCTATTCTCCAAGAGTGACCAACGCAGATGAAGTGAATGTCAAGTTCTATGAGGATCTTTACTCGATCATTGCTGATGTTCCAATGACAGATAAGCTAGCCATTTTTGGCAATTTCAGTGCAAGAGTAGGCTGTGATCACGTTGCCTGGGATGGGTCACAATAACACCAACATTCTACTTTTGCTTCAGACTTGCACTCAGCATGAAATGCTGATCGCCAATACAGTCTTGCACCAACCTACCCATAACCGCACATCATGGATGCACCCATGGTCTAAGCACTGGCACATCATCCACTACATTGTTGTCAGGAAGAGAGTCAGACAAGATGTGCGTGTGACCTAGTCCTTGTGCGGCACCAACTGCTGGACAGACCACCGCCTCATTATCACCAAGTTCAACATCCACATTCAGCCCAAAATATGCCCGCAGGGACAGAAGGCTCCTAAACGAATGAACATGACCAAGCTGAAATGTACTTGTACCAATCAATCTCTCATTGATGCCCAGGAAGAATGACTCAAATCCACCCCTCTCAACTATCAGAATGTGGAGACCGACTGGGCAGCATTTAGAGAGCTGATCTATATCATATCTTCGGAAAATCCTAATACCGGCAACCAGAAAGCATCAAGACTGGTTTGATGAGAACTGTGATGAGATCTAGGAACGATGTGTACAACATAATATGCAGAACTGTATAATCAGATGCAGAACATAGCTGAGCAACAAAGATGATGAGATCCAGTGCTACGCAGACCAACATGATATGAAGAACTTCTACAATGCGCAGAAAGACGTGTATGAACCTACATCCTCTGGATCATTCCCCCTTCTCATAGCAGATGGGAACACAATAATTATTGACAAAGAGAGGATTCTTCAATGATGGGTTTATCGATTTGACAGCGTCCTGAATCGCCCTTCATCCATCAATGATGAAGCAATCTGTCATCTCCACCAAGTACTCATAAACGAAGCACTGGGTGACCCCGCAACCTCGCTGAAGACACAGAAAATGATACATCTTCTCTCCAGTGGCAAAGTACCTGGATCAGACTCCATCCCAGCTTAAGTCTACAAGGAAGAGGCCACAGCACTGATAGAAAGCTCCATCAACTGTTTTTACTGATGTGGCAGAAAGAGACGAACCCCGCCCCCATGGAATTCAAAGATGCTTCCATAATCCACCTGTATAAGCGCAAAGGGAACCGCCAGCCATGTGACATCCACTAGGGTATATCCTTACTACCAATTGCAGGAAAGATACTTGACAGAATCCTACTGAACCATTAACTACACACCTTGACCAGCGACTACTGCCATTAATCCACTGTGGATTCTGAAAAGATAGTAATACCATCGACATGGTGTTTGAGGCAGCTTCAAGAACAAACTACCGACCTTTTCTCCATCTATAGTGCAGCATTTCTAAGATGGCATGTAGGAATGAGTCCAGGAAAATGGAGAGACATCTGAGATATTCCCAGAAACCAATGGCATGAAACTGGGATGTGTTCTGGCGCCGGCAAAAACCAAGATCATGACAGACACCATCAGTGATTTCTTAGTTGCTGATGACTGTGCCCTCAATGCTGGCTCAGAAGCTGACCAGCAAATTAGTGTTGACAAGTTCTCCAGCTCCTGCAATGCCTCTGGTCTTATCATCAGTACCAAAGAAGACTGAAGTCCTTCATCAGCCGGCTCCTGGAAAGCCCTTTGTTGAGCCCATCATCACCATCAACGGCCAAAACTCAATGTAGTGAAACGCTTTACCTACCTTTGCAGTACACTGTAATATTGTCACAAACGAGAACGAGCTGAACCATCACATTTCCAGAGCCAGTGCAACTTTGCCCAGGTTCTATGCCAACGTCTGGAAAAGAAGAGGTATCAGCATCCAGAACAAACTAAATGTTGACAGGGCAGTTGTGCTCCACACACTACTTTACGCATGTGAAACGTGGACGGTGTACCAACCACATGCTAGGAAGATGAACCACTTTCATACCACAATTCGCAGGAAAATCCTCAACATCAAGTGGCAGATACTGAGTTATTCACCAAAGCAAGTCTCCCCAGCATTCACACCATCCTGATGCAATGCCAGCTACATGGGGCGGGAAATGTTCTACGCATACCAGACCACTAGCTGCTTAAGAGACTCTTCTATGGCGAGATACGGCAATGACCATAATCCCATGTATATATATATATATAGCATTAGTAATGAAATGGACAAGGTTAATAGATACTTCAGTCATTAGTATTAACTATGCGAGGTTACCATTATACTACCAGATAAATATATAACAGCGTGGTCATAAAAGTAGTATTGCACATTGAATATTTGTAAACGTTCTTAAAAGTTGAAACATTAGGTGCTTCTGTTGCTACAAATTATTCCTGAAAATTAAACCAGCATAAGCTAGAGATTACTTAAAATGCTATATCGGAACTGAAGAGTAAATGATAGTTATCACTTGACTCCTTGTGATACTGTTCATCACAAACGTAGAAACATAAGATACTCTGTGCTAACGTATTTAAGACCTTGAAAGAAAAATATTGTGAATGGAATCCTTACATCTAAGAGTATTTAAGAAAAGACGTTCATGTTGATGATTGAAAATCACATGGACTGCTCCCCTCTGAAAGATGCACATTATATACATGCAAGAATACACCATGCACAGGCAATATGGATATTTGTATATAGTCAAACAGATGTTATCAAGCAGAATGGTCTTCCATATTTATGTAGCCCCTACCACCAGATGTCATTTCACATGTCCTCAACTAAGGTACTGATTGTAATAATAATAACAGATACATATGGGTCTGACCATGTAAAGAAGCACGTAATGCCAAAATATGTCCACTCGTTACATCAAACCAATTTTGTTTTTCAGCATAGACCATAAAACATGAGCTCCAAGCACTAGAGAAACGATTCCTGGATAACAATCAAGACAATGATGTACTAAAAAATATTCTTGTCGGTATTTGTAAAGTCACTGTGCATGACATTTAAAATTACATTTTTAAATTATATGTAACCATACTGACTCGTTAACTGACTGAAAATATAGAGATTCACTTGCGAAAAGCATACACATTTTGTCTTGGTTTAGAATCCTGAAGTTTCACCAATTGCTTCTTCTTGAATGAGATCAAAATGCTCAAGTCATTGATTTGAGAAAGTACCCATGATAGTTTCATTGTTATAACATTTGTGTAACAGAATTGTTACCGAGTGGATGGTGGATTAAATGAACAACACAAACACAATATGTGAAACATAATGTAAATTTATGAAATAAATTATTAATGAAAAATAATGATGTATCAACACAATAGCTCATGCATTCAACCCACAATCGCACTTCACAACTATTCACAATTCAAAAATAAATTAAATATTAATGCAAAATAAACACAGAACCAAGGAATCTCCTGGACTAAACACAGATCCAAGGAACTTCCTGGACTACACAAACGTTTCAAATAAAATGGAGCCTTTACAAAATTTGTATTAACGCAAGTATAAATTGCGACAACAAATACAAACATCAAACTATACTATCGCACGTATGGATTGCGACAAGTACAAGCATCTACATGTATTTTATCAAGTTGCTAAGTTTCATTGAGATTCATGTAATCCATTGAAATACTACTGTGATTCAAAGTAACTATGTGTAAATATAACAATGTATTCAATTGTAACTACCATTGCAACACACACATGTGCTTCGACCCTGTACAACCGTACGATTCACCAACTGTTGAATCGCCGCCCAGCTTCTCCGAATATATAGGGTTGACCCAATACTTTTATTGACCACTTGCCCTTCACGGATCCACTACATTTATACGTACAGACAGCATACAGCATCTACTAAAATCACTGGGCCCAAACACTAGATACTACCCCGGACGTTTACACCTCTAGACAGCTCCGACACTCGGACATTTAGACGTCTAGATTTCCGGATATTTACACATCTGGACAGACGTAGACGGACAGACAATCCGACAGACAGACAGTCAGATACCTCAATTTGATCTCACAATCAAATGGCACAATTAAACAGCATAATCAATCACATTCAGCCCTTTTGCTGGAGCAATCAACCACATTCAGCTACATTCAGTCATATTCAGCTACAATTCAGAGACGTTCAGAGACGTTCAGCTACAATTCAGCTACATTCAGATACGTTCAGAGACGTTCAGCTACAATCCGCTACAATAAAGAAACCAAACTAATAATAGTTGTTTCTAAAACAATCTAAAACTTAGATTACGCTATTGCATTTAAAGTCTAATAGTGACTAGTAATTCCAAATATTCAACGGTTTAAATCTGCATTGTAATAAAAGAATCATTACATGAAATGATAGACTGAATAAAATTCACAATAAAACGAAATATAAAGTTAACACTCACCCCTTTGGCTGGAGAAAGAATGACGAGCTATCTCTCCTTTGATAAGATACTTTTGGAATCGAAATCTTATCAGAATTATTCTGCCTTATATATCCTCAAATAGGTGAGCAGAATTCACGGCAAAATTCCCGTGCACCCCGTGATTCTAATGTTCCTGACTTCAAGTGATTTGTGATCAGGCACATGCAAAAATCGCTACACGTCACTTACCTTGAAAAACACTTATTCACCCCAGGTAACGCATGTACGACGAAACAAAACAAAATGGTGAAATTAGCTTGTATTCAAGAAGAAATTAATTCAATTTTCGCCTAATTCTGTGACAATTTGTGTGGAAAGGGCTTGTTCGATTACTCATCATTTTGATTTTCATCAATAAATATTCTTATTAATTTACAAAATTTACCCCCACCCCAAAAGTAAAATTTTTGCAAAACCCGGTTTCAGATTATGTTGTGAATGTTAATTGTTCAGAATGAAAATGATTGGTTTGTTTATGCAGCTTGGGATAGATTTGCAATACATGATATGATCATTAACACAATATATAAGTAAGACAAGAAACCCAAAATACAGTTGTCAATTAAACAATTGAAACTTACATTCTTTAGTCTTCACTATCAACATTAATTTTCATGCAGAGAAAAGGCACAGCATGAAGCCAACTGTACAATGCTACGCTGTGTACACATTCTAAATCAAGCATATTGGAATGTTTCTCTTGTAACTTTTTATCTGTTTACATATTAAGCTGAAGACAAATAGTGGCAAACAAATCTCAGCAAAGTTTAAATCTGAGGACAGGAACTGGAAACAATGGGCAAGTTCAATATATTTTGGTTCTATAATAACTGAAGAGAGAGATCAAGAGCAAAAATTTGTCACGAGCATCACAAACAACATCAGCTATGTCAAAGCTAAGACACATCTGGCGAGACAAGAATATATGTCTGAAAACTAAAAATCAGATTATTGAGTGCACTAGTCATCTTAATCATTTTGTATTCAGGTGAGGCTTGGACCCTGACCCTGAGAAAGCTGAAATGGTATGGCCATGTCACTAGAGCCAACAGTCTATCCACAAGTGTACTGCAGCGTAGTGTCCAGCATGTCAATAGGAGAGGTAGACAGAGAAACCATTTGACTGACAATATCACATAATGGATCAGGACAAGTTTTTCGTTTTACAGACACAGTCATAGGCACAGGATCAAGACAAGTGGATATAACTGGTCTGATATTCAGCAGCACAGTGCCTCCACGACCACATTAGGTCAAGATACAGATGATGATGCTGATTCTATTAAGTTTTGAGCAGGGCTTTTTATGACATTACATTAAACACACAAGACAGATTAATGGACCCCTCATCCAAGCATTTGTGAAAGATGAGGGGCATTATTGGAGTAAAGCCGGAGGCTGAGCATGTATACATAGCATATCATATTCAAAGAAAAAAAACACTTTTTTCGTCCGACACGTGATTTCACCATAGTTAGCCTAATAAACCTGCCACCCGCACAATATATTCATAGTTTAAAGAGAAGTGTTTTGTTGTCTAAATAAGACAGGGAGGGAAAAACCTCATTCTGATGCAATCTCAACTTACAACAAAATGGGTGGGTGTATACATGCTCAGCCTACGGCTCTGCTCCAATAATGCTCCTCATCCTTCACAAATGCTTAGATGAGGGGTCCATTATTTTTCGTAAAGCCTTCAGCATCACATGTATACAGATCATATTTAAAGATTGACAACAAAACTTTTGCTAAAATATCAATAGTAAAAGTAAGCCTATTTCTGTTAAGTTGTAAATCATAAATCGAAATTATTTGCTATTAATAACTGCTTCAGTAAAACCCGTACTATTAGTCTGAATATCCCTTAGATAAAAATTGTGAAAAGTCTTTACTGATGCCCAGTCTGCTGTTTTTAATATAGTGTGCAAGGAACAGCCTTGTCTGAAAGCAGCTGATGCTGCAGCAGTTCTGTAAGAATGTGCTTTAAATTTAGAAGTATCAATCCGGATTGTTCTAAAACCATTTTTAACCATCTTGCAATAGTACTAGATGTCACAGCACTATAGGAACAATAAGATACGAGAACTTGAGTAGATTTCTGAAGATTTTAAGTTCAGTCAAGATAATGCAGCAAGGTATGCATAGCAATAAAGCTTTTCATCATCATAATGTAGTAGTTCCAACTGGAATTTCTTACCTTGCTTTGAAGTTTTCAACAGATCCGAAAAATTGAATACTATTTTATTTGTCATACAAGTCATGTTATGTAATTTCAAAGGTTTTAGAGTTTGTCGTCTTGGAGCTGTATATAATGCAATAAGAGCAACGAGCTTCATTATTAATAACCTTAAAGATACAGTTTCCAAAGGAAAAAGGGTACACAGGTATTTTAAGACAATATTTACATCCCAAGTATCCATATACCTTGGTTTTGGCAGATTTTTGTTAAATAATCCCTTCAATTATCTATTACTCAACAATGGATTTGAACACCATGCATTATGAAAAATTCTCAAAGTAGTAACTAACATTGCCTTGTACGCATTGACAACACTATATGACTTACCTTCAATTACCAAAGAATCTAAGAAAGAAATAACTGTTACCTCAGAGACACAAAAGGGATTAATTTTCCTGATTTTACACCAAAATCACCATTTTTCCATGCCAAGTTATATTGTTTAATTGTCATTGATCTCCATGAATTAATAATGATGTCCACAGCTGTTCTTGGAAGTCCTTGGTTTTGGAGTAATCTCCTGATACAGTCACCACGGTTAAGGATAAGGTCTTCCCTAGAGGATGAATTTGACCATTGTGTGGAAGAGTCAGTATATTTTTGTGTCTTGGAAGTCTAATTGGAAGAGAAATTAAACACGACAAGAGCAACGGAAACCAGGATTGTGATGTCCAATGTGGAACAATTAAGAGTGCTTTACTAACCTTATCGGCAATAATTTTATTCAATATTTTCCAAACAAGATTAAACGGGGGGAAAATATAAAGGGTTCAATTATGCCAGGAGAACGAAAAAGCATCAATTTTAAATGCACCTGGTTTTGGGAACCACAAAGTGAACTTCTTCAACTGACAGTTCAATCTAGATGCATAAAGATCTATGTCTGGAACAAATGTCTGTGCACACACTCTGTGAAAGATTTCTTTATTTAGCATCCATTCAGTGGAGTCAGAAAAGTTCCTTGACAGATAATCTGCCTGTACATTATGTTTGCCTGCAATATGGACTACATATATGAAAATGTCCCTTTCCAAACACCATTCCAAAATCTGTTTAGCTAGCTGATCCATTTGGATTGATGTCATTCCACCCATCTTATCAATATAAGAGAGCACACATATGTTGTCACACTGAATCTCAATATGTACATTTTGTGATCTGAAAGAAAAGCCTGTAAGGCAAAAAAAATTGCTAATAACTCTAGGTAATTTATTCCATAAATAGTCTCACTCTTGTCCCATCTACTAGAGACCGACCTGTTTGACTCCAGTGCATAAGCTCCCCACCCTAAGAATGATGCATCAGTTTGAATAATAAAAGCAATGTTGTCTTGTCTGATAGATTTCCCATTCCTGGCAGCCACATTTATGTACCACCATTTAAGTTCCTGTATACTTTGAGAGGATAACTGAACTGTACTATCATAAGTGTTTTTTTCTCTCAGACCTTTTTTTTTTTTATCACGTTCCAAACAGCTGTAGTGCATTGGAACTTCCAGTATTGCATAAAAAGCATTAATGAGCATACCTATAAATGAAGCCAACTCTTGTATTCTAACATACTTTATATCCATGAGTTTATTGTCAAAAACCTGGAATTTTTCCATTTTATTCTCAGAAAGAAAAACATTAAACTGAACAGAGTCCAACACAAAACCAAAAAAGAGAATTCGTTGAGATGGAATAAGCATAGAATTTTCTAGATTGATTGTGAAACCAAGAGATTTCAATGTCTCAATCATAGTCCAAGTATTTTGCAAGCAAGTGCGACTCTCAGCATCCAAATTCAATGAGTCATCAATATAATATGAATACCTAATTCTCTGCTGCCTAAACCATGCATAAATGGGTCTTAGGATCATAGTGAAAACTCTTGGTGCAGAAGAAAGTCCAAAAGGTAAACATACAAACTGAAAAAGCTGACCATTACAAACAAACTTTAGAAACTTCTGATAATCTATATGTATTGGAATACTAAAATAAGCATTTTTTAGATCAATGGAAGTAAAGAAATCATTTTTCTGGACGAGATCTAAAACAATTTGAAATGTTTCTTGCTTAAAATGTTCATAATCAACAAATTTATTCAACTGCTTCAGGTTAATAACTGGCCGAAAGTTTCTATTTGATTTGGGAACAATAAAAATGTTCGAAATAAATTGATTTTCCTCACAATGGGATGGAACTATAGCTCCTTTATGTAGAAGTGATTTCATTAGATAAAATTGTTTTCTGCTCAATTGAGACTGTAATTTCCTTAGGCAAAAAGGACTGAAAAAGGCATGGAATCAAATTCAATTTTGTAACCCGAAACTGTTTCAATTTTGCAAACTCCACGGGTCACGAGAAAAACCACACCATACAGCAAAACATTGCTTCAGTTTTCCAACAGAACTTACCTCAACCAATTTTAATTTATGAGCCCGTTTGGGGAACTAGTAAAGGCAGGTGATGGGAATTCCCCGGATGAGAGAGATATTAATAACATCAGTTAGTGATGGCAATATTGCGTCTAAGCACTCAAACAGCAGTGATGCTGGAATTGGATCAAGTGTTTTCCTTACTAAATCCATAGGAAACAGGTTCAAATGCTCTTAATGATTATCGCTAAAATTATGTTTCGTAACTGTATGGTGACGACGAGTCAATTGAAATTGTGTTGTCTTGCGTATCTCTGATGGTTTTTACTTTGTCACGGAAGAAATTTGCAAATAGGTCCGAAATGTCTGCTGGAGATAAGGTAGTCGGAAGAGGTGTACATTGTTTCCTTAACATTAGTTTCTTAGTTATCTGGAAGAGCTCTAGGCAGCTGGAACTCTCGATGATGTTAGTATTGTAGTGTGATAATTTGGCTAAATGGACCTGTCCTTCATAATGTTTGTGACGTTCTTATTAATGGCTTCATATATTTGTTTATGAATAGTGAGTTTGGAGGAAAGCCAAAGCCTTTCTGCTTCAGCAACAATTGGTTGTATTCTTAATATAATTGCTAAATACTATATACATGTAGCGAACATAAATTAAACGAATATATAATAAAGTTGCCTACAGCGACTCTAGCATACTCCAAATTATCTTCACTGATATCCTCAGTTCTTAGTGATGGAATAACTCCGATATTGAGTTTACAGAAATGATTAAGATTAACAACGAGGCTGATACCTTCCTTAATTCAGACATTAGCAATAAATCTCTACGTAAAAACTTAGCGACTTGTAACTGAGTCGTATATATAAGCGACAGGTGTGTCGGTTATAAATTGATCTTGTTTAAATTTATAGGACAGTAGTAGCATATGGAGATACTATAGGGACAATGTGAAATCCAGTCAAAAACAGCTTGGGACAATATGGGGACAAGATTTATAGGGACAATGGGAAATCCAGTCAAAAACAGCTTGGGACACTATGGGGACAAAACATGGTGGGACTGTATATGGACATGGGAAATGGAACATGGGAAATATGATTTGTATGGGTATAGGGGACTGTCTAGTGACAAGGGGAAAAATGGAGGCAAAGAAAGCTAATATCTTTTCGAGACCTAAGAGTGGCCCTGAAAAGGGCCATTATGTGTAATGTTAACATTATTTTGTTAACATAGAGGACATCTCACAGATCTTGTCTTCCTTAAACTTCTCCTCACCTCTGGACCGTATAGTAAGACTCTCTTCAAACAGCCTTGCCTCTCTACATAGATCCTTCTTTTCCAAAGGGTTGTATCCGTCATTCGTATAATTGTCCATGATGATCTAACATACATGGGTATGTCAGTCCGAAACAGCATGGTATAAACAAGGGTAGAAGATTCTACGTTAGTCTACATCTTGTGATGAGAAACAGGTGAAGCGAATGCCGTGTACTGCGGTTATTTATAGGGGAAGAGCGGATCGAAACGGATTGAGTGTATCCACCAATCCAAACGTGCGTTACAAAAGTCAGTCATAGTCATCCAATCGGAAGAGAGCGGTCTGTGACGTCACCTTACCTATATTTGTGTTCAGTCAATCGATGCGACAGAGTTGTTCAATGATGTCGGACACTAAGAAGACGATAAATTGGAGTGAGCCAGGAGTAGAGACAGCAAGTCATGGACCAGCAGTGACTACTAAAGTCATGACAAATCTACATCCAGAAGAAGTTGATTTTTAACTGGGATATTGTGGATTTTTTAACATCACAATAATTTATTCCGGAACCTTCGTTGCCTTCTGCTTCTTCTTATGTACACGTCGATGATTTTAAGCAAAGACAAAAAGAAGAATTGGAGCGATGTTTACAACAACAGAAAGTAGAAGAACAAGCTTTCCTTATTCAACAGCAGGAAGAAGAAGCAAGAGGAAACAGCAGGAAGAAACAGTAGCAGCAACCGAGAAGAAAGAAGACCAAGGACAGAAAGAGAATAGTGAAAATCAAACGGTCACGATGGTACTTTTAGATATTTTAGCAGAGTTAAGGAGTCTGAAACAAATGTATCAGACTTCTTTATCACGACCGAAGAGAAAACGACCTTCTCGAGCTAAACAACCCAATTTCTCTGTGACTACGTCTACCATACCACCGTTAGTGATTTCTACCAAATCATTGACAGGAACCACCAGTCCCGAAGTAGGCCTTGGCCATGGCAAAGGCTTAAGACAGCTCAAGATGGTTACGTCCCGTTTCTGAGTTTGTTTTGTTTTAAACAAACAAAACACCAACGGTCCTTTTCAGGGCCACTCCAATTATTTCGAAAAGAAATACTATTTCAATGGCCTAAATCAATGAAAACTCAAAAGTCCTTTTTTTAATTTTTTTTAAACCCATGATGTACGTGTGAGTGAATGAAAGTGTGAGTGTAGGTTCTTATTCTATAAAATCAAAACCAAGAGACACTAACTTTTTTCTCTCTGGTATATTCTGGTGCAAACGATACAAGTCAATATCACAACATAACATAACCCAATACCACTTTAAAAAGTGCATAGGTTTCTTCTTTTTCACTCTTTCTGTTTTTTCATTTTCTTTACTGTTACATGTTTTTTCTTTTTTTTCCTCCTCTTCACTTTCGTTTCGTCTTCTTTTCTTGTCTTTGTGATCGTACCGGGGTTCTTCCTTGGGGAGGGTACCTCTTCCTCCTCCTCTTCCTCCTCCTCCTGTTCAGAATTCCTCTTCTCCTCCTCCTCCTGCTCATGTTATTTCTTAGGGCAGTTTGGAGACCAATATCCTTTCTCTTTACAATAATAACAGGTGTCTTGACTTTTGTCTCTATTGGTAACTTTTTTTTTGTCACGATCTAGACATTCTGTAGCCAAATGTCCTTTCTTCTTACAGATATAGCAAGTATCTTGACTTTTATCTCGAAAGGAGGGAGAGTAGTCCGTAGGCTTGTCTGAAGAAAACTTTCGTATGACCCAACGTACAGCTCTGATGAGAACTTCAACTTGTGTAGGTTCTTCCATCGTTCTGGCCAATGTGAGAGTGAAATGAATACTGAAAGGTTAGACACTAACCCTTTTTATATGCACGTATCGGACATGAATATATAGGTGTTATGGTCTTTAAAAGGTAGTCATTTGACTTTTTGCAGACAAGATGAAACGACCGCATCATGTTGTGGAGAAAGGAGAAAACAGTAAGAGACAGAAACGTAATGTCTCGCCTAGCACAGTAGCTGAAGTCTTGACTCAAATTCATGCCAGTGATTTTGAAGATGACATGAGTGGGCCCGAATCCACACCCAAGCAATCGACATCCAAGCAAAGTGCACCACCCTTAATAAACCCTGAAAATTATTATCACATTCGAGAGACGGAAAAGCGTTCCTCTCGAAAATTTAGAACAACGGCTTACACGTATGCCGTAAAGTTTAAAGATTTCAAGTCCAATGTACCTTTGGAGAATACAGAAGGGTTCATTACCGAGGTGTGTTCTGTGTTATCTGCACTGAAACAGCAATGTCAAGCCAAAGAAGACGATCGCTTGAGACTTTCTATTCATCACGATAATTTAAAGTCTCCCGTTTTGATCGAGTTTACTAACCCATCCCAATTAACACCTTCCAAAGTCATCGACAAAATTCAACATGTGCAACAATCCAACGACAAGTTTCACATCACCGACGGAAAAGCCACACTGTTCATGACCCACGTGTCTCTTCCCCAGGGGACAGGACGCAAAAAAGTGTTATTGGTGGACAGTCGTCGCAGCATGAAGCGAAGCCTCGTCCGAATTAATAATTCTCAAGACCAGATGTGTTTAGCCCGTGCCATCGTCGTGGGACAAACGTATGCCAACAAGAACGAGACGATAGAATGGAAAAGGGCCTGGACAACTATTAGAAAATCGGGTCGAGCCAAACAAATAAGTGAAGCAGAACTCCTGTTAAAGCAAGCAGGGATATCCAAAGACGCCCCTTGCGGTATTCCAGAAATGCAAAAATTGCAAGACGTCTTGGCTCCACGTTACACTTTCAAAGTATACCCTCAAGAAGTGCGTGGTCCTCTTTTGTTTCGTGGTCACGATTTCAAAGACTGAAAATATATTCACGTCTATCATCACGATGGTCATTATGATACCATTACCAGTATCACTGCCTTCCTGGGATACGGTTACTACTGTGAAAAATCTGACTATGGTTATAACAATCGAGAACAACACAAGCAATGTGTATCAAAATGTGAGGGAGGTTTAGCCTCTCAACCTTGTCTGGACAAAGGCCAAGTACGAGTGCATTGCCCTGTTTGTCAGTGCACTTTTGTCAGTCTTACCTGTTACCAACAACATTTGAAGATGCAAGGTTCACAGCAGAAAAGTACTTGTCAGCTTTTGAGATTGTGCCCTACTTGTGGACAAGGCATACGTACCAATAGTGCCAAGTTTCACGTTTGTCGAGGGAAGAAACATGTCACATTTGTCACCAAATCGTGGACTTGGTGAACGAATGCTTCAGCAACAGAGAGGGTGAACAGACCACGATTTCAAGCAAAAATAATGCTTCCTACGAAACCTTATTTTAACCCAAAAAAAATAAGTCTCCATTTAGCAAACGGAGACTTTACGATTTTTTAATCAATTTTGGTCGCAACGATGTGGTCATCCACCCTCTCTGCTGCTTAGTGATTTCATCACTGGGTTAACAAAAATCATTTATGATTTTACAAACAGACTAATCGCTAACACCTCATCGCGTAAATCAATTAAATTATTTGACTGGTCGGTGAGTTTGAAATTAATTCTGGTTAATGAATTATTATGGCATCGCATATAGACAGGATTAATTGGGTTTTCAATAATTAGGAATCCTGGAGGAGCTGTTGGTGCAAATGAATAAAGAATATATCCCTGCTGAGCTTGATTTGATTGCTCTAGATTGATTTGATAGCTTCCTTCAATTGCATCACATACTAAATTGAGCGCAATCACCGTTGAAATATTCACGTTGAACGGAGCGATATGCCTACCACCACCATCTGGATCATTATTATACCTGAAGAGGACAGTTGAATCTGATTTTTGTAGCGCCTTGATATCGGTTTTAACAATTCTTGCTAGTTCATCAGCGTTGTATTTGGGAAACTTGAAATTACGCAGATTGTCCTCTGTGATATTGTAATCGGTTAGGAATCGTTGTTTATTGTCGCTGTTGTCATTAATTATTGTTTGAATAATTAGTTCATAGATATATTTCATGTCGGATATAAGCTGATTTATTATTTCAACGTGTTTTTGCGATTTTGTTTTCCGTAGTTGTTCTAGTTGTGTGTCATATAATTGTTTAATCTCATTAAAATAACCACGGACGTCAGTTAGCGTAAATGAAATAGTAACAGATGAGTCGGTTGTTCTTTTAATGATAAAATCCCATTGCAATGTGTCTTTGTTGGTAAATATAAATCTATCGGCGATTCTTCCTTTTCTTATATCAGATAAAATATCTCGATAACTGGGATTGATTTCATGATATGATTGTATGTCCGTGGTTAAGTCGGTGGCGGATTTTTCCGGTGGTTTTTCAGGCCATCCTAACACTGTTCTTAACGAGCTGTTATATATATCTACAATGTATCCCTCTGTGCTTATTTCGATCAACGACGAGAGCGTCGGTTGATGAAGATTAATAGCTATTTTTGATTCTTTTCCAGTGATTGATTTTATTCTACGCTGAATTTCAGCATTGATTTGCTTAATTTGGTACGACCCAGTTGGTAACGAAACAGTTTCCCACTCTGGAGTACCATCGGGTTTATTCTTATACGAGAACACCAGTGTGTTATTGGGTTGCTGACCACTAAATGCAACCGATCTGATATTAGGCCAACTGTGATACACTCGTAGTTTTGCTAGCGCTATCTCCTTCACTGGGACCGGAGAGGGGAAATTCACACTGAATTCTGGATTCGTTGATGTTATTGATATCATACTCGTTTGTACTGGGTTCGTGTTCTCCACTACTCGTTGAAGTAATTCCATCGGTGTCGTCATCGTTGCTATACTCATGATTTATTTCTAATTTTGGTATCGAGGAATCATAAATACTGACCATCACTGAGAACTCACAATCTGGTAATGTTGATATTATTGAGATCATTTTTTGTTTTTTTGGGTTCGTGTTTTCTGATTCCATCGGTGTTGTCATTGTTATTATATTCATGTTGTCGCTCTAATTTCGATATCGCGGAATCAAAAATACTGACCATCGCTGAGAACTCACTATCTGATATAATTGTATCATCGAGTGACGACGATATCATCGAGGATAACTGCGAATATGCGGTTGATGCAATATGAAATTGAATTAAGTAATTCTGCAGTTTACTCTGGCTGCATGATGATATCTTTTTTGCTATCCCGGTTGATATACCCCCGATTGTAGCCACCGCAGAAATGCAAATTGGAACTACGACCGGGGCAATCATTGTAACCGATGCAAGTATTATTCCGGCGCCAGCGAGAACGCTTGACACCGAGTACATAGCAACATCAATTGCGGTGATTCTTCGTCGGTATTTTTTCATTTTTATTTGATACTCCTCAGTGAGGGTTTTGAGTCTATTTTGAAATTCTCTGACCTGATCATAGCGACATTGCGTTGATGAAATCATTTTATTTTAAAAACGCTAGCGTTTTCAATTGTGAATCTAAAGGATTTCCTTTCAATTGAAACCACTAGTAAAAATCCATAGGATTTTCAGTTTTATTATTTACTTAAATCCGCTACGAATTCTAAGCACCAGGATATTTCTTTTCTAATGGTGTTATCAACTGCGACAATCTCAAATTCTTCTTCTCCCCCCGCGATAATTACTGTCGCGGTGCCACCAAAGTAGGTTTTACCTTTCACGATGATATCAAATTGCTTGTCAGAGATTAACGTCATCCTGTAGATACCATGGGGCCACTTCTCGATATTGACTTTCAATTTAGCATTAGATTCTTTTACCCAATCAAAGGTCCCATGCTTTAACCTTTCAGATTTTTCTTTTAGTTTAAGAATATCGTCGTAAACGTCGAGATAGGTTTTTTTGATTTCGGTATATTTTATCATCGTTTTATCGCGGCGACTAAAAAATGAAATCAAAAGGTGGTTAAATTCCAAACCTTTTTGCATGAGATAATGCCCGTTGAGTTGAGAATATGTCGTCGTGATATTATAACTTTCAGAGCCCTCAAAGAAATTTTTAGCCATTTCGCTGATGCGTTTTTGTTCGTTAAACGCGCTTTTAATTTCCGCGAGAGTCATGCCTGTCAACGATGTGGTTTCAGATGTAGGTGTTCTCCCTAAAAATTTATCCACGATGGTATTAAGTGTTGTTTGTCTCACCATAAACATATTAATATCTTTGAGAGTCATTGTAGATGTAACCGGGACACCAAAGAAATTATTAGCGACGTAGGCATTATGAGTATGCCTGATAATAAACTCACTGATTTCAGCGAGAGTCGAGTCTGCCACAGGTGGGGATCCAAAAAATCTAACAATGACGTCGTTAGTGGGTTTTTGATCTTCTATTAGTTTAGAAATCTCGAGATAATTTGCCTTGATTACATTTTCATTCATCATCCTTCCCGCGTCCTTGTTAGCGAAGAATAGCGATAGATAGTTTTTAATTTCAGCGAGAGTCATGCCAACCACAAGCGGGGTTCCAAAGAATTTATGTACGACATTTTTGCGAAAACTATTATAACCTCGTATAAAATCATTCAGCTCACGTTCGTTGGTAGCAATCGCGTCGGTGATCGTAGACACAAGTGCGCCTGGTTTAAGTTGTCCATCGTTGGAATACAGTGCAATAGAGTTTTCAGCGGCAGCGCGATGCCGTATCAAAATGTCATTCACGGATATATTACTGCTTTTCAATTTACCCTGGCGATCTTGAAATACAACTATTTCGTTCTGGTCAACACTTGTTAAATTTAACGTCTCAGCGATTTCATCTTCTATTATTTTTTTTACATCCTCGATAGAACCCGCAGATGTTTCCTCGGTGGGTTCCAACATTGACAGAGATTGTCCCCAAATATCGATCATTATTGTTAGCGTAACTTGTGTTTTCAATTTATTGATCCTTGTAATTTCCCACTCGTGTATTCGTTTACAATAATATGAGGTGGTTTCCACGGAGATCCAAAGGATTTTAATGAAATCTCCGCGAGGACATTTAATACTTCACGGCCGCATATCGGTGGATCATTTAATTGTTGTGTTGGCAGCGTGGAATAAAAAATCGGAAACCCTTTGAGTTTCATCGAGGAATTTATATACCGCATAAACTCGCTTGGCGGAGCTAACCCATATGAATCGAAATAGACAATCCCACGTGGATCAATCGCGTATGCAACCCAGTGAGTTCCCGATCCGCTGCTGTTATCAAGATTGATGATACCGGTTTCAACGTTATTTGGTTTTCTCGGTAATTGATCTCTCATAAAAACCCCTCTGAAGTTTTTTATCGCTAGTTTTTTAGCAGCATCAATTAAATCAAAATTGGACATAGGAACTATAGGTTCCTCAACTATAGGTTCCTCAACCATAGGTTCGGAAATCGAAGATTTGTAAATCGAAGATTTTTCAACTAATAAACCGTTCCTGGTATTTTTCTTAGACCCGATCCGTTCACGGATTTGCCGCTGTACCATGAATACGGGGTTCCTGGTAGGTACAACCCCTTTCCCTTTTTTTTATACCCAGATCCACTCGTGGATCTACCGCGAGCGGATCCACCAGTTGCCTTTTTCAACGCCATCCCTGCTGCGGTCCCAACGGCTCCCAACGCTGCCGCCTTCGCCACCGCTGGGGCAGCCGCTGCAATCAATGCTGGTATTGCGGCTAACAATGGAAATATACCACCTGATTTTATCATGTTCGCGACTGCAGCTTTCGAAAATTCTATTTGAACTCCTCGCTTATTTTTCATTGCATCATTGAAATGTTTTATTTGACGATCCGTTAATGATATTTTATGTGTACCTCCGGACATCTGCGCTGGTTTTAACGTTATTGTTGTTCCACATTCCTTAGCGGATTTTGATTTTAATTTCTTGACCTGGCCATCAGTCAGCTTGACACTAACAACACTATATGGCATTTTATTGTAAAACACATTTATGCTTTCAATTGATCTAATTGGGGAAATCATATGGAAACTTTTCAAGTTTCATTTACATTTACAGATTTTCCACTGGTGCATCAACGAGTCTCATTCGTCCGCCAGCCCCTTCTAACAACATTGATTTGTCGCTGAGAATAACAGCAACCGCTCTATAATCAACACCACCATGATCTATACGAGCCCTAAAATGTATATCAGCAACGGATTGCCTTGTTAAATCAAGATGTTCCAGTGAAAAGTAATAAATTGGATACAAGTTCTTAAAATCGAGCTGAGATATTTGCAAACCAGTATCAACATTTTGATCACGACCCATATATGACAGCATCCGATGATACACACGTGCTATTTGGTTGTTTCCGTAATTAAGCTGTATATCCTCAGATGGTTCTTGTTGTCCGTTTATTCTCAGTGAAACCTCACTTACCCCTAACCGATCAAATATCATATGACTGCGTTCTTGGGAACCTAATCGATTCCGATTCTGCAGCGCTATAAATATATGACGTGGAGCTGAAACGCCTTGTTTTGATGCCAGGTGCCATGTAAATGTACCATTAACATTATCCTCTTTAGCATCAGTCGTTGTTGTTAGCCAACTTAGCAATGATTTACCACCGGTTTCCATAAATGAAAGTAGCCGCTCTTCCGTGGTAATTGATGGAGTCATTACTGGCATCCATAATACTATTTTACTCAAAACAACTTTACCTTCATCGGCACCAGTACGCCAAATTGCATCATTGTCATTGCCTTTTCGCACTAATGCGATTGTGTGTTTGGCTCCATAGATGACTTTTCTGACATTTCTGCAGAATCCAAATATGTGATGGAGTGGAATCGCACATGAAAACTTTTTCTCTTGTCCTTCCAATGCTAATTTTCGTGTTGCAAATCCTAAATTGAAATTACCATTAACGCCTCCGAGAATATCAAACGCAGCCCCGGGTCTAGCTCGACGTTCTGGATTAGTTGCTTCTCGTTGATTATCAACTGAAGTGTCTTGCGGTGTTAACACTTTAATGTATTGAAGGTGGTCAGCGTTATCAGAGGTATCCTTTGCAAACATCATAGATGGACCAGCCGATCTTGTATAATCATCGGAGTATCTTGCTAGTCCGATTATTGTTGTTGCAACATCAACCTCGCGGTCTATTGATTCAATTTCTTTTCCATCAATGAGATATCTTGCACTTTCAAATAACGCCATTATACCGTTGTTGACGAAACCAACTCGGATATTTGAATCATTTGCATATGGGGTATCAGCTGCAACATTTGTTACAAGTTTTCCTTCTACTTCAATAAATGCTTCGCATGGTAAAAAGTATTTACTGGTATCTTGAACTTGAAGTTCAATTCGCGATCGTAGGTCGGGTTGTATTGCATGATAGGAATAGTATTGATAATCGCGGACGGAATCATCTTTGCGCATCTTTGCTTCCATATCTAACGCGGGATCAGCTGTTCGTTTAAACATTTATAACATTACTAGCGTTTTCAATTGTGAAACTCGAAGAGTTTAACGCTAGCGTTTTAATTCTTTATAATCATCGTCGTTGAAAATTCTTCGAATTTCTTTTTTGTTTCAAACCACTTCCTGCTATCGCGTTCATGATAGCGCTATCTGTTACCGGTGAAGCTGTCAATTGTGACGAAGTCAATTGCGCTAGTTTTTCTTCCACTGCGTTATTTATTACTTTGCTGATTTTTGCAGGCATCACTGTAGTTGATGGCAGCACTAATGACGAAGTCATCGATGACGAAGTCATTCGTGGTTTCTTTCGCACCAATGATGCTATTTTATCTTTAGCAGCAGAAAATGCCTTTCCAGCAAGATTTCCAACGAAATTGATCCCCTTATCACGGATAGCATCAATGGCTTTCATTGATAATTGTTTAGCTAACGGCGCCACCTTGGGAGCCATTCTTGTAAATAACCCCGCAATGGTATTGCCGAAACCATCTCCGTACCACGCGCGATAAACAGGCAATCGTGAGTTCACCACGTAGACGCTTACGGGTTTATCATGGTTATAGTGTATAATCATCTTGTTATAAAACTAGTAGTTTTTCAATTAGTGATCAATCGCTTACATCCATAAGATTTTCATCGTTGTGATTTTCAACTAATTCAGCAATAAGTTCTCGATATACATTAATGTCCATGATACCACCAGCAAATAATCGTCTACAGATATCAGCGGCCTCGTTAAGTATCTCGACGGAGTTATTTCCGGCTCGTTTCCCTCCGATGAGAACCTCTAACCGTGATATATCACTGAGAATGTTACCAGGGCATGTCACGGTAGAGTCAAAGACATCCTTTGGATTTTTAATCGAATATCCTTTTCCGCTTGTTTTCTCAGTTGTACCAGTTTCATCATACTCTTCAATTCCCCTTCTAAATTCTTTATATCCCAATTCTCTTTTATTTAAACGGCCAACCCCCTTATTCGTTTTATACAACCAATCAGCCCATTCATCTCGGCTTATTCTACTGTTTTTATACTCGTCTTTTAAAAAGTCTTTTCTGGAATGAAAGCTTTGGGCGGCAAAATCACCAAAAGTCGTATAATGTTTGGGTTTTATTAATTGAGGTCGTTTGATTTCCTTTATAGCTCCTTCGGTGAGTTTGTCTATAAAGGAAACACCTCTTGGGGTGACGACATCAACAGGTTGTGGTTCAGGTGCGGAATTATCAATATCAGCTAGTTGTTCATACTCTTGTTGAGTTTTTATATCACTGGATAACTGTTGTATCCCTGCGCGTGTTTGTCCGGTCTCTGCTGCTATCTTTTCAAGCACACCAAGAACAGGCACTTCTCGTCGCTTGCCTTCCTTAGGAATATCTCCGTATATTGCTCGTTCAGTTGCTGTTTTCACATCTTTGGTCGCACTTGTTATCGGAGTAAACAGTTGTTCACTTGACACAGAAAAGTCAGTCTGCGCTTGTTGTCGTTGTTGAAGTTTCTCGCGAAGTCTGTCTCGAACCGGTATAAACTTTTTAATTGCTGCTAGCCGCTCTCGGGCTAATTTAGTTGTAAGCGATTCACCAACCATATATTGTTTGTGAACTAAATTTTCAAATGTGAAATCCGGAGGGTTTCCATCATAATTAAAAGCTTAGTTATTAAATAACTTAGTTATTAAATAATGTACCATCAGGCTAACGTATTCATCTTCGACAGGGTTAAACTGTACGACGCTATCCGCGAGTGTTTCAGAAATAACATCGCTGGGGATTTCAGAATTGTAATATCTGAGAATGGCGATGAACGATTTGTGTTAACGACGCGGCAACAAGAACAATTACGTGAAAATGGAGGCGTCGCGGTGATTACTTGCTACTACGACCAGATCATCCATTATGCACATAACTGCATGAGCAAGTCCAGACTGATGAGTATCCTTTCAGGAGAAAATCCTATGTAACTTGTGTAACAAGTGAAGTGTAACAAGTGTTACAAAAAACGCTAAAAAAAAAAAAAATAAATTATTTAAATTATTTACGAAAGCCTATTATTTTTTTTAGTAACACCCACGTGGTTAAGATACGGGTCGCTCCTCGTTTAACATTTTTCTAAGATCACGAACTTTAGAACCAATTTCAGCTCGTTTTTGATATTCTTGGCCAAGCTTTTGACGTATTGCTTCAACGGTGCTAAATAGCGTTATGAATAAATTAATGTCGTTACCGTACAAACAACCATTAATGGATTTTTGAATTCCTTTCACGAGCCTGTACATCCTAGGTAAAACATAACGACCCTTACTAGACAGATATTCAATATCTTCATATTCCGAGGTAATCTTGTCAACGTCGAGACTTTCAGATAATAATACCCCTTTATTATTTAAATTTGAGATTTCAGCAATTATAGCATTTACATCATTGATATCCATTATTTTTATAAATATAGTATACTGTATCTCTAATTAATAAAAAAAAAACATATATGACAACACATCTTTGGAACTCCTTGGGTGCCTTCGCATCCAAGTAAGCCCAAGGGGACCCGAAACATACATCTCCGGCGGGAGGCCTAAGGTGGCAAACGCCATCTTAGACCGCCCAGAAGATATGCTTGAGGTATAACGTCACAACATAGACGGCACAATGCCATATATTTCCACTCGAGTGTTGTGGCAAATTTTAGGCATAACATTAATTAACTTAATTAAGGATGGATTATAATTCAATGGAACGATGATGGTATGATGTGGGCGTGGTAAACCAAACCAACATGGCAACCCATGAAATCGAATTCATGGTTGCATGAGTTAGAAAAAACACCAACCCACGCTACCGAGAATGCGATAGCATGGGTTGCCATGTTGGTTTGGCTGAGGGGACCGCCTTACCCCCCAATTAATAGGAAAAAACATCTTCCGTTTCGCCATCAAATAATGTATCTGCTATGGGGACCGAACACGTAGTTGATAGATCTATGTTTACAAGACAAACACGATACCATTACACCACGGACTAGTCATACAGAATAGAGATTTTTTAATATATATATATCTGATATACTTAACAATAAGAGATTTTTAAAATAGACAATTTTATGCTGCAACAATGAGAAATATTTTAAACAAAATAATACAGTTGTTTAATAAAACAGCGTTTTTATACTCTGTTATAATTCTCTAGATAAAATACATTCACATACAAGGAATTTTAACCACGCCCACCTACTTCAATGAATAGGAAACACTCGCGTTCCGGCTGAGCGAACATAGGTAATGCGTTAGATTATAAAGAATTTTTGTACTGAAAAGAACGAGTTAGCTGTCTGCTTTACTGCTAGTCCACCCACCCCCACACATGAGATATGTAGATAAATAAAAATAATAATGCAGTTTTAGCCCACAAGCGACAATAAAAAGTTTTATTCTCTATCGAAAACTCATGCATTATATCTCCATTACATTCACGTGGGCGCGCCTAGTCAAGGTATACATGTAATATAGCAGGCGACAAATTCCTTTGACGTCATAATACAAGGGAACTTAGTAGGTAGAGTGTGAATTGTAGTGCGGATTTATCCATAAAGGATTTATCTCCCTTAAATAGTTTCAGTGTATACGAACTTTATTTTATGACCATTTTTTTTAGACAGAGATGTTTTAATGATTTTTTCAGCAACAAATCGAATTGAAGTACTACAACTATCGAAATATTTTCCAGCCGCATTTATCGACTGAAAGCTTCTCTCTTCATTATTTTATAAATCAAACGATTTCACACCCTTGGGATGTTTTGCGTGCTTACCAGCGTTGCTTTTTAAAAGGTTATTGCGCTGCGAGACGGCTTGAAGATTCCCAAGACAATTATCAGTCTTCACGCCATTTATGTGATCAATCACAAGGCCGTCTTCGATTAATCCGTAAAATGCTTCATAGATGGCTCTGTGACAGAGATACTTCTTCCTCCCAGCTGAAAACATCAAATATCCCATATTATTCAGATATCCAACCGGTTCTTTGAGTCTGCGGTGCCTGACAACACCATCACTAGAAGCTTCGTAATTAGCAAGCACTGGGTGAGGTCTGAAATCTTGGCTCATTTGTATAATAATACTACTTGTCTAATTTATTATCTGCTTTAATTATAAATCTCTGGATATAATCTTGAGGGGTTTTGATGACTTTGTCCTTGATTTTATCAAGGATGACGGAGTCATTGATTCGTTTGTCATAGTAGCGTTTTAGTTCCCTGTATCGTTTACCCCCACAAGCAAGGCATAATTGCGATTTTCCTCTAACACCCACCCCACATTGGAGGCATGGGAGAGGGCCTTTTGAACCGTTTCTCACGCTTTGCATATGATACCCACATAATTCGCTTCTGCATGATTTGTTACACGGAGTTGTAGATCCAATCATTAGCCACTTGCAGTGATTCATTATACTATATTTTTCTATTTAAATACTTGTTTTAATTATAACATGGAGGAGTTCAAGAGATTATCGAAAATTAAGCCCTGGAAAAATACTAAATTCAATCTTGATAGGGAGTTCCAAAGATTATCGAAAATCAAACCTTGGAAAAATACTAAATTCAATCTTGATAGGGAGTTCCAAAGATTATCGAAAATTAAGCCTTGGAGAAATACTAAATTCAATCTCGATAGAGTCTCTGATACACCAAAAGGTCTAATCGGTGATAGAACTATACTCGGTAAAATCAGGGAGTGTTTTAATGAATTCTACCGAGACGGTGCAGCATACTGTTGGTCGACATTTCGAATTATCAACAACATCGAAGATGTCGGTGTCAATGTACCCATCATCGATGCTACTATGAACGATAAAAGAGCAGCTGAGATAATTTCACACCTTGGCGAGAAATCCAAAGGATTTCAAGCAAAGCAATTTCCATCCAAAGGGGAAATTCAAAGATGGAAATCCAAAGGTGGAAAATCCAAAGGTAAATTGTAAAGCAATTCCCAACAAAGCAATTCCAATCAGAAGTATTTTTTCAGAATAAAATTCATTATCGAAGTCGAAGGCAAATGGATTATTAGGGATAAATTTGAACCAATCCTCAAGGATAAAAAAACTGTCATTGTAAGTAAAGATTCCAAACCAGGAATTCTAACTGGAATTGACAAACCATACTACGAAAGATCCTATCCCGTAACAGCAATGGTCTATGGGATATATCCGTTAAATGATAAACCCGATATTGCAAAACTAGCTCCTATGAAATATTCACCGTTGACTTCGTCAAGGCTCAATTGTGTAGCAACACGGGTAATGGAACACTTCACAAATGCATCCCGAGGAAATAAACTAACTGATCTGCGACGTAGGAAAATAACCGAATGGGAACTGACAGTGAAACAGCACGGTGCAAAGATTTCTGATATAGCTAAATTAGAAGCATCATTAAAATTCCCAATATCAGTAACAACAATAACCGGAGAAGTATTATACGAACCGAAATATCAATCGCGAGGGGCTCCAATACAAATTATTGATCATAACGAACACGCGTGGACACCTGCCGTAACAATATTTCCACGAGATAGAACCGTGAGATATATCCCCCCGGAATTTTCCGGGGAATTTTCCGGGGATGTTTTCTATGAAGAGAAATTATTTGATGCTATTCATGCGTTGTGTAAAGATGATCCTGTGTCAGTGTGGTTACTTAGTAGTGCTGGTTCCGAATCAGGATTTGATCAATTTGTAAGACCAAATGGTGAATTATATCGCGTTGAAGAATTAGATAACAGAATGAGAAAAATCGCTAATGATTTTTCACCGGAGAGTTCCCATGAAAAACTATTGACGGATAGTTTTACTATTCCATCAGTGGTAGCTCACTTCGCAAGAGAAAAAAACTCATGGCGTCCAACACGAAGTGATTTTCTCGAGGACGTTAAATTGAGTTGCATCGAATTTGGTCATGGAGGACTGTGGAATACAAAATACCATCGTGACGGTATGATTTCAATTGATATATCCGCGTGTTATCCTGGAAGTTTTCTCGGGTATGGGGAATGCGCTGAATACTTCAAACGATTTGGACACCCCACGCATGAAATGACTCGTGTTGCGATTAATGGACCATTGCCTGATTTTGATTTAACCGGATTCGCTCGTGTGATATCATTTGAACTCGCTACAGGGTTACATCCGTGTAGTTATGTTTGGCTCGGTAGACACCTATCTGAAAAACACTGGATGCCAATAGTGCTATTGAGATATATGATTGATTGTGGCATGCTGCTATCGTTGATTGTTTCCGAAGCTATTATATGCTATCGAGCTCAGAAAGAAGTTTGGCTACCACAACCCGATCTAGATCGTATAATTAGCGAACTGCGAAAACAGTTTCCAGAAGAACAAATCATGAATTGGTCTAAGAAGTTATTTGAAATTAAAAAAGAACAAGCAAAAGATTTTGGACGAAGAATAATCGGTAAATTTACCCAGGGTGGACGATACGACAACGCAAAATACTCTTCGCGGTTGATCATAGATGTCGCTGAATACGATTTTATTGTAGCGGATTTAATGAAACAGGGAAAACTTGTATCCCGTAAGGATGCTTTTCTATCCAATGGTGAGAAATTAGGTACGGTTGTTACCTACTGTGATGGATATAATTCCCAGTACACACATTTGAGAAGTTCAATGCTAGCCTATGCTTGCATTAATCTATTTTCGATGATAAATAGATTTCCTAATACCGCGGTTAGAGTGGCCACTGATTCGATGTATATACACAATAAGTACAAATCAGCTGTAGCTAAATTCACAGATCCGGAGGAAGCGTGGGGGCGTTGGCGATTTAAAAAGGAGATGCTACATGAGTATTGTGAATCCGCAGACGTTGCCATGGATGATAAATATCTTTGTTGTAACTGTATTGAAATTCAATCAGAATTTTCTAATGCACCACCGGTATCTGATCCAGTATGTAGATATAAGACAGTTTATTTAAACGGTTGTGGTGGGTCAGGAAAGACAACTCGTGCAATTGAATTATTTCGCCGTGGAAACGCTAGCGTTTCTAACATGATTGTGCTAACACCGACTCACAGACTCGCCAGAGAGATGATACAACGAGGGGTAAATGCTTGCACTTACCATAGTTTTTTTCGATGGAAAGGTGACAAATGGACTCCTGAGCGTATGGGTGATAAATTCATTCCTGAAATCATAATTTGGGATGAAATATGCACAGTGTCATTAGATGTATTAAAAACATTTCTTGAGTGGTTGTTAAACAAAAACACAAAAGTCGTCATGTGCGGGGATCACGGCCAACCACCACCATTTGTCGGTGGATCTCCACATGAATGGCTAAAGGGTTCTGTAGACTATTATGAAGAAATTAATACCGACCATAGATCACTTGATGAACAATTACGCGAGTTCAAAGCACTGATTAGATTACAACCGGATAAAATCCAATGCGAAATAGCACGTGAAATAATTTCAGAAACTCCCATGCATGATTTCTGGGAAACGTGGAGACCAAATGATTTGATAGTAGCAAGTAGAAAAATAGTCAGACACACACTTCAGATGAAGTTATTTGAATTGCATAAAGAAAAATTTGCAACGCTTCCAGTGCCCCTTTGTTATAGGCCATCGGATACACGAAAACAAAACATTGAAGTTGATATTCCAAGCCTGACAAAGTGGAAGTGAAAAGCAGATTCTCGTGTTAAATGATATTGTGCTGGTTGATATCGGCGTCGTCGAAAATGCATTGCGTGCTAATAAATCCCCATGGACGCTAGGATACGCAGCGACGATACATTCTTCACAGGGATTGACTATATCGAATACAATTGTTTGGATGGTGGATAATCACATCGAATGGTCGAATTTAGTCTATCTCGCAGTATCCAGAGTACGAAGAATAAATCAGCTTCGAAGAATTGTCCTCGATGATGAAATCATTGGTGATGATAATGACACAACAATAAGTGATATTGATGTTAGCATCATTAATAAAAAACTCTCCGGTTACAAACAACAGGACAAAAAAAACAACGAGAATTTGATATTGATGCTAAATTAATAATTACGCTGAAACAACAACAGAATAATCACTGCGCGAGTTGCAATTGTATAATGCGTTGGCAGTATTCGGATAAGGATCCTCGCCAATTCACCGTAGACAGAAAAAATAACAATCTCGGTCATGTCAGAAATAATGTGATGTTGACTTGTCTTGAGTGCAATAGACGCAACGGCGCTAGTTAAGACCATGCGGTGGCAATTGAGTATCCTCGGGAATCACTTGTAGTTGTTGTCGAGTAAATCCTCGCTGAGGAGCAGTTGAATCCAGTTTATAGATTGCTGGTCTACCAGTTGATCGTGTTATACTAGATATCTTATGCGTAGTGACGCTCCAAATAGGATCAGTAGCCCTTTTACTACCCCCTTCAAGCTCTCCTGGTTCGTATAAGTACCTAACAGTGACATTACTACCAAGAATTGGCTGGGAAACGCTAGCGTTTCTAGGGAAATCTTTTTGTGGTTGTACGGGTATTGACTTCTTTTTAATCGCGTTGATAGGTTTCATGTTGATTGTTCTAGTAATCTCGTTATTCAGTGCGGTAATCACAGCTGGTAACCTTTTGACCCATTCACGGGATCGCTTTTCTTGAATGAATTCTTTTGCGTATTGATATCCAAATAACCGCTCAGCAATCGTCCGATTAAATCGTTCGACAATAGCCTGATCGCGATGTAGCGCAGTATGCCCTCGTCGTATGGTGACATTATGATTTTTCATTGTAGATAGAACTGCACCCTGAAATTCCTTGCCAGGATCAACCTGCAATAGATTCGGCCAGTGCAGAGGACCTCGTCGATAAATCCTTTCAAATGCAGAAGCAACTTCAGTGGCTGATTTTGTTTTTAACGGTTCTGCTTCTTTGTATCGACTTGCAATATCAACTACGGTTAACGCGTATTTGTAACCACGATCATGTGGCAGAAATAATATATCAGCCTGATGAACTTCATTAGGAGCAGTCACATCAAAATGCGAGAATTGAATTTGTTTAGGTGGTGGTAGATAAATTTGCCATAGTGCCTGTTTGGATAACCAATCCGCCGCTGTTGTTTTTTTCACTTTTGCAGCGCTAGCGAGTTTATGTACTGCTGATTTACCTCTCCAGTATCCTCTTGGGGAATAATAAATTGATTCCATATTATTAATTACCAGCACCCATCATCAATTTGCCTTTCATAGCTGATTTTACCAACCACGAAGCCAACTTTTCTTTAAAAGATTTATCAGGAATAGCATTTAACGCATGAATTAATTTCACATCCGCGAGATGCCTGTTTTGCAGATTGCTGCTTTTATATGCAACATCATGAGCATGACACGCCTTATCAATAGCGTTTATCGGATACTCGCCGGATCGGGGTTGATTTTGATCATCAAGTCTGATATCTAATCGTGTTCCGGGACCACAGTAGCTATATCCTGGAAGGTGCTTTTCTCCGGGGTACTTTGCCCATGGGGTTCCAGGGAGCTTTGTCAATTTGGCTGCGATATCACCTCCTCGTTTTTTTTTAAAACATCTCCGGATTGTAAAATCTTTGATTTTGTAGAAATAAATCTAAACTTTTTTATACCACATGTTGCACATCTACCAGTTAGTGCTGATCTGTTATTTTTAGTTGTAACCGTCGTCACATCATTTGTGCTAGTACGCGTTTTACACTTCACACAATATAGATCCATAATTTATGTATAGAGATATGAATATAATTGATTTTTCAGCGACTAAAATAAGAGAACCAGTTAAGCATCATGCAGCGCTACCAAACTCTATCCGCGCAATTATAATCGGGCCATCTGGATCCGGCAAGACTCAATTATTGCTCAATTTAATAATGAGATGGATGAAGTGGGATAAGTTGTATTTAATTGCTCCTAGCGTAGATGATCAACGATGCTATGAAGTGTTAAAAGATTTTAACGAGAATGCATCAGAAATTAAGGGTGAGAACGCCATTGATTTTATAACTGATATTGACGAGGCGCCATCCGTGGATGACCTTGATGGGAGTATTAACAATTTAGTCGTATACGACGATGTGATGTTAGACAATCAAAAAAACCCAGCTAGAATATTTTCCCGGGGGCGTCACAAAAACACTGATGTGATATATGTCACTCAACGCTACACTCAGATTCCAAAAGTGATCAGAGATAACTGTAATATTCTTGCTGTGTTTAACGGCGTTGATACACATACGCTACGAAATATTTGGCAGACATGGTGTTCCGATATGGACTTCAATCAATTTAAAAATTTCTTTAGTCATGCTCAGTCAACCCCGCATGGATTTGTAACAATAAATTTACATGATCCTCGGACACGATATCGTATCGGACTCGATCAAATATTTGGTTGAAATCATTTATTTTTTTTGTTAACCCAGAACTGAAATCACTAAGCAGCAGAGAGGGTGGATGACCACATTGTTGCGACCAAAATTGATTAAAAAATCGTAAAGTCTCCGTTTGCTAAATGGAGACTTATTTTTTTTGGTTAAAATAAGGTTTCGTAGGAAGCATTTTTTTTGCTTGAAATCGTGGTCTGTTCACCCTCTCTGCTGCTGCTTCATTCAAAAATATAAACCCCAACCAGAAGATACCCAGAAAAAGGAAATTTTATCTTTTTTGATTTCGAATGCATGCAAGAGACCGGTATTCACATTTCCAATTTCTGCGTGGCTCATCGAGCGTGCGAGCAGTGTATCCAAGAACCCATCTTTAGTCATTGCCCTCACTGTAGCAAGATTCCTGGAGGACGTGAAAAAATATTTCGAGTGTCAAACACCTTGGTCAATTTTGCCCAATGGATCTTCAACCCCATCAACGAGAACTGTAGTCCAGGAGACATCGAACGTTACGGAGATTGTCATCGCCATGCCACGGTCATGGCTCACAATTGCTCGGGATACGATGGGCAATTTCTGCTCAGATACTATACGGAACAAAGTACCGAACGTCCTAAAGTGACTTTGAACGGAGCCAAAATCATTTACATGCAAAATCATTTACAAGTGCAGTTTAAAGATTCGATGAGTTACTTGGCCATGCCATTGAGTTGCATGCTTAAAACGTTTGGAATGACATAAATGGCCAAAGGTTATTTTCCACACTTTTTCAATACCGAAGCCAATCAACATGCCGTTCTAACCCATTTGCCTGAGGCTGACGACTAAGACCCCGACAACATGCGCACCGAACAACGAGAAGCTCTCCATGCTTGGTACCAGACTCACGCTTCGGACCCCTTTGACTTTTAAGAAGAAATGTTAAGGTACTGTCGATCTGACGTGGACATTTTACGACGTTGCTGTGGAAAATTTCGAGAATTGTTCATGGAGTACGGAGGGATCGATCCTTTGAAAGAAGCTTGTACCGTTGCCAAAGCATGTTCCTTAGTGTACCGAAAACGCTTTATGCCTGAAAATACTCTAGCTGTCATCAGTCGTCAAACGACAAATTTTGTCAAACGTCAATACTCGGTCAAAGACATACGCTGGCTCCATTACTTGTGTAACAAGGAAGACAAATGGATCCAACACGCTCGCAAAGGAGGAGGCGAATAGACCATCGAAACGTATTCGGTAGATGGATGGGACTTAGAAAACCCTCAGATCGTGTACGAGTTTAACGGATGCTTATTTCACGGATGTCCCATGTTCTACCCTCAACGTGACACCAAAAATCAGATTTTACAACGGACTATAGAAGACTAGTACCATACCACGTGTCAGCGACGTTTGAAGTTAGAACAGCAAGGATACCAGGTAATGGAAATGTGGGAACACGAGTACAATCAGCGTTTGAAAACCGATCCCGAGTTTAAACGCATCGTAGAAAGTTACAAGTTGGTGGACCCACTGAACCCCCGGGATAGTTTGTACGGAGGACGAACGAATGCCACATGTTTGCTGTACCAAGCGGACGAAGAGAAAGGAGAAGAAATCAAATACTTGGACGTGTGTTCGCTGTATCCTTACGTCTGCAAATATTGTCACTTTCCCGTAGGGCACCCATAATTGATGACAGAACACATTGACTTGGACCACATACGTCAGTACGAAGGATTGATTAAGTGCAAAGTCTTGCCTCCCACAGACTTGTACCATCCCGTTTTACCTCACCATTGCCAAGGAAAACTGATGTTTCCTTTGTGTCGCACATGTGCTGAAATGTGCAACCAAGACCAACCTTGTCAGCACAGCCAGGAAGAACGCGCCTTGACAGGAACGTGGGTGAGCGTGGAATTGTTTAAAGCTCTGGACCTGGGATACCGACTGTTAGAAGTGTACGAAATTTACCACTTTTCCAAGACACAACAATACCACAAGGGCGACGAGACACAGAAAGTTATTTTTGCAGACTATGTGGATGCCTTTTTTTAAAACTAAAAAAAGAAGCTAGCGGCTATCCGTCCTGGTGCCACACTCCCGAAGACCAAAATATATTCAAATAAAAATATCGGGAGCAGGAAGGTATCACTTTAGACCACATCGATAAAAACGAAGGAAGGCGATCGTTTGCCAAAGTGATGCTCAATTGCTTGTGGGGTAAAATGACACAACGACCGTCTTTACCCAAGTCGGAGTATTTGTCCGAACCTTCCAACTACTTCCAGATGATTCACGACAAAACCAAAGTCATCAAACACGTGGACGTCATTCGTGAGGACTTGATCTTAGTCAATTACGAAGAAGAACTAGACTTTGTAGAAGCCGACAAATTTGGAAATGTCATCATTGCGGCTTACGTGAAAGCCCACGCTCGCTTAAAATTGTACGAAGTGTTAGAATTGATAGGAGATCGTTTGTTGTATTTTGACACGGACAGTTGCATCTAGATTCACCGTCCGAACCAGTGTATCCCTACCATCGAAGGAGACCGTTTAGGAGCCTGGACCGATGAACATCCCGACGACAAGATTCTATGTTTTGCAAGTGGCGGCCCTAAACATTACGGCTACGAATACCGAGACCCACAAGCAGAAATGCACACCGAATGTAAAGTGAAAGGATTGACTCTCAATTATCGCACCAGTCGAGTGGTGAACTTTGACGTATTACAAGAAACCTTACAGTCGGGACAGGATGAAACGTTTAAAGTGACTACCCACGAACCGCACAAGATTGTTCGTTTACCCACACACCAAATCGTTACCAAAAAAGAGTACGACTTCCCAATCACTTCACTCTACCGTACGGTCACGTCGAAATTGGGCAGCATATAAAAAGGGAAATCATCCAAGACCATTAGTTCATTTGTCACTACATCGACCAAGCGAAAAGAAGATGAATCCATTTAAACATACATCATTCAAATTTGGTAATTCTCAAGTGGAGTGCAATGCCAAACCTTGCGATTGTAGTGGTGCCAGGTGCTGTGACCTTAGTTATTCAGCAGGATATCGTGGGAACGTTCCTATGACTACCACCCCTATATCTACCCTGGAAAGTGATGCTGTGCGTCAAACCTGAGGGATGCGAAAGCGGTGCCACACGTTATCGTGGACTCCTAGGAATTTCACCGTACCTACATCGAACGGAAGTGAGGAGAGTCGAATATTCGTTCCTGACGAGTTTGCCTGAATAATGTCACTTTAAAAGTCGATTCCAAACCTTCAAAGATAAATGGCCAAAATATTTGCCTGAACCAACTCCTGAATAATTAGCCAGAGCCGGATTTTTCTACTTGGGCGAAGGGGATAAAGTCAAGTGTTTCAGTTGTGGTGTATCCATTTACGAGTGGGAACAGAAAGATTCTGCTTACCTGGAACATGCTCGATGGTCTCCGAATTTTCAATACCTACCATTAGTGGGACCTAGTGATTGGAAGTGACACTACTGCTCCATGTCGTTTAACAAACCTAGACATGTATATAAGCCCTCTCTAAAACATAATATTCAATGATTACCACACAAATTGCAAGAGAAGATCTACAAGGATGTTTGGCAGGGTCTTGCTCAAGAAAAATCTCAATGGGTGACTGTAGAACTTTTGTGTCGTGAAATTCACAAGAGGAAAGTGACAAAAATTAACCAACGTGTCAGATTTCTCTGGATCAAGGGTATTTTTTTGCAATTTAGTACGTTTACATCTGAAGATGTTTTGATCCTTCTTGACCGTTACCCTGAATGGCAGTGGGACGAAATTACACGTTATATTAATCACTTTTGCTTTTGGAGAAGATTTTATTCTGTGTAGAATATACACTGATGGTCTTCGACAAAAAAAGAAGTATAAACGAGAACGACCATGCCACAACCTTTATCACTTGTGATCAAACAGATTCCGTGGAAGGATATCAATGAGAAGATTCACACGGTGAAGGATTACGAATACTTATTACAAGAACTATACCCCTTGAATTGGAGTATAGTTCTTTATATGTGTATTTTAGTGACTTGCTTTCTGGGATTTCGTTTACCTGTTGATTCCTTGTGGACACTTTACGATCACTACCTACAAAAAAGACAGTAGGGTGACTCCTTTAAATGTCCACGAGAGACTCATTCTGTTCAAAGCCTTACGCTTTCATCTGGATACGTCTCGGCCTCTACAGGAAAAAAAGATTCGTCAACTTTTACGTACGGAAGCGGTTTACGAAGATGTGTGTGTGTAGCTTGTGATTTACACCCTCATTGGACAGATGTACGTGACTGGAAAAGTTGGGATTTTGAGGCATGAACAAAAGAAGCATCCCATTATGCCTAAGCGTTGTGTTCCTAAAATGCATCGTCGAGTGAAAAAAGTCACTTTTAAACCTGTGTTAGTAACAGTACCAGAAGAAGAAGAGAAAGAATCTGTCACCCAGGACAATCCCTCTGTTCAAGACAGAACTGTCATGGACATTCCCCCACAAAGACCTTTCCGAGAAGACACCTATGTGACTGTACCCCATGTAGAGACTATAAGAACATTACACAGTACCTCTAGGGCACCTTCGTTACCCAAACAATGTTGTACAGAGACTTGTTTATATGCCACTTTGATCGTTTCCCTATGTATTTTATCCCTGTATTTATCCATTTGGCTTTTATGTATATTTGTCTTTCGTGTTGTTCTCATTTAAACATGCCTTGAAATAAACGTGCCTTGAAAAAAGTATAAAAACCTCTTGTCTTGTCTGTTTTTGTGTCAATAGTGTCATACCCTACACGACTATGGCTAACTCTGCTATTTCTACTACTTCTTCCTCCTCCACATTCAAAGTCATTGACGAATACTTAGAACATGCTAGTTGGGAAGCCTTGTGTCTTCGTCATCCTTTTAACATATTAATTTCTCAACGCATCGTGTGGTGTTACAAAGAGTGGCAATCAGCATACAGTCTCTTGCAAGAAAGTCAAGGTGATTCCATTGTGTTTGTGGAAGGTATTCCTAGAGAAGACGAGGGGATCGTGTCTGACCCTAGTCAAACTTATTGGGTTATTTTTGACGACATGTTAGGAGAAGACGAAGAAGAAATTAAACTATGGTTTATGCGTAAAGGGCATCATCGTAATGCCAGTGTCATTTACATTACACAAAATTTATTTCAACAATGTAAAGCCCATCGTACCATTAGTCTCAATGCCCATAACGTGGTCTTGTTTAAAAGTCCTCGAGATAAATCACAAGTGCAAGTCTTAGCCAAACAGTTAGGAACACCTTGGCTAACTCATGCGTAAGATGATGCCACTCAAACGCCACACGCCTATTTACTCGTGAATTTAAAACCCACCACCCCCGATTATTTGCGATTTCGTACCGATTTGTTTCACGACTGGTGTCAAGACAGAGGACCTGTCGTGTAAACGTCTTCGTCGTCGACATAACCATATGAACCACTAAAAAATCTATAAAAACCTTGGTCAATTTAACCTTGTCTCATACATTGTCAACATGATGTCCCTTCAGTCTCATCTTCCCATCAAATTTATTCGTGCCTTGTACGATATCAGTCGCGAAAAAAATTCACAAATACGTGCTCACGTCTTAGAAGCCAGTCTCAAAGAAGTCTTACGATGGTTTAAGGTGACAGCACGTCAAATACTGCAAGGCATCATTCACATTCCACATCAAACCAAACGCTTTTTTGACAGAAACAAAACAGCCTTGACGCAACTGGCCGATCCTCGCATTGACACTCAAATCGAAAAGCAAATCATATTGAAACCTGGAGGTAGTGGTTTTCTAGGAGGTGTCATCATTCGTTCCCTTTTAAAATCGGATCGCAATACTCCCAAAGTTCACCCCAAGAAAAAAAAAGTCAAACGAACTCCTAAGAAAAAGAACCATGGTGCCAAGACCAAAACACAGAAAAAGAAAAGTCCACAGATAAAAGCGGTCACCCGCAAAAAAGACACTTCTGCCAGGACGCAACCTTATCTTCGTCAACCACGACCTGTAAGAGAAGATATACAAGGACGTTTGGCAGGGACCGCGTTGCTAGTAGCCTCAGGTGCTTCCACTTCTCCGTTGCGGGTGATGCCAGCCAAATCCAATTTGTTACACGTTCTTCCTAATTTGATGAAACATTGGAAATCTGCGTCTCCCAAAACGTCTCCTCCACCGGTGACACCCTCGTCGACATTAGCAGCAGTAGCAGCTGCTCACAAACTACCAGCCCCCAAAGTCAAAGTCTAAGAAAAATCTGGCATGTTAAAGAGTTTATTGGATTTGTCCAAACAAGAACTGTCTCGATTGAGTCCGTTACGAACTCCTTCACGACGTGTGTTACCTGTCATGAAGTTAATACGACGCAAAGATAATCAGTGGCGTCGCATTCCAGTATAAAAATGACTTGAGAACAACAACTGGAATCGGTATTTTCTGTACCACTGCTGAACACTCAAGAATGCCTCCTCAAAAGCGTACACACCACAACCCTCGACGTTCTACCGTCCAAAAAGGAAAAGGAAAAAGACAATCTCGTTATCTTACAAAAGGCTTAAAAAACAAACATCGACGTCATCCCCTCCAAACACGTAGTCTTTTAAAGAAAAAGAAGAGTCACCAAAAAGGAGGCTATTTTGGGAAACACTGTTACCTTTTTGACGAAGCGGTAGTTCCCAAAAAGGTAGATAAAAGAGAGTGTGTACCAAGTCATTGACACCAGTGGTATTGTGAAACGAACAGGCAAAGATGTCACCTCGCAGAAAACATTCTTATTCACCCCACACAGGAAAGAAAAGGAAAGGACGTTTAGCCAAACATCGACACGTTCTTCGTCAGATGGTACGAAAGAAAATACCCATCCGTCAAATGATAAAGATGCTGGTACAACGTGGAGGATTTTTTATTCCTTCTTTTGTAAGAGATGAAATTACGTCATTTCTAAAACAAGTGTTGGCATAACAAAAACAAGATAAAAGGGTCTGTGTTCCAAGTAATTGACGTCAGTGGTATTGTGGAACGAACAAGCAAAGATGTCACCTCGCAATAAACATTCTTATTCACTCCCCAAGGGAAAGAAAAGGAAAGGACTACCTCCTCGTTTAGTCAAACACGGAGACGTGTTGTCCGTCCTGTCCAAAGCCTCTCCACTCATGCGAAAACAAATCATTAAAGCGGTCTCCAAAGATGTCATCGATACCGTGTGAGAATGTTGTTTGAATGTCTTGAAAGGCACGATACCTTTGTCTTCACACCAGAAAAAATGCTTAGCCAAACATCGACACATTCTTCGTCAAATGGTTCAAAAGAAAATATCCATTCGTCAAACGAAAAAGATGTTGGTGCAACGCGGAGGATTTTTTTCTATTCTTCTTCCTGTGTTTGGGAGGATTAGCAAAAGTCGGCGCGATTTTATTGCCAGGTTTTGCAAATACCCTGGCACGAGGGGTCTCCCAATTGTGATCCTTCCAGAAGATAAAGGGGATCCATGAAGCACCATCACCTCAGACGTAACCTTTGGAAGCCCATGGAAGTACGAAAACTGACTTTAATCCCTTACAAACGATGGATGGAATACCATCGTTGGCAAGAACAACGTACCCCCCATTTACCACCCAATCCTGATTTCAACACGAAGCCACAGTATAGTTAGGAACCAACACCAGTCACGGTATTTCCTACGACGATTATGCAGGAGGTTACACGTTGTGGGCTTTTGATTTCACTCCAGACCAACGCAGTGACGAGGGACATTTCCACCCTATAAAATCTGGGCAACTGCGTGTGGAACTTCAGTTTTTACCAGCTCTTACCAAAACGGTGAATGTCATTCTGTATGCTGAATTCGATAACACCATATAAATCAACAGTTTGAGAGAAGTCATTCTAGACTATTATACATTATGGTAGACCCTTGTCCTTCTTTGAATAGTGGAGAATCCCTGGAAATGGAATGGGAGGTTACAGAGAAAGCAGACCCTCAAGACCAAAAAGAAGAAGTAGTGATCATGCAGTCCAGATGGCCAGAACAGGAACAACAGTTAGTCGTCTGTTTTGCACAACACTTGGAGGATAAAATGAGGGACATGATTAAAAAAGATTGTTATGGATGACAAATAGATCATCCCAGTCAAATTCAACACGATAAATGTATGATGATGAGTCAAGAAGAAATATTGGACGATTATCTGAACGAAGCTTGGAGCCTCTTCTCAGAAGAAGCCGTGTTACTTCAGTGGTATAAAGACTTGTGTGCTCATTCCTCTCCATTTGTTTGCTCGAGAAATTGATCGCATCGAAGCTCTCTTGGCACAGAGTAAGGAGACGAAGCAAACCAACAGTTACTTCACAGACCTTTTCAAGCAAAAAGTCTGGATTGAATTGATGACTTATCATCACCTGTGAAGAAAGGAAAAAAACAAGGCTACACAACAAACAAATGGATACCTGGAAACTTTATTATCTTTTGAACCGTAGTTCGTACACTGATTCTTGGAATCCTGTCGTGTGTGCTGAAGATGAACTATCTCATCGCAAACCTCATGAGAATCAAGCTTATGTCATCAACACAAATGACAGTCATCTTCCAGGAACTCACTGGGTAGCTGTCTACTTTCCTCAAGAGGGTTGTGTGGAGTATTTTGATTCGTATAGATTACCCCCTTTCGAAGATGATATCATTGACTTTATGAGAAGAAATGCCCAGACGACATGATTCAATAATGTGAAATTACAAGGCACAGATTCTATGGTGTGTGGACAATATTGTGTCTATTATCTGCATCATCGCAGTGTTGGATATTCGTTAGAACATTTAGTGACTTATTTTGATCGTCATTCTCGAAACGATGACAAAGTAGATCGATGGTTGTGTGACCATTATGTCTATATGTTGTCTTTAGCTAGGAAACGTAGTGTACATCAATGGCCCAATGACTTCCAACAGTGGAAATCTCAATTTAATTCGCAACGTTGTCAACCATGTCAAAGATAATTTATTAGGTTTATTGAAGAAAAACAAATGTTTGTTATTTGAAAATATGTTTGTTATTTGAAAAAAAAAATTGTATTTTGTGAGTTGATTTGTTATTTGAATAAAAATGTTGTGTTTTGAAACCAATGCGTCTGTCGTTTGTTTTACTTTTTTTATTCAAATAAATGCTCTTTGACTTTTCTTTCTATCCCTCACATCAAACTATCCCAACGTTTCCAAACCCTAAACCGTTGAGGGGCGTTTTCCATCGCGTCCTCGCTTGAACCATATAAAACAGGGGTAAGCTCCAGTCTGGCGATCATTATCATTACACACACTCCACAACTCATTCATCATCATCAGTACTTGTGGACACACAAGTGAAGATCAGACGTATCGTGCGCTAACAAAAAGGAATTCTCAACAACTACCACTGCCGCTGAACAAATAACATCAAGAGGAGCAACTCTAGAATAGAAGAATAGAAGAGGATAACAAAAGGAAACAAAGAATCCGGACTGCCTGCTGAAAGCTACAGCCCCACAAAAGACATCATCGCCATCGCCTTTGTCTACCAGTCAGCAAGAAAGACGGCCCACATTGCATATCGCAAGCCATTCCAACCAGCTAACAGTAAGGATTACACTACCACGCATAATCTATACTCAAGGTAGGAATTTTTCACTAAGCCTTCGGGCATATAAACCAGTGCTTTTTAAAACACCAGACTATCTCTCGCTTTAACGTACTAAAATCTAACACTCTACAATTGTCTATTATTTCCGCAAACAGGCCCTAGGAACTACCTGGATTGAATCCGCACAAGAAACCTAACTAGATCTCCACTGTGCGATTTTCAATTGAACGAAATAAAGCTGCCAATTGACCATCTACTACCTTTTTAACATACCTCCATTTTCAAAACGTTTAACACTCTCTGGCTAAAAACTCTAACCGGACCCACACCCTCACCCCAAACATGGATAGGCAAGCTACTTTGAAATCGGCAATGCTCAAAAGAAATAGACAAACGTGGCAAACCACAAAACGTAAGAAGCTAGAAGCCAAGATGGCCGAGCAGCAGAGGGGGCGAATCAGACAACATTTTTTTACTATGTTTTCAATGGATTAGGGGTGAATCAGATAACGTTTTGAACAAGTTTTCAATGGATTAGGGCTTAACCCCGAAACAGGCAAAAAAATAATGACGCCAACGTCGTTGTCATTCACCCCCTCTGCTGCTAGGACTTTCAGTTCTGGGTCAATGATAAAATCATCAACAATGAAAATCCTTTCAAATTGCAAGCAATTTACGATTTCAATTAATCGAATATTTGATCCAGTCCTTAGGACGAAAATCAATACGACTTTACAAACAGACTTATTTGTAAAACCTCATCTTGTAGATCAATCAGATTATTAGACTGATCTGTGAGTTTGAAATTAATTCTGGTTAATGAATTATTATGACATCGCATATAGACTGGATTCACCGGGGACTCAATTATTAAAAATCCTGGAGGAGCTATTGGTGCAAATGAATATAGAATATATCCCTGCTGAGCTTGATTTGATCGTTCGAGATTTATTTGATAGCTTCCTTCGATAACATCACATACTAAATTGAGCGCAATCACCGAGGATATATTCACGTTGAACGGAGCGATATGCCTGCCACCACCATCTGGGTCATTATTGTGTGTCAGGATAGTTGTTTGGGGTTGTGATGTTGTTTTTTCCATGCCTCATGAATTATTTTAAAACCAATATCGATGGTGTCACTGAGAAGTTTTTTTAGTTCTGGTACGTTATATCCTGGTAGTTTGAATGTTGAAATATCCTCGACGCGGATTTTATAGTCTCTTGCAAAATCTGTTCTCGATCGGGGATTATCGTCATCTAATATCCTTTGAATAATTTTCAAATTAAATTTTTCCATATCGTCGATAATTGTATTACATGTTTCTACGACGCTGATAAATTCATCTCGGGTGAGAGAGCCGGATTTAAGAGATATTAACAGCAGTGAAAAATCATTTTTCATAGCTGTGAAATTATTATCGATTCTAAGAGTGTAAGTATAAAGAAGGTTCTTCTCTTTTGTATCTATATCTCTAAGGATCTCAAAAAAATCTGTAGTATTTGTGGAATCTTGATAACTCTTTATTGGATTATCGGGTTTTATATTGTCTGTGACGCATTCAGATTTTTTTGGTTCTGGTATATAAACGGTTTCTTTCTGTCGAGGTGGGGGTAATTCAGGCCATCCTAACACTGATCTTATAGAACTCTGATAAATATCAACGACATATTCGGGTGATTTAATCTCGATCGCAGATGATAGCGTGGGTTCATGAACCGTTATAGCTATTTTTGATTCTGCTCCAGTATTCAATTTTATTCTACGTGCTAATTCATCATTGATTTGTTCGATTTGGTATGATCCGGTTGGTATGGAAACAACGTTCCAGTCTAGAGTCCCGTCTGGTTTATTCTTATTCGCGAACACCAGTGAATTATTCGGTTGTTGACCACCAAATGATTTTGATCTGATATTAGGCCAACTGTGATACACTCGTAGTTTTGCTAGCGCTATCTCCTTCACGGGGACTGGGCTAGGGAAATTCACACTGAATACAGGATTCGTTGAGGTTATTGATATCATGCTTGTTTGTACTGGGTTCGTGTTCTCCACTATTCGTTGAAGTAATTCCATCGGTGTTGTCATCGTTGCTATACTCATGCTGTCGCTCTAATTTTGACATCGCGGAATCGTGAATACTGACCATCACTGAGAACTCAGTATCCGATATCGTTGATGTTATTGATATCATTCTGGTTTTTGGGTTCGTGTTTTCTAATTCCATCGGTGTTGTCATTGTTATTATACTGTTGTTGTCGCTCTAATTTTGATATCGCGGAATCATAAATACCGACCATCGCTGAGAACTCACTATCTGATATAATTGTATCATCGAGTGATGACGATATCAACGAGGACAATTGCGAGTATGCGGTTGATACAACATGAAATTGAATTAAGTAATCTTGCAGTTTACTCTGGCTGCATGATGATATTTTTTTTGTTATCCCGGTTGATATACCCGCGATTGTAGCCACCGCAGAAATGCTAATTGGAACTACGACCTGGGCAATCATTGTAACCGATGCAAGTATTATTCCGGCGCCAGCGAGAACGCTTGACACCGAGTACATAGTAATATCAATCGCGGTGATTCTTCGTCGGTATTTTTTTATTTTTATTTGATACTCCTCGGCGAGGGTTTTGAGTCTAGTTTGAAATTCTCTGACCTGATCATAGCGACATTGCGTTGATGAAATCATTTTCATTTTAAAAACGCTAGCGTTTTCAATTGTGAAATCCGAAGGCTTTTCCTTTCAATTTAGTTATTTACTTAAATCCGCTACGAATTCCACATACCATGTTGTTGAAACCCTAACCAAATTTTTATCAGTAGATGTTAACGTGAAATTTTCAGTTGTATCCTTGTCGATGATCGTTGAAATCGTTTGTTGACCCCGGATGAACTCGACGATGAAATATTAAATTGAGTCGTTCTCACTAGTGTTAATCGATAAATACCTTTAACGGTTGCAGTGATATCTAATTTGTTGTTTGTAGGTGTCCACGCAAATGATCCGTGTTGGATCGTGTATACTACGTTATTGGTTTTCTCATGAGGAATTCTTGCTTTTTCAATGATTGTTATCATCCTCGGAAAATCAGTTTTGATGGCTTCGATGAAGTTTTTCGTCTCATCGATGAATTTTTTTATATCCGGGAGTTTTAGTTCAATTTTATCGAATGTAGTTCCAATAAATTTATCAATGATATTTCTACGAAATGCGGTAAACTGTTTTATGTGTTCTTCGGTTTTAGATTGAAGTGTTGCTAGTTCCAACGCAGAATCGTTGAGAGTTTTTAATCTATCTGTAATCGTCGAAAGAAGTACACCCGGTTTGAGTTTACCCTGATCCGAAAATAACGCGATAGTATCCTCGATTGCGTTTCGTTGTCGTGTTAAAATATCATTCAACGACATATCACTGGTTTTCAATTTACCCTGTTTGTCTTGAAATACAACTATTTCATTGGGATCAACACTTGTTAAATTCAACGTCTCAGCGATTTCATCTTTAATTTTTTTTTCTATATCCTTGATAGAATCACCGGTTGCAGTGTCATCGGGTTTGGGTTTCAAAGATCTCCCCCAAATATCAATCATGATATTTTATACACCTCTCTTTAAAATCGTTTCGATTTCCAGCGATTACTAGTGTATTCATTTACGACAATGTGTGGTGGTTTTCTAGATGCTGAAATAGCATCAAGGACATTTAATACTTGGCTGCCGCATATTGGTGGATCATTCATTTGTTGTGTTGGTAGCGTAGAATACCAAGTCTTCATTGGAAAAATTTTTATGTAACGCTTAAACTCTTTTGGCGGTGCTAATCCATATGAATCAAAATAGACAATCCCACGTGGATCAATAGCGTATGCAACCCAGTGAGTACCAGGTCCAGTGCTGTTATCGAGATTAATAATACCGGTTTCAACGCTGTTGGGGTGAGTCGGCAATTGATCCTTCATAAAAACACCTCTGAAGTTTTTTTATGGCTAGTTTTTTAGCAGCAACCATTAAATCAAAATTGGACATGGGAACCATCAAAGATTCCTCAATTAATAAACCGTTCCTGGGATTCTCAGGCCTTTTCCGTGAACGGATCTCCCGCTGTACCATGAATACGGGGTTCCTGGTAGTCTTAGACCCTTTCCGCTGTACCATGAATACGGGGTTCCTGGTAGTCTTAGACCCTTTCCCTTTTTTTATATCCTTGTCCAGTTGCCTTTTTTAGTGCAATTCCTGCTGCAGTACCAACGGCTCCTAACGCCGCTGCTTTAGCCACCGCTGGGGCTGCTGCTGCAATCAATGCTGGTATTGCAGCTAACAATGGAAATATACCGCCTGTTTTAATCATATTTTTGATAGCAGCCGCAGAAAGAGTAATCTGGACACCTTTTTTTGCTACAAGTGCATCATTGAAATGTTTTATTTGACGAGTTGTCAGCGATAATTTATTTGCACCACCAGTCATTTGATTGGGTTTCAACGTGATTGTGGTTCCACATTTTTTAGCCGATTCTGATTGCAATTTTTTGATTTGACCAGGAGTTAACGCAACACTAATAACACTATATGACATTATACATAATAGATTGATTCTAAATCGTTGACAATTTCAATGAAAAATCGAGAAAATCAATCAAAGATTTTCTACTGGGGCATCTACCACTCTCATTCTTCCTCCAACACCTTCAAGTAGCATTGATTTATCACTAAGAATGACAGCAACCGCTCTATAATTAGCAATACCACCAGGACGGGTTACACGGGCTCTAAAGTGTATATCAACAACAGATTGTCTCATCAAATCAAGATGTTCCAATGAAAAGTAATAAATCGGATAGAGGTTCTTGAAATCCAATTGTGATATTTGCAAACCAGTATCCACATTTAGATCACGTGCCATAAATGACAACAGGTTATGATAAACTCGTGCAATATGGTTGTGAGTGTAATCAAGTTGTACATCTTCAGATGGTTCCTGTTGTCCGTTTATTCTCAGTGAGACCTCTCTAACACCTAACTGATCAAATATCATATGACTACGTTCTTGATTACCAACTCGTGCATTATTCTGTAACGCCACAAATATATGACGTGGAGCTGAAACACCTTGTTTTGATGCCAGATGCCAAGTAAATATATCATCAACATTGTCCTGTTTAATATCAGTAGTCACTGATAACCAACTCAACAATGATTTTCCTCCTTGGTCCATAAATGATACCAATTTTTCTTCTGCTGTGATTGATGGAGTTAACACTGGCATCCACAATGATAGTTTTGTTAAAATGACTTTACCCTCGGGAGCACCAGCATCACGCCAGATTGCATCATTATCAGTACCCTTTCGTACAAGCGCTACTGTGTGTTTAGCTCCATAAATAACTTTTCGGACGTTTCTACAGAATCCGAATATATGATGCAGTGGAATTGCACATGAAAATTGTCGACGCTGTCCTTGCAACGTTGCTACGCGTGTTGCAAACCCTAGGTTGTAGTTAATAATATTATTTATGACATCAAAATCACCAGCTGGTCTTGTATATCCGGCTGGTGCTGGATTAAGTGAAGAAGCATGTGTTGCTTTGACTCTAGAATACTGGTTGTGTTCAGGGTGATCAGTAATATCCTTAGAAAACATCATAGATGGACCCACTGATCTTGTATAATCATCAGAATATCTCGCTAACCCTATGATTGTTGTGGCCACATCAACATCACGATCAATGGATTCAATTTCTTTTCCATCAATGAGATATTTAGCGCTTTCAAATAACGCCATGATGCCATTGTTGACAAAACCAACTCGGATAGTTGGGTTAATATCATATGGAGGATCATTATGAGCAGCATCATTTGTTACAAGTTCTCCTTCTACTTCAATAAATGCTTCACACGGCAAAAAGTATTTACTGGTATCATAAACTTGAAGTTCAATTCGCGATCGGAGATCGGGTTGTATTGCATGATAAGAATAAAATTGAAAATCGCGTACAGAATCATTCTTGCCAACTGGGGCATCCATATCAAACGCTGGATCAGGTGACCTTTTGAACATTTTATTCTATTTATCAGAGTCTAAATCGTGAAATCATAAAAAGATTTTCATCGTGAAAAACGCTAGCGTTTTCGTCGTGGTTTTTTAAAGCCACTTCCCGCTATCATGTTTGCTATCATGTTATTTTGGTCACTTGGAGTCACCAATGATGCTAGTTTTTCATCTACTGCGTTATTTATAATTTTACTAACACTTGCAGGCATTTCCGCTGTAGACGGTAACGGTTTCTTTTTTCGTCTCACTAATGATGTTATTTTATCCTTTGTTGCAGAAAACGCTTTTCCCGCAAGATCTCCAACAGCACCAATACCCTTATCACGAATAACATCAATGGCTTTCATTGATAATTGTTTAGCTAACGGCATCACTTTTGGGGCCATTCTTGCAAATAACCCTACAATGGTATTACCTAATCCATCTCCGTAATATGCTCTATAAACTGGAAACCGTGAATTAACTACATAGACGGGGGTTGGTTTATCATGATTGTAATGTATGATCATTATTATAAAAACACTAGTGTTTTCAATTGTTATTCAATCGCTGTGATACCCATTTGCTAACTCGTCAATGAAATCTCGATATGTTTTGATATCCATGATACCGCCGGCAAATAACCGTCTACAGATATCAGCTGCTTCATTAATTATTTCCGGTGAGTTATTTCCAGCTCTGAACCCTCCAACAAGAACTTCTAATCGTGATATATCACTGAGAACACTACCAGGAAAGAAACCCGAAGAGTTTCCAACGCTAGCGTTTTGGAATACACTTCCGCTATAACCAGCTGCTTCATCCAGTTCTTCTAAATCCGTGGGTTGTAAATAATCATCATCATCATCATCAGGTGGTAGTTGTTGTTTTTTAGGTGAAAAAGATATTTTCTTTGCAGGTTGCTGTCGCCGCCTTTGCAATTTTGGCGGTTTTTGTTGTTCTTTTAGTTCTTCAAATTGTTTATACACTATACCCACCGCATCGATATATTCGATGTATGATGCACTATCTGTCTTAATTTGACTTTTTTCAGTTTTAATTTTGTAGAATATATCAGCCCAATGAGTTATACTTCTAACAAACTTATGATGTTCTGGTTTCAACCATTTTTTTCTGTTTTCATAAGACGTAACAACAAGCGCAGGAATTTCTGTTGAACTAGCCTTATCGATTTCTGCTAACCCTTCCTCATTAAATCTCACGCGTAAATCGTCTACTGTTCTTTTTGATTCCATTTGTTTTGTTTGTTCAGTTTTCGCTGCTATTTTTTCGAGTTCACCGATAACAAATTTCCCCGTCTCGGGATCATCTCCCAGTATAGCACGCTCTACTCCTTTCGTTGCTGTGGTTACTGGTTTAAACAACTCTTCAGACCCCAAAGCAAAATCAGTCTGAAGACTCTGTCGTTGTTGCAGTTTATTCCTGACAGAGTCACGAATTGGTACAAATCTTCTAATTGCTTCTAATCGTTCACGAGCCAATCGGGTTGTTAATGCTTCATTGACCATTATTTGAAATCGCAAACAATTTTTCAATTGTAAAACAATTTTTCAATCCCGACTTAACATCACCGTGGAGGTCTTATTTGATTATTTTAACAGCGTTATCAACGATGAGGGAAGTGTCCAAAGTGTATATAAAATAATTAATACTGACACTTCCCTCATTCTATTTTTGACATGTCGGATGATTTTTAACACAGTCATGGAAGTGTTATTTGATTGTTTTAACAGCTCTATCAGGTGTGGCGAAAGTATCATAATTGTGTATAAAATAAATAATACTGATAGTTTCGCCATCAATGACATGTCGATAATTTTTAACACGATCATGGAAGTGTTATTTGATTGTTTTAACTGCTCTATCATTGATGTTGAAAGTCACATAATTGTATATAAAATAAATAATACTGTGACTTTCAACATTTCTATTTTGACACGTCGGATGATTTTTAACACAGTCATGGAAGTGTTATTCGATTGTTTTAACGGCTCTATCATTGATGAGGGAAGTATCATAATTGTATATAAAATAAATAATACTGATAGTTCCCTCATTCTATTTTTGATCGTCCATCGATTTTTGACATCCCCCTTGAGGGTCGGCTAAAAAAAGTGATAAATGATCGGGCAATCAAAAAATGATAAGAGTCGGGCAATCAAAAAATGATAAGGGTCGGGTAATCAATTTTCTTGAATTAACGCCCGTAGGTTTCTAATTTTAGAGTTGACTTCCTTTTTTAATTCGTATTCGTTACCTAATTCTTTTCGTATTCGTTCTACGATAGTATACAACGGAACGAACATACTGATGTCACTGGAAAATGAAAGAGAGTCTCTAATAGAATTCTGAATTCTTTTGATGAGTGCATATTTCTTGGGTAGCATATATTTATTGTTGTTAACTCCGTATTCTATATCCTGAAAATCAGACACAATTTGATCAGGATTTAAAGCATCTGATAGTTTGATATCCTGATTTTTCAATTTTGCTATTTCAACTATGATGCTATTCATGTTTTCAGAATTCATTATTCTATAATATGACATATCTCTAATTGAAAAATATGACGCATTAGACATAACTAAATTGAACTTTTTGTTCCGTCCTTTTTGAAATGGCAGATCGATAAACCCCCTCTGCAACAAATCGTACTGAGGCTCTACAAATATCGAAATGCCTACCGGCTTCATATAATAATTGAAATATTTTTTCTTCGTTAGTTATTGTATTCAAAGATTTTACGGGTCTCGCTTTATTTGAACAAGTGCCAGTCCTTCCTCGTTTGGAATTCTCACTCTGTGTGATAGCTTGCAGATTTGATAAAGAATTGTTCTTCGGATTAGAATCCTTGTGATCGATAACAAAATCATCCTCGATCAATCCATTGAAACATTCAAACACGAAACGATGATTGAGATAAGTTTTCTTTCCATTAACAGTGAACACCAAATACCCCATACCATTGTCAGCACCAACTGGGTTCTTCAGTCTACGGTTTCTGACAGTACCATCACTGGATGCTTCATAATTTGTAATCAGAGGGTGCTGTCTGAATTCTTGGTTCATTCGTATACATAATACTATTGTTTGTCTAATTCATTGTTTGGTTCAATAATGAATCTTTCAATATAGTCTTGAGGGGTTCTTATGATTTTGTCAAGGACGTTGTCAGGGTCAGAGACTTTTTCAGGGTCAAAATTTCTGATTGATTGTCCATTTTTTATTCTTTTATCATAATAACGCTTCAATTCCCTGTATCGCTTACCACCGCAATTCAGACATAATCGTGATTGTCTCCTGACCCCAACCCCACATCGAATACAAGGTAACGGACCAAGGCTTCCACGACGAAAGCTTTGCATATGATACCCACAGAACTCATTTCTGCATGATTTGTTACACGGGATTACTGATCCAATCATAAGCCATTTGCAGTGATTCATTATACATAAATCTTTCATTTAAATGCTTGTTTTAATTATAGCATGAGGGAGTTCAAGAGATTGACTTCGAAAAATGCTAAATTCAATACTGATAGAGAGTTTAAGAGATTATTGAAAATTAATCCTAAATTTAATATCGATAAACCCAAGAAACGTCCAATAGACGGAAACATGAAAGAGTTTAAGAGATTATTGAAAATTAATCTCGATAGACCCAAACGTCCAAAACGTCCAAGAGACGGAAACATGAAAGAGTTTAAGAGATTATTGAAAATTAATCCTAAATTTAATATCGATAAACCCAAAAAACGTAACAAACGTCCAAGAGAGGGAAACATGAAAGAGTTTAAGAGATTATTGAAAATTAATCTTAGATTTAATCGCGATAGACCCAAAAAACGTGTAGTAGACAGAAACATGAGAGAGTTTAAGAGATTATTGAAAATTAATCCTAGATTTAATCGCGATAGACCCAAAAAACGTAACAAGAGATCACCTTGGAAAGATGCTCAATTCAATCTTGATATAGTTTCTAATACACCAAATCATAAAATTCTTGATAAAGCCCTGATTAGTAAAATCAGAGACTGTTTTAATGAATTCAAGCGTGATGGAGCATCTTATTGTTGGTCAACATTTCGAATACGAGGCGGTGTTGACGCTACCATGAATGATGAAAAAGCAGCAGTGATAATTTCACGTCTTGGGAAAGAAAGAAATATTTTTCGAATAAAATTCATTAACCGCGAGGATGAAAAATGGATTATTAGGGATAAATTTGAACCCATTCTCAGGGACAACAAAACTGTCACCGTGAATCAGGATTCAAAACCAGGAATTGTAACCGGAATTGATAAACCCTACTACGAAAGATCTTATCCTGTAACAGTATTTGTTTACGGGATATATCCACTCAATGAAAAACCTGATATTTCAAAACTAGCACCAATGAAATATTCGACAGGGCTCAATTGTGTAGCAGAACGAATAATGGAACACTTCACAAATGCGTCCCGGGGAAATAAACTGACTGATCTAAGACGAAAAAAAATAACCGAATGGGAATTAACGGTAAAAGAGAATGGGGCAACAATTCAGGATATAACCAAATTAGAAAAATCATTAAGATTTCCAATATCGGTAAGGACAATCACCGGAGAAGTATTATACGAATCGAAATATAAATCACAGGGGGCTCCAATTGAAATTATTGATCATAACGAACACGCGTGGTCATCTGCAGTAACAATATTCCCACGGGATAGAACCGTAAAATATATTTTCCCAGCAGGGTTGGGACCTGAAGAGTTTTTTTCAGAGCAGAAATTATTTGATGCTATTTACCATTTGAGTAAAAACGATCCTGTGTCAATGTGGCTATTTCATAGTACTTCAGACGAGGAATGTAAATTTGATCAGTTTGTAAGGCCCAACGGAGAATTGTACCGTACTGAAGAACTGCATAATCAAATGAAACAACTAGCTAGTGAGTTTTCTGGGGACGGGGAAGACAACGATCAATTATTAGCAAACTGTTTTACAGTACCATCAATTGCAGCACATTTTGCTAGAAAGAAAAACGCGTGGAAACCAACACGAAGTGAGTTTTTATCAGATGTCAAATTGTCCTGTCTTGAATACAGCCATGGAGGGTTATGGAATACAAAATACGACCCTGATACCGTTATTTCAGTTGATATGATTGCGTGTTATCCAGGAAGTTTTCTCGGGTATGGAGAATGCGAGAAATATTTTAAACGATTTGGACACCCCACACACGAAATGACCCGTGTTGCTATTAATGGACCACTGCCTGATTTTGATTTAACCGGATTCGCTTGTGTAGTATCATTTGAAATGGCTACAGGACTTCATCCGTGTAGTTATCTTTGGATTGGTAAACACATGTCTGAAAAACACTGGATGCCAATAGTGTTATTACGATATATGCTTGATTGTAAGATGTTAAAATCATTAATTGTCAGTGAAGCAATTATATCCTATCGAGCACAGAAATCAGTCTGGTTACCACAACCTGATCTAGAAAAAATAATTAGCGAAGAGCGAAAACTGTTTCCAGATTTTAATGAACAACAAATCATGGATTGGTCCAAACAGTTATTTGAAATCAGAAACAATGAAGCAAAAAATCTCAGTAGAAGAATAATCGGTAAATTTATCCAAGGTGGCAAATACGACAATACGAGATATTCTTCACGATTGATTATAGACAATGCTGAATACGATTTTGTAATCGCGGATTTAACGAATAAAGGCCTATACGTCAATCGTAAGGACGCATTTATGTCCGATGGAACCAAATTGGGTACAATTGTTACTTACAATGATGGATACAACCGCAGTACACACATTTGAGAGCTTCTATGCTTGGTTATGCTTCTATTAATTTATTTTCAATGATCAATAAATTTCCTACCACCGCAGTTAGAGTTGCCACTGATTCATTTTACATAAATAGCAAAATGGCTGATTTCAAGGCTACTGGCAACGAGAATTGGGGGTCATGGAGAATTAAGAAAGAAATGATTCATGATTATATTCAATCAGCAGATGTTACCATTGAAAATAATTATTTAGAAAGCAATCAGTGTTCAGAATTGTCTAATGCACCACCGATTTCTGATCCAATATGCCTGTATAAAACAGTTTATTTAAACGGCTGTGGTGGGTCAGGAAAAACAACCCGGGCAATTGAGTTATTTCGTGTTTCCAATCCAAACATGATTGTACTAACACCGACTCACAGACTTGCAAGAGAAATGATACAGAGAGGGGTAAATGCCTGCACTTATCACAGCTTTTTCCGATGGAAGGGAGATAAATGGACTCCCGATCGTATGGGAGAGAAATTTATTCCTGAAATCATGATTTGGGATGAAATAGACACAGTGTCAGAAGATGTATTAAAAATATTTCTTGAGTGGTTGTTATTGAAAAATACAAAAATCGTCATGTGCGGTGATCACGGACAACCACCACCATTTGTCGGTGCATCCCCACATGAATGGCTAAAGGGTTTTGTAGACTATTATGAAGAAATTGATACCGATCATAGATCACTTGATAATGAATTAAAAGAATTTAAGAAACTAATTAGATTACAACCGGATAGAATCCAGTGTGAAATAGCCCGTGAAATAATTTCGGAAACTCCAATGAATGAGTTTTGGGAAGCATGGAGACCAAACGATTTGATCATTGCAAGTAGAAAAATAGTCAGGGACACACTTCAGATGAAATTATTTGAATTGCATAAACAAAAATTTGCAACGCTTCCAGTGCCTCTTTGTTATGGGCCATCGGATACACGAAAACAGAACATTGAAGTTGATATTCCAGGACAGAATGAAAAACAAATTCTGGTATTAAATGATATTGTGCTGGTTGATATCAATGTCGTTGAAGATGCATTGCGTGCTAATAAATCCCCATGGACGTTAGGTTATGCAGCAACAATACACTCTTCACAGGGATTGACTATATCGGATACAACTGTTTGGATGGTAGATAATCGCATAGAATGGTCGAATTTAGTCTATCTTTCAGTATCCAGAGTACGAAAAATAAATCAACTTCGAAGAATTGTCCTCGATGATGAAATCATTGGCGATGATAATGACATCACAATAGATGATATTTGATATTAAAATGATTGATAAAAAACTCTCCGGTTACAAACAACAGGACAAAAAAAAAACAACGAGAATTTGACATTGATGCTGAATTAATAATCACTTTGAAGAAACAACAGAATAATCACTGCGCAAATTGCAATTGTATAATTCGTTGGCAGTATTCGGATAAGGATCCTCGCCAATTCACCGTAGACAGAAAAAATAACAATCTCGGTCATGTCAGAAATAATGTGATGTTGACTTGTCTTGAGTGCAATAGACGCCGGGGTGCCAGCACAATGCCTGTGGCATCGGGTGCTAGTTAAGACTATGGGGTGGTAATTGAGTATCCTCGGGTATCACTTGCAGTTGTTGTCTAGTAAACCCACGCTGAGGGGAAGTTGAATCCAGTTTATAGATTGGAGGTCTACCAGTTGATCGTGTTATACTAGATATCTTGTGTGCAGTAACACTCCAAATAGGATCAGTAGCCCTTTTTCTACCCCCTTCAAGCTCTCCTGGTTCATATAAGTACCTCACAATGACATTACTACCAAGAATTGGTTCTTTGAAATCTTTTTGAGGTTTTTCAGGTATTGACTTTTTTTTAATCGCGTTGATAGGTTTCATGTTGATTGTTCTAGTAATCTCGTTATTCAGTGCAGTAATCACAGATGGTAATCTTTTAACCCATTCACGGGATCGCTTTTCTTGGATGAATTCTTTTGCGTATTGATATCCAAATAACCGCTCTGCAAGTGTCCGATTAAATCGTTCAACAATTGCCTGATCGCGATGTAGCGCAGTATGCCCTTGTCTGATTGTGACATTGTGATGTTTCATTGTAGATAACACTGCACCCTGAAATTCCTTGCCAGGATCAATTTGTAATAGATTTGGCCAGTGCAGAGGGCTCCTTCGATAAATCCTTTCAAATGCAGAAGCCACTTCAGTGGCCGATTTTGTTTTTAACGGTTCTGCTTCTTTGTATCGACTTGCAATATCAACTACAGTAACCGTTGTCATGTGGCAAAAATAATATATCAGCCTGATGAACTTCATTGGGTCCGGTTACATCAAAATGCGAGAAATTAATTTGTTTAGGCGGTGGTAGATAAATTTGCCATAGTGCCTGTTTGGATAACCAATGAGCCGCAGTAGTTTGTTTCACTTTTGCAGCGCTAGCGAGTTTATGGATTGCTGATTTACCCCTCCAGTATCCTCTTGGGGAATAATAAATAGATTCCATGTTGTTATTAATTACCAGCACCTAACATCAATTTACTTTTCATTGCCGATTTTATCAAAAATGAAGCTAATTTTTCTTTGAATGATTTATCAGGAATGGCATTCAACGCATGAATCAATTTCACATCTGCTAGATGCCTGTGTTGCAGATTACTCCTTTTATAAGCAACATCATGAAGTTGACAGGCCTTATCAATGGCGTTTATTGGTTCTTCACCGGGTCGGGGCTGATTTTGATCATTGAGTCTGATATCAAGTCTGGTTCCCGGTCCACAGTAGCTATATCCTGGAAGGTGCTTTTCTCCTGGATACTTTGCCCATGGGGTTCCAGGGAATTTTGCTAATTTGGCTGCGATATCACCTCCTCGTTTTTTTTTAAAGGTTCCTTGGGTTTCTTGGTTTCACCAAGGGAAACAAATCTAAATTTCTTTGTACTACATTGTACGCATTTACCAGAAAGCGCTGATCGGTTATTTTTTGTTGTAATCGTCGTCAAGTCATCTGTGCCAGTACGCGCCTTACACTTCACACAATATAGATCCATAAATTTTGTATAGAGATATGAATATAATTGATTTTTCAGCGACTAAAACAAGAGAACCAGTTAAGCATCATGCAGCGCTACCAAACTCTATCCGCGCAATTATAATCGGACCATCTGGATCCGGTAAAACGCAATTGTTGCTCAATTTAATAATGAGATGGATGAAATGGGATAAGTTGTATTTAATTGCCCCTAGCGTAGATGATCAACGATGCTATGAAGTGCTAAAAGATTTTAATGAAAACGCTTCAGAGATTGCTGGTGAGAATATTATTGAATTTATTACAGATATTGACGAGGCACCATCAGTAGAAGACCTCGATGGAAGTATCAACAATTTAGTTGTATACGACGATGTAATGTTAGATAAACAAAAAAACCCAGCTAGAATATTTTCCCGAGGCAGGCATAAAAACACGGACGTGATCTATGTCACTCAACGCTACACTCAGATTCCAAAAGTGATTCGCGATAATTGTAATATTCTTGCTGTATTTAATGGAGTTGATACACATACGCTACGAAATATTTGGCAGACATGGTGTTCTGATATGGACTTCAATCAATTTAGAAATTTCTTTAGTCATGCTCAGTCTACCCCACACGGATTTATAACAATAAATTTACATGACCCTAGGACACGATATCGTATCGGACTGGATCAAATATTCGGTTAATTGAAATCCTAAAAGGATTTTCATCGTAGTGATTTTCATTGTTGATGATTTTATCATTGACCCAGAACTGAAAGTTCTAGTAGCAGAGGGGGTGAATGACAACGACGTTGGCGTCATTATTTTTTTACCTGTTTCGGGGTTAAGCCCTAATCCATTGAAAACTTGTTCAAAACGTTATCTGATTCACCCCTAATCCATTGAAAACATAGTAAAAAAATGTTGTCTGATTCGCCCCCTCTGCTGCTGGCCGCCATGCAACACACTGGCATGAATAGCATTAATAACAACGTCATATCGCCAATTTACATAGGGAGCTTACCTATAGGACCATCAGACATACACAGGGAACTGAGCGAGACCAATTTAAATTGCTCCACGATAGGGTACAACTGTAACACAATCAGTTCACCCATTCTCACCTCCTCCCCTGATCTAATCAGACAACAAGCGGCACTTCTGTCGCCAAACTCTCCAATACAATTTCAAATACCAGGCGAAAAGTTGGGGGAAGTAACGATGGACACAACACTACCCTCGAATCACTCATATTTGGAAAAGTACTGCCAAATTAGGGACCACAACATTAATCCACCCCAGTATCTACAGTTAGCGCAATCACCAGTTAAAAAACTGTTTGGACCGATCATCATTAAGACAACTCACAGTACTTCGGGTCTAGGACTAGGGCAGTACGATTTAACAGAAAATGCTCTAAATGAATCACAGTCCGACCTAACCAACCAAAACTCAGGACACAACCTACCATCGGCTCTAAATCAGAACCCTGCAAACCCCAAAACTGCAACAACCAACCAAAAGCAGGGTACCTTACCCAATAGCACAACAAATGTAACCCAAACCTCCAAACACAACAAAGACCAGCCAACCAACCAGAACATCGCTACTAAAAAGGTTTCGGAACCTACACGTAACCATAAACAACCCGACGAACCAACTACCAATCAAAAACAGGCTACTAAACCTACTGTGCCTGCACAACTCACTAACCAAAAAACCAAACGCGATCAGCAAAACCATAGCAATGAATTCATGCTAGGTAGGAACATCAGGCAAAATCCGGATTCAAATCAAGCAGGCAAGGTAGAACAAAAACAACAGATTCATAAGACAGATAACAAGCAGGGTAAAATAAACAGCAGTCAAACACCCGGCCCCTCTAAACCCCTCACTGCTGCGGACTTAATTTACGACAGCCCCAAAGGCGGTAAACTTAAACCTGTCACCACCACCACCACCACAAAAAGACAGAAAAACCCGTGGGATGGCCAGGGCAAAGGTAAAAAACCCATGTACATTAAAAAAGACACATCAAAAACGCCGGTTAAAACAACTCCCCTATCGTCGGAAAACTCTAACCCAAAATATCGGTACCACCCTATGTCACACACCATCTTCATAACCTGTCACTCATCTCAATTACTCAACCTTAGTCTAAACAGCATCACCAACGCACTGCTCAAAGTCCACAGGGGTGAATTTAAAGTCATAAGACCCAACACAAACTATATCATTGTTCAATGTAGTACACAGGCTAAAATAGCGAAATAACTAGAAATTGAAATACTATGCAACATAAAAGTTAAAGTCACATTACATAGGCAAGTTGGGGAGAAAGCTCCAAACCCCACCCACACCACCGAGCTACAAGGTAATACAAATCCAAATACCACCGACAAGACTCAGACTAACAACCAAAAATCAGACAAATTAGACACCGATTGCCATAACAGCAACAACGACAACCAAAAAACCAGTACCCAGCCTAAAATGACATTCAAAAAAGTAATAAAACTACCAAAAAACTGCAAACACATGGATAACACTACTCTAACCGAATACATCCAATTAGGTGGCACACACATCACCAAGGCATATAAGCTCAAATCAAACAACAGTGAAAATCACTTAGCTGTCCTTGAATCTGCAACACCACTGCAACCACTTATCCGGCTCAGTCCCTCAGGACCATGGCTCAGACTCGAGCCCTATATTAACAAACCCAGATTCTGCACCAACTGTCAGCACTGGGGACACTTTGCCTCCAGTTGCAGATACGAAACAGTCTGTAGGCAGTGCGGGGGTACCATAAGGGGGAGTGTAGGAGAAACCCTAAATGTGCCAACTGCCGGGGACCGCACTTAGCCAAGTCCCAGGAGTGTCCCTACATGATAAAAGAATACAACACAATAGAAATCATGAATGCACAAAACATCCCATACCACCTGGCCAAAAAACTGGCACCAACCTCCAAACCCAACCACTCAGTAGGGAGAGGGGAAGGGGGCGGGAAAATCAACAAACAGGCCAATACGTCCAAAACAGACAAATGCACGCAAACAACCCTACACCCACCTGATAAACGAACACCTGCTAACTTACCCAAATTCGATGGTTATCTAGAGACAGCTCTAAACGACATAAAACAAAGCATAATTAACAACAACCTCATTTGTATACAACAATTCAAACTAATTGAAACACAAATAAAAGAACTAAAACAAAACTAAATCAAAAACAGCAGGAGCTATCAACATATTAACGACCGAAGTCACTATGAACCACAGGGGAAGCAACATTACAATATGGCAGTGGAATGCCAGAGGATTGCTAGGAAACATAAACGAATTAAAAATCAAAATACAAAATTCAATAAACAAACCTGACATCCTCTGCATCCAGGAGACGAAACTATCAGACAAAACCAAGCGATTACCTACCATACCCGGTTACACCCCAGGGCACTTCCATCACAGAACAAATGGGCAAGGAGGGGGATTAGTCATATACACAAATGAGCGGCTCCCCAACACCACACCAGTTAATCAAACCATCAACAATAACCATACCGAGATGCAGTCCATCCTAATCGATATTGGTAACACATCAATTCAAATAGTTAATTTCTATGACCCAGGGGGTAATAGTGCCGAAATAAACTTAGACACATATAGGCACATCAACACCTTAAGACGGGTTGAGCGGATAGTCATATGTGGCGACTTTAATGCACACAATACAATATGGGGAGACGATAGAACGAACAAAAGAGGCAGGTTGGTAGAAAACTGGATAGTCGAATCTAACTTGACCATATTAAACGACGGCGCTAAGACACGACTAAATCCTATCGACGGTAGCATGACCTCCAACGATCTCACCATGTGCACCCCAGCATTAGCTCAGATGACCAGTTGGCGAGTGGACCAAGCTGACCCCATGGGCAGCGATCACTTCCCTGTAAAAATCACGCTACAGATGACAGTCCAATATAACCCACTAAACTTAAACCCAAAATGGAATTACAAAAAAGCAGATTGGCTCTCTTTCCAAACACAACTAGCCTCAATTGACATAACAAACATGGAGGGGGAAAACGTAGAGAAACATTACGACCAGCTAATTAACACAATCAGGGCAGCAGCAACCGACAACATACCCAAAACTAAACGTAACATAAATAAGCAACCCATACCTTGGTGGAACGACCATTGCAAAGAGGCACACAAGGCCAAAAAAAACAGCACTCTGTAGATTTAGGAAAACTAAGAACTCTAGTGATTTCCAAACATATAAAAATAAAGAAAAGCAATTAAAAACAGTAATTAAACAAGCCAAAGAACAAACCTGGCGTGATTACTGCTCTTCTATCGACATTAAAACTAGTTCAAAACAAGTCTGGGACAAGATCAAACAAATTCGAGGGAAAACTCGCAACACAATCCCTAAATTCTCCGGGGCCATCTCTAACGAACAGAAGGTAGCAAAACTAGCTCAGCATTTTTCTGACATGAGCAGCAACACAAACCATACATTCGAATTTCAAAATCATCGGCACTTAGACGAAAATAAAACAAAATTCTTTATAGACCAGGGCCCCACCGACACACCACTAAACAAGGAAATCACAGAATACGAATGGGATACAGCCCTAAACTCTAAAACTGAGACTTCACCAGGTGAAGACCAAATAGGCTACACTATCTACAAACATATCCCACCCAACATTAAAAAATCGGTATTAAACTTGCTAAACAAAATATGGACTACAGGACATCTCCCCCATAAATGGAAAACCGCAATAGTGGTCCCGATTCTAAAGCAGGGCAAGGACCCCAATATTATTAACTCTTATAGGCCAATCTCCCTCACCAACAATATATGCAAACTTATGGAAACCATACCGGTAAACAGGCTAAAATACCACCTTGAAAGCAGCCAGCGCCTATCGCACAATCAATGTGGCTTCAGAAACAACAGATCCACCACGGATCAACTAATTCGGTTAGAAACCGCCATTAAAAATGCCTTTCACGCTAAGAAAAAGGCCGACAGAAACTTAATAGCGGTTTTTCTTGACCTTGAAAAAGCATTTGACCTCGTCTGGACAAAAGGCCTCATAGCCAAACTAAACCACTATGGCATCACCGGACGTATGTTTAAATTCATTGAAAACTTCCTTACGGACAGGAAAATTATAACCAGAATAGGGGACACCCATTCAGAGCCGCACACCCTGGAAAATGGCACTCCACAGGGCAGTGTACTCAGTCCCACCCTATTCAATATCATGATTAACGACCTTGACAAAAACCTAACCTCGAATCTAATGGAGATCTCACAATTTGCTGATGACAGTGGCCTATGGAGAGCAGGCAACCCCTCCCACCACAAAACTATTATGGATATACAAAAAAGCCTGGATAACATAGGGAATTGGGCTAATAAGTGGGGGTTTAAACTGTCCAGCGAGAAAACTGTTGCGGTTCTCTTCTCCCCAATTAGGAAAAAACACACAGAATACCCCAAGCTAACAATTCAGAGTAAGGAAATAAAATTCGTACCAGCGGTCAAATTCCTAGGTATGTTTTACGACAGACATCTAAATTGGAGCCATCATATAAATGAATTAGATAAAAGATGCCAAAAAGACCTTAACCTTCTTAAAAACCTAAAAGGCACAACCTGGGGATCCAACCAGGAAACACTCTTAACCCTGTACAGAGCCTTAATAAGGTCAAAATTAGACTATGGGTGTCAGGTATACTACTCAGCCCCCAAAAAACACTTAAAAAAATTAGACAAAATTCAAAGGCAAGCGCTCGCTCTATGCACTAACACTTTACCATCCACTTTCCTCGCCGAACTACAAATCTTAACGGGAGAACTCCCTCTACATCTTAGGCGACAGGAACTAATATTAAGGCACGCGGCGAGAATATCAATACATCCAACAACGCACCCCACCCGTGTTGCCATCAATAACTGTAAAATAAGCTATTCGTTAGGAAACCCGCAATATATCCCGGCGGGCCACATCACACATAAACTAACTGAACAACTCCCTATCAAAGAACTAATATCGGAACAAATCACCTACTACGACTCAGAACCTTGGGACTGTAGTAAAATAAACGTCAACACCACCATAGCGCTACAGGGAAACAAGCAAGGGCAAGAACTCGCCCTTAAATCCCAAGTTATTGAGGAAATTAATCACAAATACGCGCAATACACTAAAATATATACAGATGGCGCAAAAACAGCTAACCCCCCACGAACAGTCGCCGCATATGTCATCCCTGAGCTAAATATCCAATTCGGCAAAAGACTACCTAACCACTGTTCCATCTATACGGCAGAATTCTGGGCCATACTAGAAGCGCTAAAATGGGCCCAAACCAACCAAATTGAAAAAACAGTCATAATTAGCGACTCTCTTAGCACTTTGACATCCATTGAAAATAACAACACAGCCTCCAGAGGGAACTTCCTGAGACAAGCAAATAAAATCATTAAAGATATTAACAAAAATAATAAACAAATAGAGTTTATGTGGGTCCCCTCCCATATAAACATCAGAGGTAATGACTTCGCAGATCAAACAGCGAAACAAAAGTTGTCCGAAAACGAACAAATACACCTCGATTACAGTACTCAGGAACTATATGGCTTTATTTCAAGTCTAATCGACCAAAAATGGCAAGACGGGTGGAATACCTCCACCCAGGGAAGAAGGCTCTTCAATATCATTAACAAAGTCTGGCGAAATCGCAAAAGTCCTCAACTTAAGTCTCAGGAGCAAATAATTATAAATCGGCTATTAACAGGGAAAACAAAATTGGCCAACAGTTTCGGCAAATACCTCGGCCCATTCCCAAATAACCCAAATTGTTATCACTGCAAAGTCCCTGAAGACTTATCACGCGTTATAAACGACTGCACGAAATTGAGAAAAGAAAGAAAGGAACTAATATCAAAACAGGCGGAAATCGGATCCCCTCATACATACCCGGAAATCTTCCAAAACGCAAACAATAATATTGAAACAACATACCGGAATATCATACAATATCTTAAAGACACAGGCCTTCTCAACAAAATATAACACCAGTAACTAATACAAGTAGGATAACCTATACATACACACACACACTTAAAATATATCAAACAAACCTATCCCCCACCCCTCTAATACCATCTCTCATAACATATGGCCTCTGCATGACTAACAACATCTTCTCTCTTTCCTTCCGTACTCCCACCTATTGAAACCAGGGAAAAAAAAAAAAAAAAAAAAAAAAAAAATTTAATTAAAAAATATATATATATATATATATATATATATATATATTTATCACACACAACAATAACAACAGCCAACAAACGCAAACAAACAACAACAATACAACAAACAACAACACACATCAACAAACAAAAACAACAAAACAACAACAACCAACAAAACAATCAACAACAACAAACAACAACAGTTTAAAAAAAAAAAAAAAAAAAAAAAAACCTGGTTCCATTCTCGACCTTCTAACTAAACAGCACTGATCATTCAAAATTAAAATATACGGCGATGTCTAGACCTAGCCTGGAATCAAGCAGCACCGACCTATGACATCAGAAACGTCAGAAACATCCTTTATACAAGAACCAGCCCAGACGGCCAAGAACCAACCTAGAAGGCCAGAATTTCAGTAGTGTTCCATGAACACATTAATGCCCTGGGACGTGGCACAATTCCGTCCCTGTGGATAATCTAAGAAGTGTGCGGTGCACACATTAACCGGTGGTACATGTACCAAGGTACGAACACCACCAAAAACCCAACAGAACAGAACAGAACCAGTCTGGCGATCCATTGTTGGCTCATCCTCCTACGAAGATGTGCTCAAGACTAGCTAAGCTGAACGAAGCTTACGTCACTCTGCATCGTATCAGACACAATCTGATGCCAAAGCCTGAAGAGATAGAGAATGTTGGAATGCTACAAGTAGCGGAAGACCTCATAGAAGAACTCTTCAGAGAGGAAATTCAAAAAGACAAAGAAGAATGGACTGAGAAGTATAGACTTCAGAAGCAGCAGAGAGAACAGAGAGAACAGCAGCAGCAACAACAGCAGCAGGAACCAGACAGAAGTTTTGTCGACTGCCGTGTGGATACAAAAGAGTTCTCTTTCTCTTTCCGAAGAAGCAGACCCTATCCTGTTGCCAGACGAGGACGCAATCTTAGACGATAAAACCTTGTCATCCTTCCTCGTACACGTGCACAAAAAAACAGCCCTTTTCAGGGCTTCCCAATATTCTCGAAAAGAATTAATCATTCAATTTGCTAATGGTATGTCAAGAAGTTAGAAAAAAATAGAAGTGAGTCTATAATCACTCTTAGTCTCTTTTTACTTTTGTTTGAAGTGCGTCTATAAGCTCAACGTATTTTTCAAAAATAACTTGTTAAATTTATAATTTATATGAGCAAAGTAAAAAAGTGAGTGAGTGTTTTCTTTGAAGTCCGCGTGTTTTTGGTAATGATAGGGATAATGTAAGTTTGTGGATCGTAGGGGGATGTTTTCCATCACGTCCAAGCTTATGATATATATCTTTGGCGAATCAACTCAAAGAAGATGAGTAGAATACAAAAATTCAGAGAGCTTCAAATGCACCTGGCGAATGCTAGACGTCTCCTGGACGAGCTGACAATGGAGGCCATAACAGAACAGGCCAGGATTGAAAAAGAAGAGGAGGAAAGAAAAAAGAAAGAAGAGGAGAAGAGAATACCGATCTTGCCTCACCGCATGATGGTTAAAGCCTGTCGGGTGAAACCTGAGGTGAGGACGCCTTCACCACCAGAATCAGCTCGTCAAGCACAGGCACAGCCCCAATCGCATCAACCACAACCTCAGCCGCAACAACCACAGACTCATCCACGGTTGCAGAATAGGAGAATAGAGAGGGAAGTTTTCACTATCCCTCAAAGTGAAGACTGGGATAGTGAAGCCACTCATTCTCCCTCTGCGCTCCCAATCACAAGAGTGAATTGGGAGAACGATTGGAGTAGGAGATGTGTGTGCGGGGCTAGACCTGGGCGATGTAAGCATTAGCCAGGTGCATTTTGAAGTTTGAAAAACAGCCCTTCTCAGGGCTGTCCAAATGTCTAGAAAAGAGACTGTTCAAATTGCCAATGGGTATGAGAGAGGAGTAGTGTGATTATAAACACTGACTATTTACTGATATAATAGTGTGTGTGTGTGTGTGTGTGTGTGTGTGTCAGTGGTTAGTAAATGGTGTGATTTTGGATAGTAAATAATATGGTTTGATTTGGCTGCTTCCCGTGTGTGTGCTTAGTATATGGTGTGATTTTGGATAGTAAATAATATGGTTTGTGAATAGTATATAATATGAAAAGTGAGTGTAAGGGGTGTTTTCCTTCACGTCCGCGCTTAAGATATATATACTCAAAGTGGCTGACATTAGAACCATTCCACGGAATAACCATAGAAGATGGCGAAAGCATCAAGTTTATTCAACAATCTATGACACAGCTATTTCTGGATATTAGACGGAGAATATGAAGTGGAAAAACTACATCATAAATGGAAGTTTACGAACAGTCTGGACTTTGCAAAAAGACCGAAAATAGCCAGGGAGCTCTTAGAAGGAATGCTAGAAGAAGAAGCCAAAAAGTTACGAGGCTGCATTAACCCACCCTATGTTAGAGTGGGGACATTGAAGCAAGTGATAGATATTGTCGAAAACGTCAAGTGCTTTTTGTATAATATCTTGACAGAGTACCCCCATGTCCAAAATGGTATTAGCTTTCTTTGCCTCCATTTTTCCCCTTGTCACTAGACAGTCCCCTATACCCATACAAATCATATTTCCCATGTTCTATTTTCCTTGTCCCTATACAGTCCCACCATGTTCCATTTTCCTTGTCCCTATACAGTCCCACCATGTTCAATTTTTCTTGTCCCTATACAGTCCCACCATGTTCAATTTTCCTTGTCCCTATACAGTCCCACCATATTTTGTCCCCATAGTGTCCCAAGCTGTTTTGACTGGATTTCCCATTGTCCCTATACATCTTGTCCCCATATCGTCCCAAGCTGTTTTTGACTGGATTTCCCATTGTCCCTATAGTATCCCCATATACTACTGACAGTGAGTACTATTCAGGGTAAAATACTTGTGCATATCATGATTATAATGTCCCTCGTCACAAGTAATTTCAGGCGAGATACATGTCGCATAGCTGAAGAAAAAAAACACCTGGTCACCCTAGATAAATTGTTCGCATGCACAACGAAAAATAGTCAAATATTTCTTGGCATAACCAAGTTATTTTTTTTTGCCTAATTCTGTGACAATCTGGTTAATATGATGAAAAGTATTAGTGGCACCAAGAAAGAATTTCGCAACAATGGTGTTTATCATGTGTGGTCAACATTGAAAATCATAAGCAACACCCAAGTTATTAATGCTACAATGAACGACCAACGAGTAGTAACGATTATTAATTGATTCGACGATCAAAGATACATTCTCAAAAGAAAATGTATCGATGTAGCCAAAACAAACAATACTACTTGGATCATCCGTGCTAAACATAACCTGTTCATCATAATGAAACAATTGCTAAATTTCAAACCACGAAATGTTGACTGGTATTGACAAAACGTATTATAAATGAGCAAATCCTGTAATTGTGGTTATTTATGGGATAAACATTCTAAATTATAAACCCAGCGTTGACATTTTAAAAACCAATGCAACTTTCAAAAATAAATTATGTAGTCGAACGAGTAACATAACATTGCAAAACGTGGAAACGGTTTAACGGATCTAAGATGTAAAATAAAACGAGTGGGCAGAAATAGTTAAAGATACTGGAGTGTATCAAAGACGTTGCTGAGCGAGGAAGACACTAAAATTTCCTTTAATAAAAACGATAACCGGACAGATTTTGTACGATTCAAAATATAAAGCGAAGGGAGTTTCGATTTTCGATTTAAATTATTGATAACAATGCGCATACGTGGACTGGTGCAGTAGCATTATTCCCACGAAATCCAACTGTAAGATTTTAAGATGGTGATATATTTGTAAAAACGATTTTGAATCCATGTGGTTGTTGTTAAATTCCTATGAAGAAAACTATGATCAATTTTGTATGACTTAATGGCGATAATTGTTGTTCAGAGTCGCTCCACAAAGAAATGAAAAAATCTTGCGCAGAACATTTCATTGCAGACTGACAACACTGGACAATTACTGAATAATTGTTTTACCATTCAGTCAGTTGCTGTTAATTTTGCGAGAGAAAATGTTTCTGGAAGCCAACATGTTTTGAAACTTCTTGAATATTTACAACGTAGAATATGGAAATGGCAGATTATGGATCACTAAATATAATTATAAAGATTTTATCTCAGTGGATATGGAAGGGTGTGAACCCGGTGGTTTGCATGGAATGGGAGAATGTTTGGACTATTTTAAGAATTAGATATCAATGAGATGAGATGTATAGAATTACTAGAGACGGACCATTACCGGATTTTGACACGACTGGATTCGCCTGTATCGAGTCATTCGAGTTTTCTAAAGGTCTTCATCCAATTTGTTATGCATGGTTTGGTAGATACTTTTCAGAAAACAAATTGGGTACCTATTGTATTATTGTGAGATATGATCGACGCAAAAATTATAATATTTCAACAAAAAAGTGAAGCGATTAGATAATATCGTTCGCAGACAGAAGTTTGCTTACCAAAACAAACGAAATATTCCGATGATAAAAATCCTGATATAATTGATTTTGAAAAACAACCGCAAAAGATCTTGGCTAATTTAACCAAGGAGGACGATATGATCATAAATGAGAATATACAATATTAAGTATCGACGATGCGGAACTTGATTTTATAATTGCTGATGCAAGGAATAAAAATGTATTTGTAAGTGGAAATAACGCTTACTTGTCTAACATAACTAAATTATTTACACTTGTTGGCTACATCGATGGTGATTCACCGCAGTTTACTTATTTAAGATTTCCAATACTCGCGTATGTTTCGAGTAATTTATTATAGATAATAAACATATTTTGTACATCCACGATCAGATTGGCTACGGACTCATTCTATATCGAAATAAATGTTCAGAATTGCTGAGTCAGTTTTATGAAAGTACTGCTTACGATGTTTCATGGGGTGATTGGAAAATAAAAAGGAAAAGGGACATAATTATACTGAATCTGTCGACGCTGAACCCATGGATATTTATTGCAGAAAATATCAGACAATAAAGCTGTCATCTGCTCCATCAGTTATGATCCTGTGACTAGACATACAACAATTTATCTCAATGGACTGGGAAGTTCTGGTAAGACAACTTGTGTGATTGAATTATTTCGATAGAGTTAGTTAACAGCTGTTGATTTGATCGTTTTAACCCTTACACACAGACTCGCCCGATGAACTAGCGAACGAGGAGTTACATCATGCATGTAAACTGGTTTTCGATGGAAAGAAGAAATGAACTCCTGAACTAATGGGTGAAAATACATTCCAAGGATCATCATGTGGGATGAAATATGCAGTTTCGAAAGATATATTAAACATATTTCTTGATTGGTTTTGACAAAATATCACTCACTCTCACTGCCCGTCACTCCTATCAGGGTATGGGCCGCCAACTACAGATCTCCAGAGTCCTCTGTCCTGGGCCATTTTTTCTAGCTGGTTCCAGGTGTAGCCCATCTTGGTGGTGTCAGCCTGGAGGTTGCGTCGCCAGGTGTTTCTTGGACGGCCTCTCTTCCGCTTGCCTTGTGGGTTCCACCTCAGCGCCTGCCTGGTGGTACTGGTTGGCGGTTTCCGTAGGGTGTGCCCTATCCAGCCCCATCTCTTCTTCCTGATTTCTTCTTCAGCAGGAAGTTGGGAGGTCCTTTCCCAAAGATTGGCATTGCTGATGGTGTCAGGCCAGCGGATCCGGAGAATCCTTCTGAAGCAGCTGTTGATGAAGGTCTGGACTTTCCTGATGGTGGTCTTGGTCGTCCTCCAGGTCTATGCTCCATACAGTAAGACTGACTTCACGTTGGAGTTGAACAGTCGGATCTTGGTGGTCAAGGACAGCTCTTTGGAGGTCCAGACATTCTTGAGCTGGATGAAGGCGGCTCTTGCTTTGCCGATCCTTGCCTTGACGTCTGCGTCTGTACCGCCCTGCTGGTCAATGATGCTACCCAGGTAGGTGAAGGACTGCACTTCTTCCAGGGGACTTCCATTCAGGGTGATGGTTCGGTACTTGTGGAGTTGATCTTCAGGATCTTGGTCTTGTCCTCGTGGATGTTGAGGCCAACTTGTGAAGACGTGGCTGCCACAACGTTTGTCTTTTCTTGCATCTGCTGTTTGCTGTGTGAAAGGAGTGCAAGGTCGTCGGAAAAATCCAAGTCGTCTAGCTGGCTCCACAAAATCCACTGAATTCCGTTCCTGCGCTCGCTGGTGGACGTCTTCATAATCCAGTCGATGGCGAGAAGGAAGAGAAACGGTGATAACAAGCATCCTTGTCGGACTCCAGTTCGCACCTGGAAGCTGTCTGTGAGCTGCTCTCCATGGATAACTCTGCAGGACATGCCGCCGTAGGAGTTCCTGATTAGGTTGACCATCTTGGCTGGGATGCCGTTGTGCCGAAGGAGTTTCCAGAGGGTTTCTCGATCCACGCTGTCGAACGCCTTCTCATAGTCGATGAAGTTGATGTACAACGGGGAGTTCCACTCTAGGGACTGTTCGACTATGATGAGGAGCGTCGCAATCTGGTCCATGCAGGATCTGTTCTGCCGGAAGCCTGCTTGTTCATCTCGCAGCTGTGCGTCCACGGTTGCCTTCATCCTTTCTAAGAGGACTCGGTTGAAGACCTTCCCTGGCACAGATAGGAGTGTGATGCCCCTGTAGTTGTTACAGTTGCTGAGGTCGCCTTTCTTGGGAAGCTTGATCAGGTAACCTTCCTTCCACTCTGCCGGTACGTCTTCTTCCTCCCAAATCCTCTCAAAGAGTGGGTACAGCATCTCCACTGACGCATCCAGGTCTGCCTTTAGCGCCTCTGCTTGGATGTCGTCGGGTCCAGCCGCCTTCCCGCTCTTTATCAGGGTGATGGCCTTCCTGATCTCGTCTCTGGTCGGTTTCTCGCAATTGATCGGGAGATTCACATTAGCTGGTTCGATGTCTGGGGGGTTCGCGGATGCTGGCCTGTTCAGGAGATCCTCAAAATGCTCTGCCCATCTGTTCATCTGCTGCTCTAAACTGTTGATGGTATTCCCCTGCTTGTCCTTGACAGGTCTTTCTGGTTTGCTGAAATTCCCGGAGAGTCGTCTGGTGATGTCGTACAGCTGTTTCATGTTACCGCTGTACGCTGCCTGCTCCGCCTCAGCTGCCAGTCCATCTATGTATTCTTTCTTGTCCTTCTTGATGTTTCTCTTCACTACTCTGTGAGCTTCTGCATAAGCTTCTTGAGCCTTGGCCTTCGCTGCTCTGGTTCTACTGTTGTAGACTACTGCCTTCTTCCTCTTCCTGTCTTCGATCTTGGTCAAGGTCTCTGCTGTGCTCCACTCTTTCTGCTGGTGTTTCTTTGGCCCCACTACTTCTTGGCATGATGCTCTTAGTGTTTCTTTCACTATCTGCCAACTGTTGAGTACACTGTCTTCTTCTTCTTGAAAAAGTTCCTGAAGCACTTCAAACTTGTTCTTCAGCGTCAGACCAAACTCTTGTCTTATCTTGGGGTCTTTCAGAAGGCTGACGTTGTACTTGACTCTTCTGTCTGACGCTTCCATCTGGTTTCTCTTCAGCTTCAGCTTCAGTTTGGCCACAACCAGGTGATGGTCGGACGCCATGTCTGCTCCTCTTCTCACTCTAACGTTTTGCAGGGATCTTCTGAACTTCTTGCTAATGCAAACGTGGTCGATCTGGTTCTCTGTCGCGCTGTCTGGCGATACCCATGTATTCTTGTGGATCCGCTTGTGAGGAAAGATGCTGCCTCCAATGACCAGGCTGTTGAGTGCACACAGGTCTGCAAATCTCTCTCCATTCTCATTCATCTCTCCAAGGGCGTGGATGCCCATGACTTGTTCGTATCGAGTGTTGTCAGACCCAATCTTGGCGTTGACATCTCCCATGAGGATGGTGACATCCTTGTCCGGATAGGTCTCGAGGATCTTCTGCAGTCTGCTGTAAAACTGGTCTTTGTCCTCCTCTTCACTGTCGTTCGTTGGGGCATAGCACTGTACGACGTTCATCTTGATCTTCCTCTTCTTAGTTCGGAAGGATGCCGTGATGATCCTGGGGCCGTGCGCCTCCCATCCAATCAGTGCCCTCTGTGCCTGCTTGGACAGCATGAAGCCTACTCCCTGTGTGTGGGGTGCGTCGCTCTCTTCATGCCCGGAGTACAACAACAGCTCTCCTGTCATCAGTCGTGATTGTCCAGCTTGGGTCCACCGTGTCTCGCTGATGCCTAACATGGCCAGGTTGTTGCTCCTCATCTCGGCTGCTACCTGCGCCGTCTTTCCTGGCTCGTACATTGTCCTAACATTCCATGTGCCGATGTTGATTCTCCTGGTAGACAAAAGGGTAGTCGGCTTTGTGGCATCCAACACTTCCTTTTTTGGATTGTCCGCATGAATGGCTGAATGATTTTAGATTAATTTGAAATAATAACTGATGATCATAGAGCGCTTCATCAAGAATTAAGCGAGCTTAAGTAAGTAATCATTCTACAACCGAATAATGTTCAGTGTCAAATAATGCATGATATAATTTCAGAAACAAATATAAACGATTTGTGGAATTTGTGGAGACCACATGATTTGATAGTTGCAAGTGGAACTATATAGTTCGTGATATACTTCAATGACATTGGTTTTCGTTACAAAAGTAAAAAAGTTTTGAATATACCCTTGAAATTATTTTATCGCGCAGCAGATTCACGCAAACAACATATTAAAGCTGATATATCAGGATGTCAGAGAAACAGCATCTGTGTTAAATGAACTTGTTTTATCTCCTGTCAATGTTGTTGAGATAGCATTAGCTATGGACAAAACTCCATGACCGCTAGGATACGCAGTAACAATCCCTTCATCTCAAGAATTAACCATCTCTGATAGTTATTTGGATCGCCGAATATCGTATCGAATGGTCTAATTTAATTTATCTTGCGGAGGAGTATTGAAACTGCTGACACCAATAAGGATTTTGTTAACGATGATATACTGAAATAAACGTGACCAAAAAAATAAAAAGAAACAAAATTTAAAAAAAAGGGACAATGATATTGCCGCTGTATGCATCACGATATTAAAATTACATACTAATCAATTTGCAATTTGTAACACAGTAATGTTGTGACAATATTCAAATAATGATCCAAGACAATTTACTGTAGATATAATTGATAGCAGTCTTGGGCACACGCGCGAAAATTGGATTCTGACCTGTCCTCAGTGTAAATGAAGTTGAAGCGCTAGTTACATAAATACGGTGGTAATTGTGTATCTTCAGGATTAACTTTTAATTGTTCATGTACAAATCATAGTTGATGAGCAATTGAATCTAACCTCTATTTTGCAAGTCTATCCGTAGATCTTACCTCATACTTCATTTTTTGTGTAGTTCCACTCCAAATAAGATCAGTCGCTCTTGTTGTACCGCTTTCAAGTTCATCGGGTTCATATAAATATCTTGGTCACATTACCTAATACTGATTGTTTTCTAAAATCTTTTTGTTGTACTGAAATATTTTTGTGTGTGATTGCATTGATAGGTTTCATAGCAAATGCATGAGTAACATCATTATGTAATGCATATATCAGACTAGGTATGTATTCACGAGATCTCATATCATTTTAATTATTTCCTTCACATTTTGAGATCCAAATAACCGCTCATCCAGTGTTCGATTAAATCTTTAAATGATTGCCTTATCACAATGAATTGCGGTGTTTCCTCGTCTGGTTTTGACATGTTTGTTTTTTTTTTCCATCAGAGATGATACTGCACCAAGATATTCTTTGCCAGGATCAACTTGTAGTAGATGTGGTCATCGCGAGGGTTCTCGTTGACAAATTGTTCAGAAGCTAATACTTGAACTCAGGTGACAATAAACAATGTCTAGAAACAAATATTACCAACTATTATTCTAGAACTTTCCAAATGTATAGAAATATAATTTTAGTCATAATAAGAATGTCTGTCTCTACAATTATAATATTAAATGTAGAGCCGGTACTTTGTGCAGAATCTCCTTAGTTCTAGACTCAGATTTTGATAAATATGTTGGTTACGAAACAAACATCAAGGGATCAGGATAGTTAGAAAATTAATTTGGGCAAACTGCATATTATGAAAAAGAAAGTTAATTAGAAATGCAAAATAGATACCGACTAATGCATGTAATCCCGAAACATGAAACTGTTTTGATGAAAAGTATAATTTAATACAAGGGGCAGATTTGGCATTTTTATAAAAATAATTAGAAATATTACCATATATTCGAACTGAGTCCATTCCTTCATTGTTTCGTACATCGTTATCATCAATTACACGCAAATCCTTCCAACGCAACCCTTTAAATTAAATAAAAATCCTATTCAGATATGATGAAAGGATTATTCATCAATTTGTTTACAAGCAATTCAATCCAGAAATAAAACTATCAGGACAAAATGAGATAGCCATTACAATTCCATTGCTAGACAATTATGGATAGGTAACGTTTACTGAAAATGTATCAAATCACTCCTGATATTTCAGTCAAATAACCTGAAGTCTGAAGAATTGTTTACCTTTATGATCAACATTTATTTCAACAAGATGTTCAAATTGATGCATGTAATGTTTATTTACAGGTACTCTAACACTGCTGGTTAGACAGAGCTATTGCCTATTTACTAAATGGGCAATCCGTTACTTTAAACAACCCTTACCATAAAGAACCTTACTTTATATAACCTTCGTATAAAGAACGACTGCATTCGACCCTAGACAGCGCTTATAAACAATGCGTTATGATGAATATTCAGATCTGTTGTAATGAGACTTTTGATAAAAAAGTGAATACCATGTCACTGGAAGTAATGCGGAATTCCAAAACTGTTCCATCTGGAAAACAGTTCTCTTAAATGTACCACGGAAAGGTCACGGGTCCCTCATCATCTTATTTATATTGTAACAAAACCTAATTTAAGCAAAGTAGCACCTGACTGGTTCACAGTTCCTCTCCTGACAATTTAGATAAAGATAGTCATACTAGTGCCGCACATGGTAACAGTTACAATAATAAAGACCCTAGTTAATCATCTTATTCATATTTTCTTTTCATTAGAATAGGTATTCTGGTGACTTTCGTTACTTGTCTCTTCTGAGTTTCATCTTTGGTGTTTTCTATAGTCTAACGCCCTACTACATTTCATCTTTGGTCCAGCTATGTCCCTTTAAGACATTCATCTCCTCTACCGTTGACTGTGTTGGTGGTAGGAGAGGATAAGTATACTGGATCGATATATCTAAGTTGCCAATCTCCTATCATCACAGCTAGCAGAAAGCCCTTGCTGATTCCTTTAAAATCCTTCTTTTCTGAGATAGAGGGTGGGACAAGGGTTCATTGTAGCTTATGGTTATTTATCATCTGTGGATATATGTGTTATATATTAATTTTTTTGATGTAGTTTTATTTAAGTCATTTAGGTTTATGACGTTTATATTTTAATTCTTAAAATTTAGTGACTGGCTTTTGTTATTGCAAATGTACATGTATGTGCACATTTTCAGTAACAAATCAAATCTAATTTCAAAAGTCAAGTCAACAAGAAGTTCTGTCAGGTATGATGCACATTACTTAAATAAGAAAATATCACAGGATACTAGTTTCACGTTTGTCTTGTAGATATATTGTGACGTGTAATTGTTTGCCTGAATGGATATTTACAACTTTGGCAGCGTACCTTCCCCATTGCTGTTCTGTTTTACTCAGAGCTTGGTATTGGCGCCTGACAAATCTGAAAGAGCCTTAGCATTTGTTTAATAAAAAGAAACAAATGATTCTTTGTATTGTCTTTTCTGTTTTATTAATAAATATATTATATCCATGAAGCATACCATCAAAAAGAAAAAAGATTATACAGTAAAGCTATCTTTTACATATTTTAGTCCTAGATGAAAATGGTGCAGATCTAACTTATAGCACAGTGGCCTCTTGAAAAAATCTTGTTATACCTGAATGTTTTATCATGATACTTTTATCACCATAATTTGTTTTGAATAATACTTAGTCATAAATAATATGGCACAAGTCTGATAGCGCATATGGCTGCAATATTATCCACCTTATTATTACCTCGTCTCCCAAAATGGACCATCCTACTGACAAAATATTTTTACAATAAGACATTTAATCATGCTTGATTAGTCCACTGTTAAAATGGCACCACTGTGACATTATAAATACTATCCAGAATAGCTGGGCCTGCTTTTCTAAAACAGTTCTTATGATTTATTAAACACTAACTGAGAATGGTGTCCATCTAACCTCCAACTGTGAACAGAAAACAATATTTATTAAAAATAGTTATTATGATATTTTCTTGGTCTTTACAATTAGTGAAAATCTGAGAAGCAAAATTATTTGAAACTAACATGATACGATAGTGACAATTACATTTATAAGTCATATTAGAAATCCTGCTAACAGTATACTTCCGAAGTTAGTGTCCTTTAATACATATATTTTCGTTTACTATAAGAGTCTTTACAATATCAAGTTAGTTCTAAATGTCACTGATGTTTAGCTGACATTACATTTTACCACGATGGTGTCCATCCTGAAAATCTTGTTATTAACACTTCTCCTAAATAAATGGTTGGATTATTATGGTGTTTTCACTAATGTCTTATGATTCAAAATGAAAATGATGCTGATCAGATGTCAAACATACTGACCATGGTAGCTGTTTACTATCATGTTATCATTAGTCCATGGATAGTTGTACAATATTAGGTTTTCTTTGAAACACTACGTTAGCTCTAACTAAAAATGTTTATGTGTTCTTATAAAAAACGTGAACAACTTTTTTCACAGGAACTTCAAGGTATCCTATGTTGATGGTCAAACCATTAATAATAATAAAGTTTATTTTGTGCAATGCGTATGGATCTGTATTAAACTTAGGATGATCTAAACACCAATACGATTTGCACAAAGTCCATATACAATTATGCACATTGTCAAATCCACTTAATGGATAGTAGCACGAAAATGGATCTTTCATTCAAACAATGTCGCAATATGTAATGGTTCTAAATTACAATATTTCTTACCATATCTTGACAAGATCGCGCTATTAAAAATAGTTGCCATAACCTCTCCTGCTCGAAATGTGGAAATGGCAGTGCATTCCCCAAACCAGTTCTGGCAATATGTGATGTGGTCTTTGAAATAAAAATGTTGAAGAATTAACTGCCAAAATATTGGCACTATTGTAAATGTATTTGGCAACGACACTGAACTGACAATGTTGTACAGTCAATGTTGATTATTTACATATTTGCACTTAAATGGGTTTAATAGCACAGTACCTTGCACAGACTGTGATGCATTATGCAACTTGAAACATGTATCAAAATAATTCCTAAGAAGTTTGATGCATCAGTTTCCGAAACAATAGTTGAAATGTCCAGCAATTAGAAAGAAAAAAAATGGCAAAATAAATGAACATATTATGAGTTATTTGAAATCTCTACTGGCCAGTTCAGCATCATACACTATGAATAATTCTGGTTAAAAACAGGTTCATATCTATAATTCAATAAGCCTGTCTCTATTTTGACCAGATATACATATAATTAGTTACATACCTTGAACAAAATTTATAAAACGATCGGGAAGAGGAACATGATCTGTGTTAATTATGGAAAAGGCCACCATTATAATTGAGATTGGGTATCCATGAAATGTGTTTTTAGTATTGTAAAGTGCTTTGCAACTGATAATCCTATTGTATTACAGTTTACAAAACAACTCCCAGAAAAGAAATGTGCTTATGGAAGAAGAATTGCAAAAAAAAGAATAAATATTATCAACAAAATTACAGATCCAAAAAAACAGCTAATCATCTACAACAAATATCAGTGGTCTGTCAAATGCTTGTATCTGTATTATTCCATAAGCATTATCACTGCAGACCTGTAAATACGTTATGCAGCAGTCAGAGGCGTAGCTGGGGGGGGGGGGCAGGGGGGTACATATGTCCCCGGGCGCCAAGGTACAGGGGCGCCAAAAGGAGGCTTACAACGTTACATTATAATAAGTAAAGAAGGGTAATAAATCGGTCAGAAGATTTCAGCAGCGGCTCAGCAGACGTGTCATCTGATACGTCTGCGATCTACAGTGATGATGCTGCCTGCCAGCCGAGATACAGATTCTACGTACAGTTGGTTCCGTCTGTACGTGTTGAGCGTTGATAAAAAGCAGCATATGTGAGGCACTTGATATTGTGGCAGAAAACAAAGATAGCTTAAACTCTATTAAGGTAAATGTAGGCTGTATCTTGTGTACATAAAGTGTTTATTAAATTAGTAGTATTTGTTCTAGTATAAAGCTGTCCATAACTGCTGGGTAATGTCTGTTGTCGTGCTATGATAACAACATGGACACGGCAGTGCTTCTGTTCCGTGATTGGGTGGGCTGTATCTGTTAGCCCACTATACTCGCCTCTAGCCATACTTAAAAGCAGGACTAACGGTGGCGGGCTAACAAGGTTTATCTGTAATGTTTATTTGCATATAGAATAAAAATTGTTATATCGATATTTTTAAATATCTGGAGCATAATCTGCCTTTAGGTTTATAAATTGTACACTTTAATATGCATGTATAGCCTAATTATAATGATAATTATTTATTGTAGTAGCACAATACCAATGCCACTATGATATTGTTTAGGCCTACACTTATTTTTTCACTTCACTGCACTCAGTAATATAATAATATATTTATAATTTTTGTCAGCCATGTCAGGAAGAAAATGAAGTGGGGCCCTAATGTCGCAAAAGAAAAAAGGAAGCCGAAATAGCATCAAAAAGGTCAAGTACATTACTTGCTAGCTTTTAAAGAAAGCCAAGAAGAAAGAAGCTGAAGCTGCAAACTCCAATTCTTCAGAATCAGAAGATGACGGCTATCAACCACCTATTTCAGAGCATGTAGACGATAATGTTGAAAACATTGAAGACTCAGAGAAAAACATGATTCAGACAGATATTGCTGTATACGCTGAAAAAAACTCTGAAAATACTGAAGACCAGGATGTCGTCGTTAAACAGGTCCAACATAATTATGAACTTGTTGAGAGTAACGGGGAAGATGAGAAAAAGAACTTTCTGATAGAGAAGCTGAAAATACTCATTATGATGTGGTTCCTGCTGTACTAATGATTCACGACGTTGATTACTTAGAATTTGACAAAACGACAAAGCTATCGAAAGTATCACAGTCTCTTCGCAATGAAATGATTACTCTCGGATCCCTACCTTTTCAGCACACAGACAATCTATCATCAGTATGTGGAGAATGTTCACTTATATCAGCATGGTTTAAACGCCAACTAGCGAATGGAGAGGAAGTAAATCATTCGTGGCTATTATGTTCACCAATCAATAAAGCTGCTTACTGTTTCTGTTGTCTATTATTTACATCATCGACTTGAAACTCACGAGCTTCGTTTGAGTTAAAAAACGGTTTCAACAAGTGGAGAAAACCAGAAAAACTAAAGTCTCATGAAAACAATCCTAGCCACCGCATAACTTTTACAACATGGAAGGAAGCCGAACGAAGGTCAGTTGGTGGTACTGGAATTGATGCAGTGGTTCAAGCTCAGATTCATTTGGAAAAACAACGTTGGCGAGATATTTTGCAAAGAATACTCACCTGTATTAAGTTTCTGGTTTCACAAAATTTGGCACTACATGGTCATGAGGAAAATTTGAATGCGGATGATGATAAAAATGTTGGAAACTTTCTCGCGCTGATCAAACTCGTTGCTCAGTATGGCCCACTGTTGGCAAAACACATCCAACATGCAGAAGAAAATCCGAGATCAGTTTCTTATCTGTCACCGGATATCCAGAATGAATTTATTCACATACTTGCGTCGGCTGTAAAGAACCAATTCTTGAGTGATATCAGGAAAAACAAGTATTATGGTATCTTACTTGACTCAACTCTTGATCTAGGACATTGGGAACAGCTTTCTCAGGTCATAAGATTTGTGAATGTGGATTTTCAAACTAAAAAAGTAACTATCAAAGAATCATTTTTAGGTTATATTGAGATACATTCCAAAGATGCAGCAAGCTTAGATATAGTCATCATCGAGAGACTAAAATCTAATGGCATACCTCTAGCTGACTGTCGGGCACAATGTTATGACAATGCTGCCATGATGACTGGGCATATTTCTGGCCTTCAACAACGAATATGTGACAAAAATTACAGAGCATTGTTTGTCAACTGTGATAACCACATATTAAACTTAGCAGTACACTAAGCTAAGCAGGATTCACTTGTCGTCACATGTTTTTGAACACTTGAAAGTATATATTCATTTTTCTCTCATTCAACAATTCGTTGGGAAGAGTTAAAAAAGCTGTGCCTATGACAGTAAAACGGGAATCTGAAACACTCTGGGGTGCACGATCAGAAGCTGTTAAAGCTATCCATGAAGGACTGGATGAACTAGTAGGGCTGTTAGAAAAATTATTGGAGGACTCAACAATAACGCCTGAAACCAGAAGTGGTGCAGAACAGTTACAGATGTGCGTATTGAATTTTGACTTCATAGTTTTATTACATTTCTGGAATGTCATTCTTGGAAAAATCGATGGTGTACAGAAGCGCTTACAAGATCCTACTATAAATTTCAAGGAAGCAGCAACTGATATTGAATCTTTGGAGCAAGAATTTGTCAGGCTTCGTAATGATTTGAGCCAAGCTGCTGTAGAAACAGCCAAAACAAAATGCACAGCCTGGGGGATTGAGCTGGACAGAAGAATTGAACGACGTCAGAAGATGCCTGGAGAACTGGCAAGAGATGCAGGACTTTCATCGGAAGAAGAAATGGTGCGTATTATGAAGAGTGTATTTGATCGACTTCAGCAGGAGATGTCAACACGTTTTTTACGACTAAAAGACCGGAACACAAAATGTGGGTTTCTGCTGGACGTTAAGACCCTTCTATCCAACACAGATGTCGATGCTATTCGTCGAAATTGAACAGATTTTTAAAATTTCTACGACACGGACATCAATGGCCACGAACTTTTCACATAAATTGGAGATTGCAGAATGCTGCTCAGTAAACGGAATGAAGTTCTACCAAACACTCCTTTGGATCTTCTTGGTTTTATTGTTTTATGGAGACGACATATTTCCGAATCTGCGAATTTCACTGCAAATTTTATTAACAATAGCAGTTTCATTTGCAAGCTATGAGCTGTCTTTCAGCAAATTGAAACTTATTTTGTCTCATTTGCGTGCGTCAATGGGACAGGATCGTCTCAGCGATCTTGCTCTTCTTAGCGTTGAAAGAGAAACATTGGAAAAAACAGATTTTGATTGCGTAATTGACCAGTTTTCGACAGTGAAATCAAGAAACATAAATCTTTTGCAGACTATGTAAACCAGTCTACGACAGTGACTGAGTGGGTCATCTACTATAATTTCTATAAATTTGCTTCTTTAAATACAATGTTTTATTAAAATTTAAATTGTTTTCCTTATTCAATGTAATAGAAAAATGTGATTAAACGGGGAGGGGGCTGAGGCGCCAATTTTATAGTTCGTCTCCGGGCGCAAAATATCATAGCTATGCCTCTGGCACCAGTGCCTATACGCTATTATGTTTCCTGATATCCTTTAATAACATTTTACTTTTTCTATCCTTTTGTTTAGCAAATAACTACAATACTCTGACATAATGAGTCATTCAACTGTTATTTCAGCTGGTGAATGACCCTTGATAATCAATATGCCAGATTAGATGAAAATTGCAAACATGAACACAATAGTATGACATTACCCAGTAAGCAAAGTAGGTTGACATGATACAGGTATTGCTGGGAAACATCATATTGTAATGCGGTTCAATCCACATTTATGCTTTAGTCCTATGTACATTATAAACGACCCTTCCTTGTATTTTTCCATTCTATCCAGCCTAAGATGCAGTTACGAGTTCATGAATTTATGATTGGGTATGATAATGACAGAGGAGGTCAAAAACGGAAAGATAATTGTACATATTTTGAATCATTTGATAAAAGCTGTATTTTAAAAGAATGGATTGAAAGTGTTTGAATCTTTTATTTTCTCAACATAGTGAATCGTACATGTTTGTTCAAGCTTTTAAAATATATCATGGCCAGAGAAAAACAAAATTGACAATGTAACATTTCTATATGAACTGACAGGTAATGTTAATAAAATACAAACACATAATAAAACTACAATTAAGCAGTTAATGCAAAATTATTTTAAACATTATGTTGATACTTTTTTATGAATTGCAGATTCGTATGTATGTTAAATCATATTCATTTGAACACTAATTGAAAGAAAAAAATCAACACATTTATTTACTTTAACCTGATTCACTTTTGTAGGATCTATGTGATATATCCTTATGGAGATGAGTTATTGATGTGTTCATATTTAAAACATTTCTAGTAATGATCTAGTTTATATGCCAATAGTCTGATTAATATGCCGATAATCTGGTTATTATGTGAATGGTCTTGTTATAATCGCAATAATTTGGTCATTACTCAGTGTACTGAATAGTCAAAATTACTGGTACATATAAACAAAAGTCAACTAACATAAGTAATTTGAATTTCAGGTTGTGCACATAAGTTAAAAATATTAAGCAGTTAACAAAACTGCCTCGCAATGATTTGCAAATGACAATATTATCAATGAAACCCATTTTGTTCCATATTCAACATCAATGCCATAATTACAGCACCAACTATATTTGTAACACAAATATATGATCCAATAAAACTGATTATGTTTCGAATTTGAAACAATGTCGTCTCTTTGTCCTTCTTGAATTTTATTGGTACGCATCAGTCAAGTTGGTTACCTTATCTGTGTATTTTCATACATTCGTTCAGAGTCTGAAAAGTAAGAGAAAATTTATATAACCCATCAACGCATATTAGTAAAACAATTATCAAAGAAAATTTTCACAATTGAGAAATGATCAATGACAGTGAGAAAACGTTTAGAAAATCAAAGATATTACTAACAAAAATTATTTAAGGGAATTTTAATGACTGAGAAATGATTAATGATAAAAAGATAACTGTGATAATGAAAAAGAAATAATAAAAAAATATTTAAAAAATGAGAAATAATGACAAACCTCATTCAATAGTTTAAATCATAAATAATGACAAACCTCATTAAAATGTTTAAATGATAATAATTGTACTGAGTCCTAAATGCAGTATCTAACGATACACATAATTAACTTTCATAGTGAGTATAATCGTATTATTTTATCATAGGTTCTATAAACTAATATAAATAACAAAATAAAGAAACTTAAATACAGTTTGGTATTTATTACCTTAGGTTTAAGGGATATGATCATAATATCGAAACTATCTCTGTGTCTAGTAATGTAATAATCTACACTGTGATGTCACTGTCATTTACAAACACAATGCAAATCTGACATTCATGATTACTATATACAGTTTATCAAAACTATGTATGTGTCTAGTAATGTAATAATCCACACTGTGATGTCACTGTCATTTACAAACACAATACAAATTTGACATTCATTATTACTATATACAGTTTATCAAACTATGTATGTGTCTAGTAATGTAATAATCCACACTGTGATGTCATTGTCATTTACAAACAGAATACAAATTTGACATTCATGATTACTATATACAGTTTATCAAAACTATTTCTGTGTCTAGTAATGTAATACTCCACACTGTGATGTCACTGTCATTTACAAACACAATACAAATTAGACATTCGTGATTACTATATACAGTTTATCAAAACTATTTCTGTGTCTAGTAATGTAATAATCCACACTCTGTCACTGTCATTTACAAACACAATACAAATTTGACATTCATGATTACTATATATGGTTTATCAAAACTATGTATGTGTCTAGTAATGTAATAATCCACACTCTGCTGTCACTGTCATTTACAAACACAATACAAATTTGACATTCATGATTACTATATATGGTTTATCAAAACTATGTATGTGTCTAGTAATGTAATAATCCACACTCTGCTGTCACTGTCATTTACAAACACAATACAAATTTGACATTCATGATTACTATATAAGGTTTAGAAGTCAACAAGAGCACAAGAAACTTTAAATTCGCTTCACCCATGATATACAATACATGTACAAATTTGACATAAATGATTACTATATACAGTTTGAAGTCAGCAAGAGCACAATAAACCTTAAATTCCCTTCAACCATGATACAAAAGACAATACAAATTTGACATAAATGATTACAATATACAGTTTAGTTGTCAGCAAGAGCACAAGAAACTATGATACAATGCAATATATGCAAACGTTTCATTTTATCTAATGGTAATTTCATACACTAACCTTCCTTGATCAAGGAGATGTTAATGACCCAGCAATATTAATTTGAAAGCAAAAAATTAATCTTAATGATATGGATCTGTAATGTTCGCTAGATATTCAGTGGTATCGATACTTTATTGATATTCCAAGTAAAATAATTGTTGTCATTTGGTAAAATTAACAATAAACTTATCATTATGCCTCTGTAGATAATTAAATATATTAAGTCACATGTGATTCAAATACTATATATTCCATGTGTATACATTAACGTTTACCTAGATTATAGTAGGCAACCATACAAAACATTGAACCAATGTGATTAGGATGCTGTCTTTATTATTTCATGGGAAATACCATACATGAAAAGTGAGGCAAAATTCTGATGATTACCTTTGGATATTTTTGGAATCTTCAGTGAGCTATACATCTGGATGTCATTGTTTGTATAGTGGTGCAATTGTTCATAGGAATCATTATCTGGAGGCCTTAAGTTAGAAATTGAAATATTGTTAGATATATGCAGTCCCATAATGCTGAATGCAAATCATAATTAAAATAAGTGATCGAAAAGGTTAGTTGTTAGTGTATGTCACAGAATTAGGCGAAAATTGAATTTATTTCTTCTTGAATACAAACTAATTTCACCATTTTTTTTGTTACGTCGTAAATGCGTTACCTGGGGTGAATAAGTGTTTTTCAAGGTGAGCGACGTGTAGCGATTTGCATGTGCCTGACTACAAATCACTTGAAGTCAGGAACATTATAATCAAGGGGTGCACGGGAATTTTGCCGTGAATTCTGCTTACCTATTTGAGGACATATAAGACAGAATATTTCTAAAACGATTACGAGTCAAAAGTATCTTGTCAAAGGAGAGATAGCTCGTCATTTTTTCTCCAGCCAAAGGGGTGAGTGTTAAATTTATATTTCGTTTTTTGTGAACTTTATTCAGTTTATCATTTCATGTAATGATGCCTTTATTACAATGCAGATTTAAACCATTGAATATTTGGAATTACTAGTCACTATTAGACTTTAAATGCAATAGCATAATCTAAGTTTTAGATTGTTTTAGAAACAACTATTATTAGCTTGGTTTCTTTATTGTAGCTGAATGTGATTGATTGCTCCAGCAAAAGGGCTGAATGTGATTGATTGTGCCGTGATTATGCTGTTTAACTGTGCGATCAAATTGAGGTATCTGACTGTCTGTCTGTCGGATTGTCTGTCCGTCTACGTGTCTCGAGATGTGTAAATATCCGGAAATCTAGAAGTCTAAATGTCCAAGTGTCGGAGCTGTCTAGAGGTGTAAACGTCCGGGGTAGTATCTAAGTGTTTGGGACCGGTGGTTCTAGTAGATGCTGTATGCTGTCTGTACGTATGACTGTAGTGGATCCGTGAAGGGCAAGCGGCTGATAAAAGTATTGGGCCAACACAATAAGCTGTGAAGCTGTGCGGCGATTCAACAGTTGGTGAATCGTACGGTTATACAGGGTCGAGACGCATGTGTGTGTTTCAATTGTTGTTGCAATTGAATACATTGTTATATTTACACGTGGTTACTTTGAATCTGTAGGATTCCAAGGACTTACATGAATCTCGATAACAGTTAGTACCTTGATTTAATACATGTAGATGTTTGTACTTGTTGTCGCAATCCATGCGTGCGATAATGTAATTTGATGTTTGTATTTGTTATCGCAATTTATATGTGCGATAATATAACTTTTGTAAAGGTTCAATTTTATACGAAACATTTGTGTAGTCCAGGAGGTTCCTTGGATCTGTGTTTATTTTGTATTAATATTTAATTTATTTTTAAATTGTGAATGGTTGTGAAGTGTGATCGTGGGTTGAACGCATGAGTTATTGTGTTGATACATCATTATCTTTCATTAATAATTTATTTCATAAATTTATATCATCTTTCACATATTGTGTGTGTTGTTCATTTAATCTACCAACCACTCGGTAACAATTCTGTTACAGTGTAATACCTTAATTTAAAATAGCATGACCAGCAATAGATTATTTCTTTATTGTCAGTGATTTTTCCTGTGGTATACGTATATATTGAGGCTTTCAGAGAACATTAAATAAAGTAAAACCTTAATGCTTTATTATTTATTGTTTGAAAACGTGGCATATTTGAGTTGTTGTTAATAACAGAGTAGATGATAATAATATACCTGTCAAAATGAACATATGACATTTTTTATAAATATCCTTAATTATTTATGCTATGTGTCTGTACCTTGTGTTGACATTTCTGTTCTCTTCTAATCTGATATCTGTGGAAAGATGTGAAGTGTTGGAAATATCATTTTAAAATAAAATTGTATAACATTTAAAACATTCACCAAACTGACTCAACCTAAGATACAAATATAAATATGGACATGAAATGAAAAGATTTCATCAAATAGTATAAATCTACTTTCACACAAAATGCCTTGTCATGATGATTTCGACTGAGTAAATACAACTTTGAACAAAGGTTACATACACACGCTTTAACTACATCAAAATAGTATATGAACAAAATCAATCGGCAAGAAATGTTCTGGATGCAAGACTTGTAATAAATACCGGTATATTCATTTGCTTAATAAAATTTTAAAATGTGCAATGCAATGCAGTACTAAAAGCTTCAATCAAGAGATGGAAATTGTTCATTAATTCTTACATATGAGACTTTTTTGTATTGTTTTAAATATATTTTGTTGAAGCAAATGTCTTTGATACTTTAACAGTTCAGTGCATATAGCGATAATATAATTTAGCTTTTGTATGATGGGTACAAGTTTTCTTTTGAATTTTAAAAGTGCAGTTTAATGTTTAGGGAATTTAAAAGTGCAGTTTAATATTTTAGGAATTTTCAATTCTAAAAGTGCAGTTTAATGTTTGAGAAATTTTAAAGGTGCAGTTTAATGTTTTGGAAACTTAAAAGTGCAGTTTAATGTTTTTGGAATTTTAAAGGTGTAGTTTAATGTTTAAGGAATTTTAAAGGTGCAGATTAATGTTTTAGGAAATTTAAAGGTGCATTTTGAAGTTTTATCAGATATACATTGTTCAGCAACCCAACGGTTGAGAATAAAAATCACCAGATGATATAACAATTAAGCACAATAAGTGTTAAGATACAGTAAATGCCACTGTTTTGCCGGCCCATTAAGATATACCAATTTATCAAGAGCAAACACATGTTTACTGCAGTTTCAATTGATTATTAAAGACTATAATAACATTATGACTTCAAAACTAAAATATTTTGTCAGAATGCAAGTTTCAAAGTCATTAAAGGGCAATTAATGTTAGCTATTGTGAATATCTGAATACATATTTTAATTTTGTTAATCTTTTTCTCCGTTAATTTTGCATTGTCAGAATTGTCCAATATTTTAAGACATCGCACTAATGAGTATATATCTAACTTCTGTGTGCCCAATAGTGTATTAAGAACTACTTTGTAAATAAATAATTTACGATCTTGTAAAAGACACTTTACATTTTGCTATTTAAATTAGTTTCTGAATGAACTAAATGAGATGTTTAATGCACTGCCACATACCAGCTGCTTTGGGTAATTCCGCGTTAATGTTTTGGATACAATGTTTCGGATTTAGGCTAGCTATAGATGCCAGATAGGGTTCTTACAAATAACATACAAGTGAAAAGGCAATAACTCTGTTCTTTAGTTGGTAATAAGAATCTCAATACATATAATTACAGATTTACACCCTGAATTTACATGACATGTTCATTCTTAGTTCTGCAAATTAGAATTATATGTGCTCTGTCATGGCTTCTCAGTCGTGATTACACAGATCGAACTTGTACTGTAATTTTGAAAATATTCCAAATGCAATTACAGCCTCTTTACTTCACTAAATATGAAATAAACATTAAACTCCATAGCGTCTTTTTGATAATTTCAATGGAAAGACTTCATTTTTCCCTCCACATTATGATTTCAACCATTCAATGATAGAACAGAAAAACACGCTTGCAGATGTAAACACGCTTCTTCCTCGCTGCTTCAATCCAACATTTTACATGTACAAATCCAGTCCATAATCACAAAAGTTCATAGAATTGACAAAAATACCAACATCTATTCATTCCCGATCAAATGGAAAAAATTGTTGCAATGTGCATTCATTCAAAATGATTCCAAAGATCAAATATAAGTATACCAAAATGCCATATTCTTTTGAAAGTTATGTCTAGCTTGTGACTCAATTCAAATTTTACATGGCAGAATTATGTGTGCATTAGTTGTTGAATTATGAATCTGCATTTGTGTATTTAGTTTGGAATACCTCGTACATTCAGTTACTTTGTTTCTTGTAGCTTATATTTGTTTATATAATTAATCTCTAGGTAGAATAAGAAAATTATTGTATAATAATACATGCACGTGTATAAATAACACCAATGAACATAAATATTATTTCACCCTTTCCTCTGTGTATTACTATAATCCTGAAAATGTAAAGTCTATATTGTGGCTTACATATACATATGGTGATATAAATGATTGTATAAACTGTATTGGAACAATAAGGATATACTTATAAACAGTATGAATTGGTCATGGGTGTGAATAGACGAAGCACTACAATTATTTGACAAGGTGTATTTTTCAGTATTTATGAGAGTGAAACAATACAACAAATCTAATTTTATAAAATAATGAAATGTTGACATAACTGTGAATCATTAAAATTTACAAGCATTAAGAATCATTGATTCATCTTAGTAAGAAATGTTATAAAACATGCAGACACAGTGCTCAGCAAGAATTAAAGCAGATGTTAACTTACCATTAAGATGTAGGTAGGGGCTTGTTTCACCTCTATTCAAATGCAGTCCCTCATATTCTTGTCCACTGGCTGCATCATGTCTGACAGATCTTGAGAAGTATGTTTGGAAGAGTAATAATGCAAACGGTAATTGAATAAGATATTTTTATTTAATATCCTGCATCTGGAATATGTATTACTTATGTACAATTAATAATGAATAATGCAATTGCTTCAGATATGTATGCATTAGCTGAATTATACGTAATTATTCAAGGTAAACATAACAATTGAAATGTTAGCACTCACTTTTTATGTTGCCATTATTGTTTCAATTTATCTCATTGCTAGTCACTGCACCCTTTGTGGCCGAAATTCAAATTAGCAAAATAAGTAAATATCTCATGCTGCATCCCTATGTGATTGTTTGATTTTATGTACTGTTTGTTCCTTTGCTTTGCATTGTTATTCTATTTTCAAATATGTTGCCAATCAGACTAGTCACTGAACATCTTTGCATTCTCTTGTCAATGGGTCTCAGACTTCTACTAAACTCACTGGTAGAAATGAAAATAATATATATGTCCATTTGAGGTGGCTATCTGTGCCAAACATAGATCAATTAATGGTCCTTTTCTATCTCCATGAAGCAACACGCTTGTGTCTGTTCCAATATATACATCTCACTTGATATATTTGATGAAAACAAAAACACAACATGGTGTCAGAAGTGGGATTAATGCATTAAGTTCGAGTTGCACATAAGGTAGCAGTGTGTGTGTGTTAGCTAAGATTTGAAAAGATCAGACATAGATTTAAGCAGTACTCTGCCAACAGTCATGAACTGCGAGGTAATGATCTTGCCGGAACAGTGGGAAAGTTTAAACTATATATCAAACTGATTTTTAATGGACATCTCAAAGAAAGAAAAGAAAAAATAGATGAAAAGGTGTCATAGATGTTGTTGTACGTTGGGAGAAAAGGGAGAGACATCTACTAAACGTGGTCTGGTATTTCAAATGAAAATGAAAAGAAACTCCAAACAGTCTATGACCGTTTAAGGTGCTCATGCAACCAAAGTTATACCCAATATTTGTGTGGTATGGTATCAAAACCTAGATGCAAGGGGTGGAATCAACTTTTTGCTTTGTCACAAGGCTAAGACTCAAATGAAGAGACTGCAACATTCATGATACCGATATAATAAGGGATATAATTGTATTGGGATGAACAGTCAGAGAGTCCAAGAGAAACTGATTAATGCAGCAGACAAGTCGACATTAGCCAAAGATATTCAGATCGATCAAAACTTTGAAATATTTTCAGCAGTAAACTGAAAACAATGTCGATTATAAATGGCATACCAAACAAAGATGTAGATGATGTAGATAAAAGAAACTCCAGAGTTGCCGACACGTGGTGGAAACAAACCCAGGGGATATCACTGACAACTATCACTGAAGTCGACACAGATACATCAGACCCAATATCAAATTGGTCCCAGGTCCAAGCAGTTAACAACACAAAAAACCATGTGAGAAACGTGGAAATGGAAATGGAATCACCAGTCAAAGAATCGCAGTTTCCGGCTAGAGGTGTAACTTGTGGAGAGTGTGTAAAAACATAATCTTTTTGCAAATATATACAGATCCAAAACTGTGCTTAATATATTGAACGTTGCCCAGGGATTTGATTATAATGGAAGTGATAACAGTGCACAAAATAAACATACTGACACTGAATCTTACATAGATATGGTAATGCATTCATCTCTCACATCCACAGACCATTAATTTGTTCAATTATGTATTGGCCCACAAATATATATTTTAAATAGATAAAGGGTCACGATTAATATTCCTCTACATGCCTAATACAAAACAAGCAATATTAAAGACTGCTCAATACCCTGACAGGAAGCTTGTATATCCCTGATCTCTTTGGTTGGCAAGATAATGCTTTTCATCTCTCACACTGGGAAAACTGTAAAAACATACATTGTAGTCTAGTCCACAGCTCACTGTAGTTTTCAAACTTCACTTGACTTACATTTAGTCCAGCTGATTTACTATATTGATAATGAGTTGGCTTAGATACAGTGACCTATTTCATGAAACAGGTCTGTTTGTAGGTGTGTGCAACATCCATTTTAAACCCGATGCCGTACCAGTAGTAACACCCTCCCCAGCGAAGTGTACCAGAAGCATTAAAGTCAAACCCTAAAGAAGAACTCACAAGAATGGAAGAGTGAGCAAGTATTGAAAAACTAACCCACTGATTGGATCATCAACCTTGTAATAAAAGAGAAACTGAAATTGGGTAAATTGTGTACCCAAAGGCGTTCAATGATTTTTAGGGCATTCCAAATGTTGTGTGTATAGTCAATGACATACCGGTGTGGAGACACTCTCACAAAGGACATGACATGTTGACATGTGTACTACTTGAACGTGTGCATGTTCAATGGGTGTTAGTCTCAACTCAGACAAATGAGTAGTAGGCGCAACAGAATTATCCTTCTTCGGCCATACACTAAGCTCATCAGGTTTAAAACCCGATCAAAACAAGGTTGAGGATATTCTTAAACTTGATGCTCCTGAAAACAGGTCCGAATAAGAAAAAACAATTAGTAATAGATAACTATCTTTCTAACTTCACGTGAAATTTAGCAGAGTTTACAAGCCTTTTAAGCGCCCTCATGAGACAACTTTTGCTGGTTTAATTTCACTAGACTAAAACATTAACATTCAAATTAAACTCTTACATATATGGAATTGGGGCATGCCTTATGTAAGATGCACACATCAAAGCAATCTCATTCAAAAGACTAACACATGCCGATAGAGGGTATGCTCAGATAGCAAAAGCCATGTTGGATATACTGTTTGGCTGTACATGTTATTATCCATTCTTTTTTGATAGACCAGTTAGAGGGCACTCAGTTCACAAACCGATTGAGTCAATCTTGATAAGGCCCCATTGAGAAGCCACTCCACTCTTCAATGCATTACAAAAATAGTGATTATATTAATATGTCTATTATTGTTTGCATATTCCTTAGAATTGATTTTGTAATAATTCAGTTTATCAAGCAAAATAAGAAGTTGACAATATAAGTAAATGGAATTATGCAAATTATGTCCACATCTTTTATAAACTGTGATGTAACATTGTCAAGACGTGTACTTTTTCTATATGGATTAAGCTTACTCAAGTCATTGCAACCAAACTTCATACTTAGCGGCTCAAGTTGGAATGTGCTACTTTTAACATTTCATGCCCTGTAAAACTCTTTACAAATTGTTTAGTCTGTTGTTATTGTAATTCAAAGGTAGTATATGCTACGTTATTGAAGAAGGCGTATAAATCATCAATGATATCACTAGAACAATGATAAGTGCTATAATCAATAGTCAGTATGATTTTAACACTATATTTTGAATTAAAACTCTAACCCAGCAACTTTAACTTCATCAATAGTTTATTTATGTTGCTATTTTTCTCTTCAATGTTTTACACATATAATTACATTTTGCCTCTAACATACCTCTGTGCAGAGTTTTAACTTTGCAACTTAATATTGCTGTATTACTTTGTTATTCCTGTTAGGTTTCCATAATTTTTTCCTATATGTTCAGTAGATATCCTTTGTTCTGATAATTATTATAATCCATCATGTTTGTTATTGCAATCACACAACATATTGCTGTAAATATATCTCTATGTTTGATTCATACGAAAATGCTTATTCAAGCTAAAGAGCTCTTGACGAGTTATCTGCAAGAACTCTGTAACAAACGTTTCATTAATATAGTTGATAATAGTTTTACTTTAATTGTGTTAAGTTTCTTGTTTTGTCCTTTAACTATATTCCCTATACAAAAACAAAGAAAGTGATCACTGATGCCTATATGGATTATGCCTGATGGATTGTTTATCTTCTAGACTGTTACATTCAATATGATCCAACAATGTTAAATTTGATAATAATAATAATAATAATTTAATAACTTTTGTAATCTCCTTAGTAATTTACCTGATAACATTTGTTATATTTAAATATGTCTTACCTATAGCAGACATTTAAAGAACATACAGAGAAATCACCAAAAGTCAGTATTTCACAATTGATTTAATGTTTAATAAGCTTTCTTCATGCCAGTTAAGAAATCTTTCTGCTTTTAAATTACAATTAAAAAAAATGTATATGGTATTTTATTACTCATGGTGATTTGATTTGGATGCAGTTTATTTCATTGGCACAAAGTTAAAAAAATTAAATAAAATAATAAAATTAGTACCTCTATAGTTTTCATAATTTCCAATTTAAAAAATGATACTTTATTTTTCTTTTCGTTTACACATAATTACAACCATTTTGTTGTGTTTGCTGGTAGTATTAAATTTTTTGATTAATTTTGCCTTAATAAAGAGACAATAAATTATATCAAATTGAAGGTATGGCAACATGACATTAAATTTAAAATAAACTTGTTCTTGCTTTTATGGGTCAATACCAGCTATGTTCCTGTATTAAAAACATATTTAAGATAACTAATAAGATGATATGACCAAAATTGTTTTAAAAATAAACCAGTCTTTCACGGTTCAATTAGAGTTTTGTATGCAATTATCTTAATTAATTTCCAATGTCTGCCATGCCTTGCTTGATATGGTGCACTTGAAAGGGCCATTTTTTGCCATGCCATGAATTTGTATTCTCTATCTCTCACAAGCACAAATATATGTTCTCGTACATGTGTACCAGGAGATATTGTGCTTTTATAGCCCCATTTAGGTCTATTTCATTAGATTATACAAAATAAATTGAACAGAAAATTTATTGTGACAATACTACACAAGCTATTTTTTTAATGTAATTTTCGATAATTCTAATTTAAAGGTACAAAACTAAGTATGATGTTGGTTAGTCATATCTTTGAATAAAGGTCATTACCTTTTTCATATCTTCTACATTATTTATATCTTTCTTTAACAAAATACCATAAAGTGAAAATAGCGCCAATCTTACCTTTCTTTGTGCTCCCTCATAACATCATTTTCTGAAATAGAAATGAATTCAGATATAATGAAACAATAACACAGATTATTGATTAATTTAGAGGTCGTATAACACAATCTTTAAAACTTAAGTATTCAAATATTGATAGGTATATTGCATACTAACATGAATATTAATTGCATGAGCTGAATTTTTCTATTTACAGATACAATTATATTAATTGTATATTTCTCACTGTTTCATGATGGAGCTCAGTAAAATATTACAAAGGAAAATTATTACTAATTAAAGACATGAATTAACATCAACGTAAAGTCAGAGTTCCAAAAGTTACAAAAATATTCCAGTATAAATTTGACAACATCAGGCCATATAAAGAATGAAAGACATGTATGGTCGTTATACGTGAACATGTGGCATTGGATAATTACGGCTACCTGAAGTTTATATGGGTCAATACATGCTATATAGTCTAATATTTATAAAAGGCATGCAGAATTGTAATAGACAATAAAAGACCATATTAAACACAGTTGAAATAGAATATGAACAAGTGACCATTGGATATTATAATATAGGTCAATTATAATATTACATGAAGAAAACTAGACAAGGCTTTAATATAAGAAAAAGCTTAAACTAATTTCAATTGTCACCATAAACTTCTATACAAATCAAAGAACTTATCTGTTTATTTTCTACCATTCTCTTACACGTATATGTATAATGGTATTTAGGTTACTTCTTAAGATGCTATTGATAATAATCTTACTGTCTTCATTTTGCTTTTTATGATGAGATCTTCTCCAGAGGAAGATGCCTAATCCCATGACCAAAATGAGAACAAACCCGGCACTTACACCCCCAGCTATCCCAGCAACTGGAATTCCAAGAGTCTCGGGTATACCCTCTATAGGAAAAATGAATGAATTAAAACTATACTGACTGATGGTACGGACATCATCCTCTTGGCAACTTTAGCTATAAGTAAAATAAAAAATTCTTATACTTATGCAATAAGTAGATCTGTATTTAGCTACAAGTAAAAGTGAACATTTATAATGTGATATGTTCAGAAAAAATTACAAATTCAGGTTTAACTGTTTGTTTTATTGCTTTTAGGTAAATTTAATACAGGCCTGACAAGCACTGATTTTCAGTATAATGCATCTAAATTTGTATTTATTGATCTTGTACTTATGCAATAAGGATATTAAATTGATTGTTACTTTGTGCATATTTTTATGAAGTTGTTTTTGATTGCACTATCAAAAGCAAAATCACAAAATACATGTAGATTTTGCTCTCTATCAAAGTAGAATTCCCTGAAAGAGATTTCTGCTCAAATCACTTCATTTTTCAAATTTAAAAATTCATTTAATCATGCTTAAGCGAAATCAATGACTGCTGCATCTTCCACTTTAACAGCACAAATCCGACTATGTGTTTGTGAGACCGTTGACAGGCTTCATGATTGGCCAGTTGGAACAAGAAGGCTCAGTAACAGGTGTTTGCCTTCATAAATATCTCGATTAAACAGTTGCTAAAATTGCCATGATCAACATAATTGGCTTACATGAGAGGTCTCTAAAGAACAATTAATTAACATATACTTACTGACCAGCCACTACAGTTTAGAAATGGTGGAGAGCAAGCTTATGGCTGAGAGTTTGGACAAAGCAACTATCACTCTGCCATGCCAGTCACATTGTTTTGTAATGGTGCATGAAAACTAGAATGAAAGTTAACTGCATATGTTACCACGTTTACAGCATTTAAGAAAATGAAAGAGATTAACTTCTGCAATGAGTGAAAAGATCTTCAATATTCAACCAATTACAAAAATGTATGCTTCTTAAGAATTCTGTGTGGAGAATACAAACTAAATTACATCCCCATCTTTCCATATTGAAATAACTGTATTCTAGTATGTTTCTTTCTGAATAAATAATATGAAATTAGATTTACTTATTAGTTTTGTTACATTCACTATTAGCAAAGATAAAGTTACTTTTTTTATATTATTAGACAAATAACAATTCTGGAACATTTTATAATAATACTAATAATGACTTTATTTAAAGATGGTAACACAATTATCTAAGAAGTAATCTACCTTGGGGCCCTCATACAATGGTATTTATTTATTGCAGCAGCAGCCACTGGATATAATGGGTTTGGAAGATGGAAATAGAGTGGGCATTTCTAATCTCAACTGGAATACTATTCCAGAGCAAAGTTTAAGAGTATTCGAAACATTCTTTAAATAATTCCTTATTTGGTTTGGGAGTTTTATGCTGTTTTGTAGACATTATTCAGAAGCACTATTATTAGATATCCTGTACATTAATTTGGCTTATATTAAACAGATGCGGTTTTTCAAAGGCAATATTTTTAACTTACCAGCTAAATTTTTCCTTGCTTTCTTTATGGTTTGATATTAGCCTAAATGCTCTTTTTGAAGATTTTCCAGCTTTGCTATGTTTTTATCATTTGAATTACCCCATACTGTATTGCAATAGTCTAAATAAGGTTGTATGTAACTGTTATAAAATAGTTTTATGTGCCTTTTCAGGGAGAAAATGTCTTAACCTACTACGAAGCCATAAACCTGAATTGACCTTATTACTGATATGTTTGATATGATCAGTCCATGATAGGTTATTATCTACCAGAACACCAAGTAGTCTGTCATGACAGACCATTTGCAAATTGTTATCCTTCCATGTCAGACACAGTTCATTGCTATCAAGATGTTTCCTTTCTTCCTTGTTGAGATAAGTAATATTTTAGTTTTACCAGTATTTACTACCATGCCACTGCATGTGCACCAGTTACTGAAAAGAAATTTCGAGTTCATGCTTTGTGTTTTGGATGTCTGATAAAGTTGTGTCATCTGCATAGAGATCTGTAGATGATATTGAGTCTCTTTGTAAAAGTGGTAAATAAAATAAATAGTAGTGAACCTATAATTGAGCCTTGTGGTACTCCGTATCTAATTATTTCAGGTTCAGACACAACGTTATTTATATAAATATGTTGTGTTCTCTCACTTAAGTATGAAGTAAACCATCTAACTATTTTTTCATCACATTGGTAGATTTTCAGTTTATTCAAAAGGATTTCGTGATCCACCATGTCAAAAGCTTTCCTGAAATCTACAAATACAGACGCTATTATTTTACCTTGGTCAAGTGCTTGAAACCTTTTATCAGTTAGGTAAATCAAGGCAGCTTCACATGAATGTTTCTGTCTAAAGCCTGATTGATTAGGGTGTAACTGCAAGTGTTTGGTTAAATATGACATGAACGAGTCATGGACATGTTTTTCACTCAAATTTAACAGGTTTGGTAGTATTGAGATTGGTCGGTAGTTATCAGCATCATTCTTAGATCCAGATTTGTGAACAGGAGTTACTTTTGCCGTTTTCCATGATTAGGGGACAAATGAGGTTGCAATACTTAAATTGATTATGAATGTTATGCTATCTAAAAGAGCAGATGCAGAAGATTCAATGAGTCTTGGACCAATCTGATCAAGTCCTGTAGCTTTCTTGGTATCAAGTTCACTGTGACATTTTTCAACAAAGAAAGTAAAACCAGATAGTTAATAGTATTTACCATGCAGCAAACATATCAACTCTTGCTCATAGTTATGGTGTACGTTTGAAGACGCCTTAGTTAATTTTATCCTTTGTATTACAAATTCCTTCAACCATATTATAATTTTGACTTCTTTAAATTCTTTAATTTGGTTAGTTTCCATTCTTGTTATATATACAGAATCTGAATTTATAACGTGTTCTTATGCCATATGCTTCTTGAATGATTGCCGAAGAACAAAAAATACTTATATGGATCAAGGTGGTAATCGATGCTATCGTGGCTGACAACAACTACAGATGGTGTTCATACAACAGTTGATGGTTTATTTACATGGCATATAGCTTCACAGCAAGGTTTATCTGCACAGCGATATATTTGTATTGCTTTTCAAAATGCTAATCGATTAAATTATCAAGAGCAGAGTCAAATGATATTTGACAAATTCGGTGTTTCGGGATGAATGGCCAGCAAGAATCATCTGAGGACATTTTAAAAATGTTTGAAAATAATCATGTAGCACATGCATATCATTGTTTGATGACATATATGGGATGTGATCAGAATAGAGATACTGGTTTGCAAATATGAGAACAAGATTCTCAAAATCTGTATCCGATCTAATCTTTTTCACAAGAAAGTCTTAATTTAACAAGGCAGACTGTCATTGACATATATCTACAAGCTCGCGTGAACAACTGGTATTAACTACAGATACAGAGCAATTGATGTAATACATGCTGTTAAGATTTTCTTAACCAGCTTGACACAATTCTTCCGTTTTTGTGCTGTTTTTCATAACTATGTGCTTGTTTTCTATCTTCGTCTACATCATTTGTGTTTCATAATGCATTGGCTGTGCAGTTTGTATGAGTTTCTTCACCTCCTTACTTTATAAATGAGAACAATTATAATTTGTCTCAGCTGTCTAGTTCCATTGTTAAGACATTCTTTGTTTGTTAATAAACTGCCATCACGTGACCGACAGGCAACCAGCTTTCGCTAAGATGGATACTCATTAATTGCTTTCTTTTGAATATTGGGTATACAAAGCTGCTGAAGCCGAGTACTAGCGACCTTTTGGATGGTACGAACAAACAATAATTGTTGCAGCCCTGCCTCAAACAATTCTTTGAACTCCATCCCAAACGGTCAATGAAGGCTTGTTTAGATAAGGAGAGTTATCAAAATATTGAATATATCTACGCTTAGTACAAAGTAAAGTATTTTGAAAACGGATGTTTACATATTTGAACAAAACCACATACAGAATTATTCAAACAGATGTTATTAAACTTTATTGGTAGCCTAGTTGAAAATATGATCAAACAATAACCGTTGTGCCCCTGTCTCTAACAATTCTTTGAACTCCAGCCAAAACGGTCAATGAATCCTTTTTTACATCAGATGAGTGTTCAAAACATTGGATATATTTGCATTTGTGACAAATGAAAGTACTGGTAGCAATCTTGATGCACATGGTTTGAAAATAGATGTTTCCAGGTACATATTTGAACAAAACAACACACAGAATTATTCAAAAGATTGTATTAAACTTCTCAAAATAATATAAGATACAGATCAAACCCGTAAGTTACTTATAAGTTATTAAAACCTCATCGCTGTCAACTGGAATACCTATAGAGTTTGCTCAGTTCTGCAAATGGTAAGGCTGAGTGCATCTTACTTAAACATTTTAAAAATAAATCGTCAAAAGACGGATCTTATAATTAGGTGCGTCCAATATACGCAAAAATACAGTATACACCAGGAAGATGCTTGTGTTCCTCTTCTGACAATTGTATACTCATTATTCCCACTATGGAAACGTAATCATATGGACGTTTTTTGCATACCACGAGCCAGCAACATGGAACAAATTGCCCATTGAAATTAGAAACGACACAGTTGTCCCTTTTAAGAGTGCTCTTAACTCACCTTTTTCGACTGCAAGAACTAACTTAAAGGTTGTACAGTTTTATGTTTAAAATCATTATTAACGTTTCCCCGATTGAAAAATATGATCATACCCCATTTAAATCGATCAAAATGATTGGGTACATATTTCCCGCCATAATATTTACATCGCTTACTTCCCTTTGCTGATGACGTCACTTGTGTCACAACAAGCTTTGTTTACAAGCAAGTTTACCTGTGTGAATCGATAAGCAGTGAAATGGTGTATTGCGTCGCTTTTAACTGTAAGGGGTAGGATTATTTGAATTTCCGAAAGACGAGAAACAGAGAAAAGTTTGGATTTCCCGAATAAAAAGGAAAGATTTTAGTCCATCGAAAACTTCGAGGCTTTGTGCAAAGCACTTTACCAATGACCAGTTTGTTGTTGATCCTTCATTAGCAATGATAATCGGCTACAAATTGAAAAGACTACAGCTAAAACGAGATGCAATACCATCAATTTTCGATTTTGAATCGAAAAAAACAAGGATGTGAAAACGTGGATTCACTCAAAAGAAAACAACAACAATCGGGGGCAGTAGCAAAAAGAAAAAGAATTGAAGTATTTTTTTAACCTTTCTTAAATTTATAATTGAATTGTTTTACTAATCATTTTTTAAAATTAAACTGTATTTTCAACATTAATATGAATCTATAAATAAACTAGATCTCTCGAATTTCACCCAAGTACAATGGGTTTGTATGTATGAGATAAGCACAGCAGGAGAGTCTGGACTATGTCTAAAGATATAATCACTAATTAATACAGTAAACAACTGCTCATTCATTATGATTAGCATGAATAATTGCCATCAACACAATTAACAATTTCAGTAATACAAAGATTGTTTTAGTAAATTCCTTTATAATTTATTTATTTTGTTGCTAAATAAAGATGTTAAATTATTTTATTTTTTTAAATTTTTTTCAGACACTTGCACAAGTATTGAAGGATTCATCTGATAGTGATCAGAATGACAATACATGTAACATTAATGAAGGCAAGGAGACATCACATGAATCTGATACTGAGCAGGATCAGAATGATTGCCATGCCCATGGTGTGCAACTAACAGCAAGATATAATGCCTCATGTCAAACAAGAACCACTGTAAGTTCATGAATAAAATATATAATTTCATATTATAATATGTTATATTATATATATATATATATATATATATATATATATATATATATATATATATATATATATATATAAATTTTTTGTTATATTTTGAATGCAAACACTATTTTTAGTAAATAAATGTATGTACTAGTAAATTAAAAGAGAGTAATTAGACATCATTGTACATTTCATATTTCATTGTTTTTTCTATTTGGGAAAAAATTAATTTTATCATCAATGTTTTATAGGCCAGTAAAAACTCCAGCTGCCAGGCAGAACCGTGCATGGTAACAATAGGAACCCAAACTGATGATAGATGGGAAACAAGAAGAAGCGCATCGCACAAATCTTCTATAAGCTATAGTCTGTAAAAAAAATATTCTTAAAATCATTGAAGAGGTATTAAAATTGAATGTGGCACATAGATGTACAGATGAATAATCATTTATACATGTATATATATTTATTTTAAATTGATTTGATTTCATTTTTATTGTTGCTGTCATGTTCATCATCTATTACTACTTTTATTTTGCATTACTGTTAACACCTCTATAAACAGCTGTTTTTTGTGTTTTGTTTCTACAAATTAAAAAAACTAAAATGCACCAAAATCATTGCACTTTTTCCATGCCAAGATGAAAGCAAGGTAATTCTACTGCCAAAATTAATACACTGATGTAACCACAAATTGGTTTTACTGATATAGTAAATGAAAAAAAAAACAATTGTATGTCATAAGTCATAAATACCCAGTATACTGTTCATTTCAACAAGTCATACTTTTCAAAAAGTAGTTTTATTCGTTCAACATTTCAATAACTTCAAATTATCTTTTTTATTGCAGGCTTTATCTTGCTGCATTGAATTTCAATGAGAATGTAAATAGAAGTCAGGAGGTGACATTAGATGGCAGTCACCAGTATCGAGAGTCCTTCCCAAAATGGCAAAAGGGAGAAGGAGTTGCAAAAGAAATTAAAACCAGACAAACATGCAATAAGTTATTTGTTTAATGTTTTTTAAAAATTATAGCATTCACATCTAACAATCTATTCTTCTTGTTTCAAGTAATAAACACTATGATTTGACAGTTTGCAGGATATATTGATGACTTGTTTGATGAACTTTTGATCAGACGGGAAAGGTACACCAGCTATTCAGAAGCCTTTGATGCCAGACAAAGAGAAGACAAAGTTAGACCAGCCCCTCTGGCACAGGTATTGCCAAGACAGTAAAAAAATTGAAATAGTCAATAGACACATTTCAAGATTCAATTTAAACTAGAATTAAAATTATTTGTGTTCAGTTTTGTCTCTTTAAGAATTTAGTTAGGATATTTAAATCCACAATATTGTTGTGATGGAAATTTATCTCTTATTGCTTTCACAACACATGATGGAAAGATCTTTCTTTGCTTTTTACCCAGTCTTTGGTAAATCCATCGCACAAATCTTCTATAAGCTATATATCTGTACAGTCTGTAAAAAAAAAATATTCTTAAAATCATTGAAGAGGTATTAAAATTGAATGTGGCACATAGATGTACAGATGAATAATCATTTATACATGTATATATATTTATTTTAAATTGAGTTGATTTCATTTTTATTGTTCTTCATCATCTATTACTACTTTTATTTTGCATTACTATTAACACCTCTATAAACAGCTGTTGTTTTGTGTTTTATTTCTACAAATTAAGAAAACTATACATACAAGGGTAAAACTTGATTTGGGGGGAAAATAGACCGGGTGTTTAGTGTTTACTAGAAGGTGCAAATGAACTATTTAACTTGAACAGTTATTCCGTAATAATACAAATGTAAAAAAAACTTACTCATGAATATTTTGATCATTTGGTCCATGTTCCTCCAAATACTCATAATAAGATGTTTCAAAAACATGTTCATTCAAACAGTTTTCTTGGAAACCATCATGCTCTGTTATGCAGGAAATTCCTGCTTCTTCCATTTTTCCATCCACTATATTCGTGTCTTTGCAACACTTTGACTCACTTCTTGTCTGCATTGTCATGCAGTGTTGACAAGAACACCTGCAACAATTAAAAGAATATACTAAAGTAGTGTGCCAAATCAGTTTATTCTCATTAAAAAATCTACCTTTTCCAAGATCTACATATAAACTGTAAAATGTACTAGCAAAATGATCAACATTATATTTGTGGTGACAATACGGATGAACTTTTTAACTTAAATTTTTTCAAGCAGATGTGAATAAAAATATGCACATTATATACAATGTAAGGTCTTTAGACACATGCAGGGAAATAGTCTGAAAACAAAACATCATCCCCCCCCCTTTTAAACTCTTTTTGAAACGAGCAAAACAGTTACTGAATACTTTAAAAAACCGATTGCATTTTGTTCCTAATATAAGTATTTGTTAGAAATCTTACCAAAGATTCACTTCATCAACCTCTTCGTCAAGTACCTAAGGAGTCCTCATTCTCTTCGGTCGAACGGTGACTGTCGTCCGAGTCAGACTCAGAGCTTGTGTCTTTGTTTGAAACATTTTGTACCGAAGATAATCTTGGTTCAAACATATATGGTGTTATTGACGGTTTCGTCGAAGTCAAGTCTGGCATTTCTTCACAATCTGTCGAACTTTCATCAGAAACATAATCCATTTTGTTATCTTGCTACCCACGCCGTATATTGTTTACAATTGTATGACACGTATGACGTCAGTAGAAGAGGTATTTCAAGGGAAGTAAGCCAGGTCACATTTGCGCACAGTTCGACTTTTGATCACCGGGTACGTGCACCCGACATTGATTTAATTAATTTCATTAGGTTTTTTTCACTTCCAAAAATAATAATCAATCATTTTACTTATTAAATTTGAAGATCAAAAATCGTTTCATTTGACCTTTAAGGAGCTAATAATGTTTCCAACTTTAAATATTTTAGCATTTTTGTATGTTTTCTAATTTCATGGTGTTTATCTGTGTAGTCATATCATTATATATGTTGTAAAGTACTTCTACAGATTAAGGGTTATACAAAGTCCTCATTATTATTATAATTATTATTATTATTATGATTATTATTATTATTATTATCTAATACAGTACCCCATTCATAAATCAATCTCGTATGCACCAGAATAAAACATTTGTAACCTGTCCATTGAAAACAAACTGGTTTCTGAGAACTAAAAAGAAGTGGAATCATGATAATACAATTACCAGAAATGTTCTTGTTCTAAATATTGTTCAGCTGAGAAAGGCTTAGTCAAAGATTTCAAGGTTAGAGTTTTGGTGTCAGCAAGGTCACAGTTTTGGGATTAAAGAAGGGATTATTGGAAGAATTGGAGGGTAAGTTTATTTAACTTTTATTGTATTACAACTAAATTAGAAAAAGTTAAGTAAATTGAATGGATCTTGTTTATTAAACTGGTCTACATTCCATCTGTTCTTCAGTTGATTGCATCTGTTTTTGGTTGTATTGTTTTCAGACAAATATATGCAGCATTCGGTAAACCCTACTGCTGTTTTTTCTTTATCTTTTAAGTTAGTGATAAGTTTTTTGTATTGTCCATGTAGAACTTGCAGATAATTGTTGAAAAAAAATGTTGCGATCAAAATTGAATTGATTATTCCTGCCTCTATGCAGTGCTTAACCCTGCAAAGATACATGAATATACTACTACTCCAACAAATAATAATAATAATAATAATAATAATAATAATAATAATAATAATAATAATAACAATAATAATAACAATAATAATAATAACAATTATAAAAATCATTGATGATATAATTTGATCTTTGTAGGTTTCAGTTGTAAATCTTGGGACATGTATTACAAGAACATAACACATTTTGATGATACAATTATTCAACTAGACCCATTTTGAATATAGCAAAACTAATTAAGCCCATTTAAATTCAATCTTGATTGCCCACACCCTTGGAAAATTCCACAACTTTAACTGACAGCAAAAATGTTTTCCCAATTTTAGGAATCCATGAGACCAATCTCTTTACCACTTGTATCTTGGTTGAATTAACACAATGAAAATATTCTTCTTACGTGCCATCAAATACAAATTAAGATATAAACAATTAATACACTCAAACAATTTGTGCATAACAAACCTAACCGATGGCATCATACTGATGCAGTGTTCTTTGCTGCTTTTGCATTAGGCCAATCGGTGTCAGATATTTTGGAGATCTCAAGCCTGCATTTCTTCTAGTTTTGATTTGATGCCCTGTCTTTATTTTTGACTGAAGTGCCTGCTGACAAAAACAAAATGCTGAATATTCCAAATTTGGTAAAAATAATCATTTATGCTGCTCTCTGACCCACCAAGCTGTTTTATAACCCAGAGAATCTGCCTAAAGTGAAAATGTGCTCATCCCAAACCAAAATTGCATACTTGTTTTAAAGCTTGTGGCAAGCTTATTTTTGCAAGCTTGCAGCAAGATTGTATTTATGAACATTGCCGCAAGCCTAAGATTTCTTGCTACAAGCATGTGGGCTTTCAAACATCAGACATGACTGTTGTCCCCCCCCCCCCCGCAAACCCCCCCCCCCTGAAAATATTAAGGGGTGGGGATGACCTGTACTGCGTTGCAGGTTTCATCGTTTTATGCTCCCAACTGCAAATGCAAGTCCTCTAGCGTTCCGTTTTCTTATGAACTGACCAACTACATTTACATTTACATCAACTTTCCATGCACTCAGGCCATTTCTATTTCCACAGAATTATAAAACAATTTTTAAGTTTATTCAAACATTTTGTGTCGTGGTCTTTCAGTAACTCTAGAGTAGATGCCATGTTTTCCAAATATAAAGCTAATTAACTTCAACTTTGTGGAAAAAGCACAATTAAAATAACAATGAGCATTATAAAAATAACAACAAACAAGTGCATTACATTATATCAATTGGACTTAATGCCCTGCGAGCTGTAGCATCATTGAGGCTAGCTTCAGTAAGACAGCTACTAGTGCACTCCTCCGAATTTCTTTTTAAAATGTTTAAAAGCTAAAGCATATGAGTTATCCCTTGTGGTGTGCAAAAAATAACTCACCAGCAACACTACAGTAGTAACTGAAGCAGGAAGGTTTATTTCTAAAAGAAATTTAATAAATCTAATTTGAATCTAATTTTATTAAGGTTCTCTCTGGTATTATATATGTTGCAAGTTCAGGCTGAGTTGTGTGTGATGAAGCAAGAACCTGATGCTAATTAACTTCTTCGTGCGCCTTCATACCTGATAGCGAAATCACATTACACAATTTGCAAAACGTCAAGTTTTATCCGTTACTATATGGCTTCCCAAATCTACACAAAATGGCACAATTGTCCTTCCAGTTGTTTCCTTCTCATTTCCTGGAGAATATTCTTAATATTCGTCTTTCCTATTTAACATGATTAGAAGCTGAACATTACGAAGAAGAGATACTTCGACAACGGTAACAATTTGGCGGATAAAAACATGCATGGTAACCACGATTTAAAATGAACCAATCGTATTGTAGAACTGTATTCCTATATACTAGCGATACATTCTATCAACAATGTACGTTTTAAACTGAAAATTCCAAAGAAATTGTTATTATTTATTATAATTAAAAAACGTATTTTTTGCTCCCCCTTCCCCTCCTTCAAAAATTGTACACCTGTATTCAGGTCCAAATGACGAAAGAAATAGGAAAAAAAACAGGACAGTTGGCAGCTATGCAATTGTTACTTTTTTTGGAGTTGGCTTGATATTGTGTGGATAGCCTGGGACAGCAGCTGACCCTGTGTCAGGTTACTACCTCATATTCTGGTACAAGTTTGATTTTCGTAGATGCCTTTTTTGTGGAATTGCAAAGTTAAATTATGACTTACTAAATGCTGAGAAGGTTAAATGTCCCTTGACCTACCTGCATATTTAATAATTAAATAATGTAATCTTATAATTACAATGTCGTGGAAAACAAATCTGTTCAGCAAAAACATTATGATAACTTTCATTGTTCAAGTTTATTCATTCACTGCAAGCTTACCCATGGTTGCAGAATGTGCACCATAGCTACACGCATGTGCATGCTAGTTTGTTACATGCATGGCTCAATCTTTTACACGAATGGAAATATGTGAAGAAACTTAATGCAAGCTAGTTTAAATTTACTTTCTGAAACATACAAGAAAACTTGTGCAAGCTAATTTAAATTTACTTTCTGAAACATACAAGAAAACTTGTGCAAGCTAGTTTTACTTTCTGAAGCTAACAAGTAAGCTTGCGCAAGGTAGTTTTATTTTCTGAAGCAAATAATAAACTTTGTACCAGATGGCGCAAGATTGTACAAGCTTAGCGGTAAGCTAGTTTTACTTTTTGAAGCAAATAAGAAACCTTGTAGCTTACTGTTATATCCAGCTAGTTTGCTTTAATCCTGCACTTGCTTGTACAAGCTTGCGCAAGCATCTATGTTAGCTTATAAACATCAAATTAGCTTATTGCAAGCTTCCTACAAGCTTGCGGCAATGATGCATTTTGGTTTAGGATGACATACTATTTTTAAAATAGGATAAAAGTAGGTGAACTGGGCAAGAGCCTTGGAAATGTTACTTTGAAACTTGCCTAGCTGTGTACAACTAATAATATTACCATAAAAACAGTAATAAAGTGCTCCATGAATTGTATACTTCCCTTAACCCTATTGATAACTAAGTAGACACAAACAAATCTTAGCAAGTATTATTGGAGCAATATGGCTTTGAATTAGCAGCCAGTATGTTTAATTATTAAGATCAGCTGTTAAAGGACAGGAAACATGATGGCAGTGGTGCATAATGTATCTGCAGGTTTTAAAGTGTATGTATGGTAAAAGACTCTGGTGAGATCACTGACTTAGAGCATGGGTTAACACATGTTTACATGTGAGATGTACTCCATCAAAATAATTTACAATGTTGTAGTCATACAGTTTAATTCACTGTTACATGGTATAGCTGGGTGGATCAATGATCACTAAAGGATAAACATTCACAGATGCAATGTTTTAATAAACAAACCAATCTAAATGTTGCATTGTTGCTTATAGCCCTTATTTACATCAGTCTATCATACTTATTTGCAATCAGGTCCTTGGGTATTTTTCTTGGCATTAAGTGAGTACTGCCCTATGAAATTCTCCTTTTTATTTATCTAAAATAGAAAATGAGCAATTTTCATATTTCATGATATTTAAATTCAAAGACTAATGATTTCTGACATCTAATCATTTTTATAACTTAGGGAAATAAAGTATAGTATTTAAATATTTATATTTATGTTATATTTCATTTATATTAATGTTTCCTCTTTTATATTGAGAACTACTGTGCTTTTGTCCCAGTAAAATAATTTTTGGGAGAGGTTACTTCAAGTCACATTAATAATTAACAGAACATATGTAGACATTAAAGGTGAGTAAATGGTTTTAAGACATCTTGACAGAGGATCTTATAAAGATGTACTCTTTGTAATGATCCTTTCAGAGACTGTGGCAGAATTATACCAAAAAAATAATGAACTACTCAAGTATCTAAAATATGGCTATTCATGACAGCTTGTAAACTACCAAAACATCTTTTTTTTTCTTATTAGCTTTCAACTGAAAATGTAGTGATGAGAGACAATGTCAATTTTGCTCTATGAAAAGTCTAAAGAAAATAATACCAGATCAGACAACACAGTGGAATGTAAAGGAGATACCAATGTTGTCAAAATGCTTAATGTCTATTTAGTTTAGTCTCACATAATTGCATAATAACAGTTTGAAGTTTCTCGGGTATAACTTTCCTGTTTGAATTTCTGAAATAATGAAGCTAAACCTTGACATGTAGAAATTTCTTCTCCCCTTTTCACTTCCATTAAAAGTCAAAACATCTTAGAGACCCAATCATACTTAAAACTGAACACTATATGAAGTAAATGATAAAAGATAAATAAGTGCTTAAATTGATTTATTCACCACCTCCAAGAAAACTGATATAAATTATGAAGCATATAGTTACTTCGATATTTCATGTTATTTTAAGCATTGTGGTTATATCCCTATCAAGAATGAGGCACAAAAGAAAGCATTCTGTGACAAGTTCAAGATATTGGAGGGGAGGTTGTTTTGCTTTGCTTTGAAATGGAAATAAACAATGATGTGTTTTGTGTTGTTTTGTTATGGTGGTGATGATAATAATAATGATGGTTGTGCTAGTCTGATAAACAATAAAAAGTACTTTTAAATGAGTGCCGAATATATGTATAACCATTGCTTGCCTTTTGACAGTCACTTTTCTAACATGTACCGCTACATCATTATACATATTCTTTGGGAGTTCACCCTAATCTCAGCAACACAAGCAATAGTCACACAAAATGAAATATCTGAATAGCAAAGCCCTTACCCCACAAATAGATACATAAAGGGCCATAACTCTATATAATACTTGCATAGACCATAACTCTATAAGAAATCTAGCAGTCAAAACATTAACCATAAAATACAAATCTAGGTCTGTGAAACAACATCCTCTCCTAATTCCAATAAATATCTGAAATGGTCCCCGATTCCAATCAAAATGTTAACCAACAGAAGCCACATTTATGTATTTGAAACAATGTATGCCAAATTAAATTAGAATATATTCAATGGTTCTCAGTTAAGCTTTGCTGCTTACAATGATCTGCTTTGTGGGAGTTTACAACTGATAGAAGGATAAAAAGCCAATCCAAAGCAGATTGAAATAACACAAACAAATCTCAAAATGATCGGGTAAATAGAATTACCAGGAAGAGAAGATAAGACCATTTCTTCCTTTTAACTGCTTAGTGCTGAAACCATTTCTGATATTCTACAGCAATAACAAGAAAAATTAAGTCAACTTAGCTGTGGACAAACCATTTTCATTTAACCAAGTAAACATCACTTTAAGTCTATTGGTGAAAACCCAATGTCAATATGGCCATTCTTTCAATGCTGATAGTGGAGATTGTACAGCTGTTATGGCAGCCATAATTGGACTTACAAAAATTGGCACCATTTTCATCTAGAACTAACTAGTACTCAATGGGTGAAAACCCCATGTTGATATTACCATCCATCTGAGCGGAGTTAGAGATAATAATATTTTCAAGATGGCCATCATGGTGTCAACAATGAAGGTTATTTTGCATCATTTTCATTATTTCATTTAAAACTATGAGAATTGTTTAAGACCATGAGAACTGTATTTCCACAATGGTGGCCATAATGAATGCCACATCATTTAGAATTGACAAGATATTATAAGAAGCCTTCTGGTGAAAACACCATGTCAACATGACACTTTAATGCCCATAAAAATATAATGGAAAAAAGAATAGCATACCTTAAAGAAAAACTTAAATTTGTCTACTAGTTAAAACAAATTCAAGGTAAGTCCATATCTTCTCATTAACTGCTGATTAGTGAAACCACCACCGACTACATTGAGAAATTACAACATGCCAAAGTTTGAAAGAAAAAAATTGTATTACATATTCAACATGTTCAAAGATATCAAAGTGCAATTTAAGATATTTGTATGTTATGGCCTTAAGATCTTGACTACAGAGGAACTGTGTGTTTATCTGGAAACCTGGACATCGTACTTCAATTGGAACAGAATTCTTAAACATTAATTTGCTCCATATCAAATCAAAATTCAGGACCAAAGTGTAATATTACTATACAACTTGCCTCAAACATCCATAGTCTGTCAAAAAAAGAAGAAATTTTAAGAATGATGTGTGAAAAAACAGTCAGTCTGGAAACAGATCTACCTATGCAAATTCGGATGTGTCAGTTTATCAATCTCTGACTGGTCAATCTTTAGTGGTACATTAAAGTTATAAACTGATCAAATGAACATGTGAAATTTCAAGTAGCATGCTGTATTGTAACCAAAGATGTCAGTTTCTATGCATTGTATGTCTTTCATGTATCATGGTAAGGTCATCAAGCAAGTGTCAATGATTAAAGATACCAACCAGCAAAAAAAGATTTGTCAGAAACAAAGGAAAATCAAGAAAAAGCTACAATTTAAGATTTGTGCTGCAATATTATTCCTGACTCATCACTGAATTCTGATGTGAGATTAAATTGCTAATTGTTTGAATACATGTATACAGCTGTATCGATTAAGAACAATGTTAACTAACCCTAAGGTATAGATGGGAAGTGGTCCCCGAGTGACTGAGTGGTCTAAGGCGCTATTTGTTACAGATCACTGCCATCTCACCTCTGTGTGCATGGGTTCGAGTTTTAGATTCGGCCAATGTCGGTATGTGTGAAAGCTTGCCAGTAGATTCTCGTGGGTCTAAGGTTCTTTCTGGGGGTTTTCCCGGGTTCTTCCTCCACCATTAATACTAGCCGCCATGCATAGCCTATCTTGTGCTGAAAAATGGCAACCCAACAACAACAACAACAACTGAATACTGACAAGCAGACAATTACTGACAGCATAAGAAAAAAGGACATGGTTGTTTGTACCTGCCAACTAAAAATACCTATCTTGCCAACTCAAGAAACCTAGCTTGTGTTCACCATGCCAAGTATCAACAAGTCAATGATTCATGTGGTAAAGTTAATTTGTCAGAGGTTGAGTAATTAATGAAAAATTTCCAATAAAACCTAGCATCCCCAAAATATGTCCTTAAAGTATAATTGTAATTTGCACTATTCTGATTGGCACTGGGAATCAGAAATTGCATTGGCCTTAGCTTTTACAGATCTAACTTGACCATGTCCAACAATATGTCCTTAACATGTAACACAAAAACATGGCAAACACACATCAGCTTCAGTTAATGTCAAATTGGCATCAATGAGCCAATCATAGAATTTCTGAATGATTTCCATGTGATCTTTCCAGGGATCATTATAGACGAAGATCTTATTCATCACAATTATTTAGATCAAATAATCATGTTCATTAAAGTTAAATAAACACTGGGACTGGTCATTTATCAAATTATGATACCGTCATCAACAGCAAAAGTTTGGTAAATGTTCCTCATAAAATCCGACCTCTGTGCAGTGTTGAAATGAATAATAATGCAACAAATGGTTTTATCTGAAATTTCCAACAAATGTAAAGCTTTCTGCATTGTTTTATCTACGTGTCCTATTATTTGTTCATCCTTGTAAGGTAAAATATAAGACAATAATTTTACCATGATAGGAAATGGAAATGATGAGTCACTAACCTAATAATAATATACATGTAAGATATTTAATTACTTCAATGTAGTTTTCTAAATGTGACTTTTGGAGAATTTTGCTTCTCAGACTAAAATATAAAACATGCAAACTAATTTCTGTTAACACATGAACCCTAGTGTTACATTTATATGGCAGTAGGAAGTAGTCCACTGCCAAGGTCTGTAGCATTGAGGTCATGTATGATACACTAAATTGGGTGGTTATATAGAAAAGACCACAGATGTAGCTCTGCAATGATACCAAATAATCTGGAAATTTTAGTTGCACTACAAAATACAGAGGAAAAAATCAAATGTTTTTCCACCAAAAATTTGCCCATGGTTGGTATACGATTTTGTGTCCAGATTTTTAACTTTATGGCCTCAGATCTAAGGCAAACTGGTCTGAAGTGCACACAGACAGGTGAATCTGTGAAAAAAGAAGGATAAGATGGACATTTTGAATAAAGAGCCTTCTCCATACGAAAATTATGGAAAAAAAAAAAAAAAAAACAAAGAAAACCCTCCAGCTTTTCACCTTCTGCTTATGCACGAGCAAACTAACCAATGGAAAATGTTCTTTTTAGCACAACTAGGCTTTGGGCTAATGTCAAATTGCTTGAAAGTCAATGTATTACGATGTATTCAGAAAAAGTTCCCAAAATGTGTTTCCTACTTGAGAAAAGAGCAAAAACCTACAGGGGTTAATGTCTTAATAGTATGTAAAGTATTACTGTACTTGCTTTACTGCTTTGTATCTACAATGACTTCAGTGGAAGCTATTGGATTGATTACTCATCTCTCTCGATCGACTGATCGATACATGATGGCTGTCAAATTTACATTTCTCTAACATGATGTAATGAATTAATGAAAATAAAAGACTTAACAGTAGCATTAACAGCAAATTTGGTCTTAACATTTATCTCATATAGGTTTAGTGCTTTCATCCACTTATTTCTGAATCTTTTTTTCTTACATTATAAAAAAATACTTTAAAAAGTGCTAATGGTTTTAGTACAATTAGAGCAACGAATCTGATTTGAATAAATTCTCAATACTGTGTTATTGGAATGTAGAGACACATTCATTTCCTTATTTATGTTACAGTTAGTGCAATGTACTTACGTGTCATTATTAAACTCGGTATTAATGCACTCTCTGTTCCTGAAAGAACTATAAAAAGATCAGCAGGGCCAAATCAGGTCAAATAAGGGGGAGGGGGTCCACAATTTAAAAAAGCCCAACTAACTTTCTATGAAAGGGCACCAAAACAAAAGCCTATGTGTCTATTTACTCAAAATGTGGCGGATACCTTAAATGGTCAGTCCCTTGCTGTACACATGTACTTAAAATTCTGATCCGGACTAGTTGACAGTTGTATACATGTACATGACTATTCTATCTCATAACTGAACCATTACTGCTTGAGGAATAAAATCTTGGTTTACATTTAAGTGTAAATTCAGTGTTTGTGCTTTTAATCAGAAGCTGTTGCTATCTGGAACTTAATTTTCCATACCTCAGTGGAATGATTTTTTATGTTTTAACAGAAGGATACACATATCATTGCATGGGATGGAGAATCAATACAAAACAATATATTTACCAAATGCATGGTATTTTAGTCTTAACCAAATGCAGGGTCATTTTGTCTTAACCAAATGCATGGCAGTTTAGTCTTAACCAAATGCAGGGTCATTTTGTCTTAACCAAATGCATGGTATTTTAGTCTTAACCAAATGCATGGTATTTTAGTCTTAACCAAATCAGGGTCATTATGTCTTAACCAAATGCATGGTATTTTTGTCTTAACTAAATGCATGGTATTTTTGTCTTAACCAAATCCATGGTATTTTTGTCTTAACCAAATGCATGGCAGTTTAGTCTTAACCAAATGCATGCTAGTCATCAATAATTATTAGTTGCCTTATTATTTTGCAAAAGTATCATCTATCTGAAACAGCATCTGCAGTCAGAGGCATTTATGTTTATAAAAAATGAAAAAGATCTGAGAATACCCACCAGCCATCTAAAAACATTTTTCACAGGCTTAGTAAAGTACCTAACTCATCAGTTGATAACCACTTTCACGTGACATTTCAACTTTCAATGTCAACACCACAATTCCTACCAAAAATGGAAAGAACATCAAGTTTATATGTGTGCTGAACTGACTCCATAACAGCTAACAACAGCAAATAATCGACTACCCTCATTCCAATCTTTTCCTTTTATCAAATATGACTAAATCATATTCTTTGCAATACACCTTAACTTCCACAGTGACAAGCCAACTCTTGCATGCCTGAGTCAAGTATAATATGAAAAGTGCTGACCTTAAACTTGAACTAACTGGACAGATTTGAGTAGACCAAAAAGTGTAAAAAGCTTTATCACTGTATTTGTTTCACTATTCCTCAATTGCTTCTTTAAACTGTGTGGAGGCAAATGTTAACACGTATTGATTGTAGGACTTGGTCTTAGGTAAGGGACCAACACAGTCTACTATTATTCTCCAAAATGATTCATCACATGCAGAAATAAAATGTAGATAAGCCTTACATATCTTCTGTATGGCTTTTCACACAATTTGACAAAGGTGAAAATAACTTGGCATCACGATCTCGCCTATGATATCATATCATCATTGGCGCCTTAGTCTCGGGAGACCATGCGGATAGCGTCCTTGGGGTGTCGTCTGTCTCTGAGTTCTTGGCATCGTCTGTTGTGGCTGTGGAGACCTATTCGTCAGTGACAGTCCCTCTTGCAGTTTGTGCAGACATGCTGGGTAGCCCTAGTTCCTGTGGTTGCTGTCACGTGGCCCTTTCTGACACGTTTCTCTGCTGCCAACTGACCTCTCCTCGTATCAGCAACTAAGATACCTTTATTTACTGTCAGTCTCCAGGTGCCTCGGTCCTCAGCCAGCACTTCCCAGCCCTCAGGTGCGATGTCACATGCCTTCAGGTCCCTCTTGGATGCATCCTTGAAACGGAGTGAGGGGCGGCCGACTCTTCTTGTGCCAGTGGCCAGCTGTCCATATAGGATGTCCTTTGGCAGCCTCCCATCCTCCATGCGTCGGAGGTATCCCAGCCATCGAAGGCGACGTTTGCTCAGAACGGAGAACATGCTGAGGGTGTTTGCACGCTGCAGGATTTCGCTGTTTGGTACACGGTCTTGCCAGCTGATTTTCAAGATGCGTTTAAGGCACAGTATATGGAAGGAGTTGAGCCGACGCTCTTGCCTCATGTAGGCATTCCAGGTCTCACTTCCATAGAGAAGGGTGCTGAGAATGCAGGCTTGGTAAACTTTGACTTTGGTTTGCACTGTCATCGTGTTGTTTTCCCACACCCTCATGGTCAGTCGTGACATGATGGTATTTGCCTTTCCAAGCCTACTGTCCAGCTCCTTATCAAGCGAGAGAGTGTTGCTGATTGTTGACCCCAGGTAGGTAAAGTTGTTGACTGCTTCCAAGGTGACACCGTTGATTTCGATTGTGGGGGCAATGGTGATATCTTGCACGCTGACCTTTGTTTTTTCCAGGCTGATGGTGAGTCCAAACTGCATGCAGGCATCAGCAAAACGGTCTCCCAGTCTATGAAGAGCCTCCTCAGTGTGTGCCACAAGAGCCGCGTCATCTGCAAAAAGCAGCTCCCTGATGAGCACAGCCCTCACTTTTGTCTTTGAGCGCAGTCGTGCCAGGTTGAACAGCCTCCCATCGGACCTGGTGTGTATATATCTGCCATCAGTGGACCAGTCAAAGGCGTAGGAAAGAAGCAAGGAGAAGAAGATCCCGAATAGGGTTGGTGCCAGAACGCAGCCCTGCTTCACACCGCTGTTAACTGGGAAGGAGGTTGAGGAGGATCCATCATACAGGACTGTTCCCTTCATATCTTCATGGAAAGAGATTATCATGCTGCGGAGTTTTGAAGGGCAACCGATCTTACTGAGAATTTCAAAAAGGGCCTTTCTGCTGACTAAGTCAAAGGCCTTGGTGAGGTCTATGAACATCATGTAGAGTGGTTGACCTTGCTCTCTGCTCTTCTCTTGGAGTTGTCGTAAAGAAAAGATCATGTCTGTTGTCTACCTGCCTGCTCTGAAGCCGCACTGGGATTCTGGGTACACGTGGTCTGCCAGCAACTGCAACCTGTTTAGTATGATGCGGGCATACACTTTACCAACGATGCTCAGAAGCGAGATCCCTCTGTAATTAATGCAGTCACTGCGGTCGCCCTTGTTTTTCTAAAGGGTCACAATCGTAGCATCACGCATGTCTTGGGGGACTGCTCCTTCCTCCCAGCAGAGGCAAAGTAGTTCGTGCAATGGTTGGAGAAGTGCTGGTTTCCCACATTTGATAGCTTCGGGCGGGATGCTGTCACTACCTGGTGCTTTGTCGTTTGGGAGGGAGTCAACTGCTTTGCTGAGCTCTTCTAAGGTTGGCACTTCGTCGTGCTCCTCCATGATGGGAAGATTCTTTATGCTGCTGAGGGCTGCTTCAGTGACTACCGTTTCACGAGAGTATAGCTCTGAGTAGTGCTCCACCCATCTGGCCATCTGTTGCCCACGGTCTGTGATCTTCTCTCCCATCATGGATTTCAGGGGAGCGACCCCTTTCACTGTAGGACCTAGAGCCTTCTTGATGCCACTGTACATAACTTTCATGTTTCCGGTCTCGGCACTGCGCTGGATTCCATCACACAGTTGTTGCCAGTACTCGTTCGCGCACTGTCTCGCGATGCGTTGGGTGTTGCTTCGAGCACATTTAAGAGCAGCATGCGTCCGTTCATTGGGGCATTTTTTGTACGCTAGAAAGGCTTTTCGTTTCTCCTCGATTAGTGGTTCCATCCTTGTTAGGTGTGCGTTCAACCAGTCCTGACTGGGTCGTTCCTTTTTGCCAAACGTGGATATGGCTGTTTTGTAGATGGTACCCTTCATGGCGTTCCACTTGGCTGTGGCGTCGTGCTCTGGCAGGTTCTTGAGAGCCTTGTCCAGGGTGGACACATACTCCTGTACCTTGGAAGGAACCGACATCTGTGCGGTGTTTATGCGTGGGTGTCCTTTTGGTTTTGAACGGTGTAGTGTCTTTGGCTGTAGTCTCACCCTGCTGCTCACGAGGGCATGGTCCGAGTCGCAGTCTGCACTGTGGTAGGTTCTGGTGGAGATGACGCTGTTAAGGGCATAGTGCCTGGTGATAACCAAGTCAAGTTGGTGCCAGTGATGGGACCTGGGGTGTTTCCATGACACTTTGTGTTGTGGCTTACCCTTGAAAAAAGTGTTTGTTATACACAGGCCATGGTAGGTGCACAGCTGCAGCAGTCTCTCACCATTTTCGTTGGTCTTTCCAGTACCATGATATCCGAGGCAGGTAGGCCATGATTCGTGATCCTCACCTACTCTGGCATTGAAGTCACCGAGGAGGAAAAGTGATTCGTGTTTGGGGAGTCTTTTAATCTGTTCATCCAGATGCCCATATAACTGATCTTTGGTGTCTTCTGAAGACGAGAGGGTGGGGGCGTAGACACTAATGATGTTGACAGGACCTGCAGTAGTGGTGAGGTGGATGGACAAGAGACGCTCAGTGCCCTCTGTGGGAGGTTCTACCAAGTCCAGAAGATTGTTTTTGATGGCGAAGCCCACTCCGTGCTGACGGGACTCCTCAGGTTCGCGACCCTTCTAGAAGAAAGTGTAGTTTTCCTCTCTGAGGGAGCCATTAGAGGCCAGTCTAGTTTCCTGGAGGGCAGCTATGCTGATATTTAGCTTGGTGAGTTATCTATCGATGATGGCCGTTTTCCTGGTGTCATCCACTTCTCTGAGGTCATCGGAGATGCCTGTACACATAGTGCGCACATTCCAGTTTGCAAATCGAAGAGCTGGAGTCTTCTTTATTCGTTTCTTTTTATTTTTGTCTGGTGTGGAAGTTTCGTCTGCTTGTCATGTTAAGCAACACACTAAGCTCCAGACACCCACTGGAGCAGGCAGACAATGGCGGGTCAACACCTTATTGACCAGGGGCTGCCCGGCTTGAGGCGGGCGGTAGTTGGCCAGTGGGACACGATGATCCCTCCCACCGTCAAAGCTGACCCGTGGCGCCCCTTCCCTACGTCTATCGGGTGGGACTTATAACCCGTAAACTGTCAGCTTCCGTGTCGTTTCCTCACTTAGTAGCGAGACTGGAGTGACCTCTCCAGGACACAAGCCTGGGCGTGGAATATGGAGATCCTGGGTTGCCCAGGCTTCAGGATCTCCCTCTCGTCCTTGCTGGTTGGGTCCAAAGGAATGCTGAGCATGACATCTGGCACCAGTTCGGATGCAAGAGCTGCCGGAAGGAAGTCGTAGTCGACATCCAGCCGCCTTGGGGGCTCCACTCCGGATTTTCTGTCTGGGTTTACTCCCGTAGCCTTTCCTTCTCCCGAAGATATCCACAAGGCAGCGGAACCATTGGTTTTCAATTAAAATTTTTCTTCTCCTAGAAAAATTGCCTTGACCAGGCTAACGAGCTTCATCTACCCGGGTTTAGAATCAGAGTTTCCCTTCTCTTAGACTGGCTGCCTGCCAAGGCTAATGAGCCCAGTCTGCTCTCCCAGTTATACCGCCGAGCACTCGGTCGCGCCACACAACAGGCTCTGTGAAAACAAGGGGCTCCGCGTGAAGGTGCTGTTGTGGACACAATAGTGTAGGAGAGGCTATATGCAAGTAACCTCCTGTCCATCAGAGCAAGACAGTGGTCCTGCAGCGATCACTACACCTGGAAAGGAGAGGCTATGAGAGACGCTTCACTTCCCTTTGGCAAGCGGGACGTCAGGCCCAGACCTTGCACCCCTAAATAACTACAGTATTAACAAAACGACACTTTTAGTTTTTAGACAATAGAAATGATTCAACTACATGTGGTCATTGTACGACAGATGGATCTTGTATGTTATCTTCTTCATGTGTTTATGTAAATAATCAAGGCAATGTAAAGAAATCTGGCAAGTCTAAAAACAATACATATCATACTGCCTTGTCTGAAAATCAATCCTCTTATCAAAACTGTCATGTCTTTGGGCACCTCAAAAGAGGTCTGCATATAATCAACTTAAATATTCAAAACATCCTCCCTAAACTGAATGAGATAAAGTTAATATTACAGCAAACTAGTTCGGTCAATATTCTAAGTCTATGTGAAACCTTTCTTTCCTATGATACTGATGATCTGGCTCTCCAGATACAGTGCTTCAACTTTGAAAGGAAAGACAGAGACTCCATGGTTGGTGGGGGTATTCTTCTCTATGTAGACATTTCTATTAGTTATAACATACATGCTTATCTAGAGACTACTGGGGTAGAGAGTATCTGGATCGAAGTAACCCTTGCCCAATTAAAGCCAATACTCTTATGTTCAGTTTACAGGCCACCTAGTTCCACAGCTGATTGGATTGATATATTTGAGGCCCAAATTCAAAAACCATTACTAAAGGAAAAATTAGAAACTATCATATTAGGTGATTTTAACATTAACTACATGAAAACTCCACCATTAATATGGATAAGTAACTTTGAAACTTACAACTTTACTCAAATTAATTAACACCCCAACTAGAGTAACATTTAAGTGAAATAAATGTGTTAGTATATGCAATGAGTGACCACTACCCAGTCTGTATAACTAGATATGTTCTGAAATCATATAAAAATGGGCAACACATTGAAATACAATACAGGGACTTTAAACAGTTTGATGAGGAAATGTTCTTAAATGATTTAGTTTGCAAACACTTTCAATCAGTCTGCAATATAGCTGATGTCAACACTGCTTTAGACAAATGGTATCAGTTGTTCCATGCAGCCTTAGAAAAGCATGCCCCAATTAAAACAAAAAGGGTTAAACACCAAATTACACCCAAGTGGATTACCCCTGAGATCAATGAGGCTAGGCACCTGAGAGATAATTTCCACAAGAAAAAAGACATGAAAAGCTATAGAAAGTGGAGGAATAAAACTAAGCACCTGATAGATAAGGCAGAAGAGAACTACTATAAACAGGCTATTAATGAAAGTTAGAGTACCAAAACATTGTGGAAGCATCTAAAAGAGCTGAACCCACCCAATAACAGTTGTCTTCCCCCTAGACTTAATGCAAAATGATGATATAACGACATCTGTACAAGACATTGTGGAAATGTTCAATAATTTCTTCATAAGCATCTACAGTAACAGTATTCAGAACCAGACTAACATCCCAAATGAACTTGATGCTCTGCTGTTATTTATAAGAGCTAACATTCCTTATGATAATTATTTTTCAGTTGCTAATGTTAGTGAAGCTGATGTTTTTGATATGCTAATTAAGTTGAATATTAATAAATCATCTGGAATGGACGGTATTGGTCCACTAATTCTTCTAAATTGCTGCACCAGTAATAACAAAGTCACTAACGCTATCATAAATTTATGATTAAAATTAATTGATCTTTGGCAGAAGGAAATGGATAATGGACATATGACTGTTATTGTTTTCCTTGACTTCAAGAAAGCTTTTGATCTTGTTGATCCTGATATTCTGCTGCAAAATTTGAACTGTTACAGGTTTGACAATCCTTCTTTAAACTGGTTTAGATCATACCTAAACCAAAGGTCTCAACAAGAAAGCATTGGCAATATTAGCTCTCAAACTCGCACTGTTCATTCAGGAGTCCCTCAAGGCTCAGTTTTGGGCCCTCTCCACTTTCTTATCTATATCAATGATCTACCATTAAATAATGAATCCACAAATACAGATTTGTTTGCAGATGATGCAACCTTATATACATCTAGTTCTGATTCTGAAGTTATCCAAACAAGATTAAACTCAGACCTTATTAGAGTCCAAAACTGGGCACAACAAAATAGGATGGTAATTATTGAAGGTAAAACAAAATGTATGATTCTGGAGACGACACAAAAGCTACACAAATCAGGGAACCCCAAACTATCTCTTGTAATAAATAATCATCTATTAGAAAATGTCAAACATAAAAGGCTTGTGGGTGTGTCAATAGAAAATAATTTATTATGGAATGACCATATTGATACGCTTTGTAAAACAATGTCATCAAAAATTGCCCTTCTCAGCAGAATAAAGAAATATTTACCTATGGAAACTCTCTATCTGTTCTACAAGTCATATATTCTTCCAACAATGGATTACTGTTCTAATGTATGGGGAAACAGTGCTAAATCTGAGCTTGACAGGATTTATAAACTTCAGAGACAAGCAGCGCTTGTAATTTTAGATGCATTTGTTGATCATCCCTCAAAAGCATTATTTACAGAACTCAAATGGTTCACAATATATGACAGGATAGATTTTGACAAGGCAGTTCTTTTATATAAATGTCTACATGGAACTGCACCAAAGTATCTTTAGGACTTATTCAGGCCTTTTTCAACACAATACCAGTTGAGATCAATATCACATGGAAACCGTCTAGTACCAAAACCAAGAACAGAGCAATTCAAAAAGAGTTTTTAATACTCTGGTTCAGTTCAGTGGAATAATCTTCCACTACATGTAAAATCGGCTGAAAATATTAGAGTATTTAAGAGGAGATATCATGAGCATGCATGTGTTTCTAATAGATACTGGAATTTAGTATTTTAATACTAAACATGCTAAAATAAGCACTAATTATTGCTATCTTCATACAATGTGCGTTTGTTATACTCTCATTAAGAGGGCCTCAAGGGAGAATAGTCCTTAACTAATGTGTCACCTTTTATAAATAAAGCATTACTATTATTGTTATTATTATTATTATTATTATTATTATTATTATTATTATAATGCCAATAATAAATCAATAGCTATGTGTGAGACTGACTTCTAATAAAACTTTGGCAGAATCACCAATAAGTGATATCAAACCTTTCAATATAAATGGTTCATAATTCTCCATAAGAAAAATCAGATGAGTTCCTTTCACCCAACAATACATTTCTTTCTATGCATGACCTCGTGGAAATAAGAGTATCTGGAGCAGTCATCTTTACTCTGTTGCTTATCTGTAAATCTGCAGCAATCAGAAAAAATCTGTTCTTTCTTCTTTTAAGTCCACATCAGAAGAGATATGCATTTCTGACCAATCCTTTCAGAAGTCTGATTCCTAAAAGATTGAGATTTTGAAGTGCTAATATGAGACAGATGCTTTTTTACCAAACAACTGCTAAGAGGACGACTTACTGACAATTAACTTTATGAGTCATCAGCTGAATGAACAGCCTTTTCTAAAGTTTCTTCCGTTTGCACATTATATGGTACATCTTGACATCATTTTGGACACAATTTTTTAACTCTTCAACCAATACAAGCTTGTATCCTAGTAATCAAACCCAAAGCAATTTGACTAAATAAATCCTTTTCCACCAAGTATTGGATCAAACTATTTTTTTAAAATTTCTTTCTTTATTAAAGAAGCTTTTGCTTCAGAAAGACCACATTGTCTGGGAAGATGAAGCAATTTTTTTCAAGGACTATAGTCTTTCTTGGGTATGTTTCTTAACAAAGTTCTCCGCCATTAATGACATTATGTTTGTTGGTCTCATCGAGATAAGCGAATATATAAATAACATGCTCTAACTATAAACATACTGAATTTAAATTTATAAATACATCTATATCAAAGTTTTCTGAAATATTTATTAAAAAATTATATTCTGACATGTGCCCCATTTTTCTGTCATGACTCAATGGTCTTAAACTAAGTATCAGAAAAGAGCAAAAACCAACAAGCTTTGTAAAACTCAAAATAAAGTGATTCAGTCTGAAAAAGTATCAATGACCTATTTTATACTTTCAATGAATCATTTAAATCATTTAAATAAATAAATCATCACACATATTACCTGAATATGTCTAAATGATTGATTCCACTACAGATGTTAAAATATTAATGAATAATTCTAGTATAAATAATCTGTACACAAAAACCAAAGACAAAATAAGAGGTTCCAGAATTAAAGTTACAAGTTCATTTTCTGACACAGTAAGTTGACAACAAAATAAGTTCTAGTACTAAAGGTTTAGTAAACAAAACATTGCAAATATTAGGTACACCATAAATTCCTTAGGGATAGACCAATGTCCTGAATTCCAAGCCAAGTAAAATATATTTACCTACATAAAATAATCTAAGAATATAATCTACAATCATAGACAAAAATTAACTATGCAGTGTATGAGCTAGGCCAAAACTTGTACCCTCAATTATGATAAAATATTAATCACACAATTCATATTAAATATACACAAAATACAATAGGATAGGTTTAAGCACAGGAGTCTGACGTTTTATCAATAAAGTACGGCGAAATGTCTGACAACATGAATTACCCTTATCGGTAATATAAATAAGCACAAGGAATGCAAGCGTGACCACAACCCTTCGCTCCAATCGACTTTTTCTCACGAGTCTTTTATTGCTTTTATTGCTTGAGAATCGCAAGAAGACTGAAAAGCACATATGCATTCAAAAGACAGTAACGTACCAACGCATAATTCTTAAATGACCATGTCCTGAACCCAATCGGCGAATTAACCTTTATTTTCACTATTACGGTCATAATCCCTCGCTCTCAATATCGATCTGATGGAAGTCACCCATTCTACTAGTTTCTACCCTGCAGAAAATATGCTGAATAATATGATGAAAGTAATTTCACAATGAAACGTTTATCTTGCTTTTTATTTCAGATTGTATCAATTTATAATTTTATTTAAATTTCCAGGTCAGAAATATGTAGTTAAAGTTCGGATAGTAGAAATAACTGTTGATGACGTCATCACTAAATTTTCCTAATATTCAAAGATAACAGAGATTCTGCGCTGTGTTCGGTACAACTATTAGACACTAACGTATGTTTGCTGCAGGGCAGAAACTGGTAGACTGACTGCTTGTAAAACTATATTTGATTGGTTTATAAAGGCCCAGAACAAGCAATCCGCTCTACTTTATTATGCATTTAGCGAATAAGTTTTACCAATACTCACTTTTGAGCAAATGGCTGACGCTAAATACGATGGTGATTTCTCGCAACAAATACTGGTATCTGATAGTGATGATAATGATAATGATTTTGAAGAATATTTTGAGGTGGATAAAATAATTGGAGCTGCTGAAGTCTTGATGGAAATACCTATGAGTAAGTTTGAGCCAGGTATTGATGTGGAACTGGAGTCTGATGTACATATTCGCTTGACATGAAATGATGGCACCCCAGGTGAGATTTTTTGATGAGCGTTTCTTACCAACTCTAAGGGTCTAAACGTACCTCTGACATTCATGGAGTGGATGTCTACAAAACTGTTATTTACTGGTAATTCAAGATTAAATGTTGAGATAGTAAATACTACTAAAGTCTTTTTAATGATTTATGAGTTATTGCATCTGATAGTAGATCAAACAAATCATTATGCAGATCAGAGAGTTCATGGGGCAGACTTGAAGGAGAACAGTCACTTGACAAAATGGCAACCATTCACACATGAGCATCTAAAACTCTATTTTCCATCGATTACAGCAATGGGTTTGGTACATACAAATGATTTTGATTCCTATTGTTTTACTGATATTGTGATATAAACCGCATACTTCAGAACAAAATGAGTATGGGACAGATTTCTAATTATTCTAAGCAATTCGCATCTGGCAGACAATGAGAACAATCAAGGTGACCCTTTACACAAGATCCATCCAATGATGTTTTTTAAATGGAAGCATTTGCTGAGGTTTATTCACCAGATATGAATCTCAGTTGTCATGATATTAGAATAAATAAAAGGTTAAAACATTTTATGAACATTTGTTACTGACTCTGGGGGTCACTAAACTTACCTCTGACATTCAAGGAGTGGATATTTACAAAACTGTTACCTTTTCTTTACCTGTTATTTTCACAATTTACATATAACCTTGTAACAGACATCACATGGTTGAACTACTGAATAATATAATATTTCTTAGATATAGTTGAACTTTTCCTTTAACAATACAGATGAAATACAATTGTAACTAACCAGTTTACCTGTCTTTGCACCTGTACAGCCAAGTATGTTAAACTTATACATGTCTCTTGATGCTATCTCAAAGTTTAGACATCCACCATCATTTTTCTTATAGGGTTTGTGTATCTATTGTATTAATTGAAATACATTAAATTTAAAAACTGAAGTTTTCTTTTCTTTCTCAATTCAGCACTAAGTGATCTTGTACTGCAAAACAATATGGCACTTTAAGGATTAAATACAAAAGCAACAGTTGTAGACATCATAATAAATCGTGTGCTTATTGGTGCCAGACCAGACAATGGATGCAAAAGTCATCACGTAAGCTTTTCCGGTTTGTGGCCAGTAGAGTGAAACATGATTTTCACATGTCACAGACACCAAACTCTAGAGAAACTCATGAAACAATCAAAATATAGTTTCATTATATAAGCGGACATTTGTTTCTTTTAATTATTTGTATCGCAAAAGTTAAAGATGCACTTTGTATGGACCAGACTAAAATTCCTTCTTAGTAACTCATCTGAGATGGCAAAAGTAACAGGATCTTAAAAGGACAAGCAAGCAATTCCTTTTTTATTCTAACAGCCATTAGTAAAAAGTAACAGCAAAAAGCAAAACCATCTTGAATAACAAACATTGAAACTGAGAAATGACTTACCTGCTGGTATCAGCTGAAACACTTCAGTGGCTGATACAGGAAACGTATTATTTGCTATGACTTTGTAAAATCCAAAGTCAGTGATACTCAGGTTTGTAAAGATCAGTACAGACTGCAATCCACTGTCACGCTTGGTTGCAGAGTCAGGAAGTGATCTGCTCTCACTTCCATTTCCAATAAAAGTCCAGTTAAATATTGGTTCTGGGAATGATATCACTGTGTAGTTTAGACTTGCATTTCCATACCGCTTGCTATAAACCATGGTCAATGGAGGTAATCGAAAATCTGTCCGTGGATGACCTGTAAAATTAATGTGTGGCTATTACATTATAGCAAAACTTCTCAAGCTTCAGCAATTCAACAATGACATTGCTTTGATATTTGTTTCTTGCACTATTACCATACCTGGTAAAATCAATACCAAATCAGACCATTTTATGTGTGGAATAATAACGATGCAACATCAACAAACCTAATCACACCAACAAGAGATTGAGGGCCATGAGTAATGTGAAATGTGCTTGCTGTAACAAGCAGCCATAACATTAATTCATTCTCAATGTACCAATTTCCATTAGAACCTGGTTGATGTTCAAATACTGCTGTTTTGCTGTCAAGAAGAGAATACATATTATGTCAGAAAAATTCACTTGGTTTCTTCAGTCCCCTTAATAAATGTAAAATTTATGTTGATACAAAATCTGCTGGTTTATTAGCCAATCTACTGAAACACATTTTTAGATCTTCTTGTTTGATGACCTGGATCTGTCACCACATGTCTGCCATATGACACATCATGCAGATCATGATGACATGAATATTGAAGACTGTTCCTGAATTATCCAGATTACATGCAAAGACCAATAAATAGCTTTGATGATAGATACAATCATGATGAAATACAGCAAAGCAGTAATGAGGATATCTCTGATTCAATCATTGTCACATTCTTTTGCAAACGAGGGGGAATTAAATGGGGGTGTTGGCTGCAATTCAATGACAAATGTCTGTGATGCCATACATGATGAAGACACCAATCAGCAGGGACAATCGTTGGTCATGAAACAATAATTTGCAAAATGAAACAAAAAATTAAAGTAGGATTTATATTTCTAACAATAGTGAAATTAGTAAATTCTTTGATACTGACAAAGCCCACCACTCCTTAAATTAGGAATGTGTCTATGATAAAATTTATGGCATGTCGCTATTAACTGAGTGCACTGTCTGTTTATAGAAAGGTGCCATTGCAACCTTAGACCGCAGTAAACAGTATATATCCCAAATCCTACAAAATGTGTTGATAACAATACAAACCAATTATAAATAAAAATATTTTAAAAATATAAGTGATGAACATCCAATATTTGTTCACATTTGGCAGACTAAGAAACAACTAGTTTCACTCTAGTTGTGTCAGCAAGCAGATGTCATGTCAGAAATCAGACATTAAGTGTCTAAAAGATAGCCATGACAAATGCAGCTTTCACAAGAACTTGGAGAAGGTTCAGTTCAATACACTATAAGTAATAAGTTTAAGAACACAAATGTCTTCTGCAATCCATGCCACACCATGTTAGAGGTGAGGCAAGAAATTATGATTACTGACTCTAAATTAAACATATTCTTTCAATGACAAACCACAGATTATCAGATTAATTTACCAGTTCATGTTGAATTTTTTTTTCTAATGTCTTCATCAGGCGAAACAAAGATAGCATACATCATTTTACTTAATCCCCCAAAAATACCTGCAACAAAAGTGGAAAAGCACAGTTTTAAAATGGACATCTTGTTCTTGTTGTTGTTGTTATAGGGTAGAACATCATTTTTCAGCACACAATAGGCTATACATGGCGGCCAGTATTATTGGTGGAGGAAGAACCCGGGAAAATCACCGAACCACGAGAAGCTACTGTCAAGATTTCTCACAGAACTACATCTGCCGAATCTTAGACTCAAACCCGTGCAAAAATGGACATTTTGAATAATGCCCTGTACCTATTGAAAAAAAGACTACTGATTTGCTTTTCTGAATATGAAAAATGTTTCACGTGTTTATAATAACTCTTCTATTCTTTTAAGCTGTCCTCATACATTTTCTGTACCAATAAGCAAACTGCAGGGCTTAATATTAATGTTACAATAATATTTTCAACAAGTGAAAACCAGACTTTATTCTATGTCACCTATAAGGTTTTAATCATCTTTTATTCCAATCTGTCAATTGGAGAGAAAAAAAAATTAACATTTTATTTTCTACTTCACAGCTAGCATATTAGTGGAATATTAAATTTCAACAAGCAAAATCCTAGATTGGTAGCAATTTTAAGCCCTGTGAACTCATTAACATGTCTTTAAAGACTAGTACATTTCCTGGTGTATTCAAAATGAGTAGTGTTATTCCAATGTTTAAATCGGGTGTAATATATTGAGTTTAAAAAAATGTACCTGTGTCACTTTTACCAATCCTATTGTCTATAAATGTTTTCATGTCAGGTTGCCTGGTGACTCAAAGGTGGGTTGTTGCTCAGTTTCCATAATCAGTTTTTCCCCATTTCAAAGGTTCTGCTACCAGGATTGACCACCACATCATTGGTTTATGTGAAAGTGATCCCAATTCATGTCCCCAGATTAATCCTTTGGGGTGCTTGGAGTATATAATTGTACAAAATGTATGAGGGGGGTAGACTGACACCTTGTTTGATGCCCTTGCCAATGTGCAAGTGTGTGAATATGACTAATTGGATAGGGAAGTAATTCTTACAGTAGACTAAGAAAATGACTGTCTGATTATTTGGGAGAATAAACATTTTTTTAAATTCTTTGCTGCCATAATACACACGAAACACTCTGCCTTTAATTATTTATGATGAATTTCATGGCTTGAAACAAATGGCTTTGATTTTCTAATCAATTAGCTTTTTGTTTCGAGTCAACAATGGTCAGTCATCTAGTACATGTACGCACATTTCTTAACCGACCCTGGTCAGCACCTTTCATGTTGAGTTGTAAGATTTTTTTAGCACATAAGCTTCAAGATAAACATTGTTCAATGAATGTTTCTTGTTATTACAAAGTCAAATATGAAAGTCTCACATAGTGACTGATGCTCTTTTGGCCAGGAACTCAAGATAAAGACCAATTCATCCTTTGTACTGCTTGATGTTGAAATTGTGTGTAATATTTTTAACCAATAACAAGACTTTAAAATTAGCCATACTGGACTCAATATTAATACCATTTTCATCTAAGATCATTTGAAGTCTCTTAGTGAAACCCATGTGAGTTTGACCATTGATTCTGGCAGAGTAGCAATGACAAGAATTTCAAGACGGTGACCATATTGAATTTTATACCATTACCAATTTCATTCAGAATCAAAGGAAGTTTTCTTTTGATTACTCCATTTTGATTACTCTTTCTATTCTGGAAGCAAGAGTTTCAAGATGGATGCTGTTCTCCTCTCAAATTGGACATTGGATTAGCATCCTTTTGATTCTCTAACAAACTTGGACATCAAATTAAAATTTCTGGTGTAAACCTGATGCTAGTATGGTTTTTAATTCAGGAAGAGTACTGATACTATTTAAGATGGCCATAGTTGGATGTGCAAGCAGTTCCCTCTCATGGTGTAAGAATGAGAAGGGAAAACAAACACTGTGTCAGAACTGTCAGTCAAATTAGATTTTAAAAAATGCAGAGCAACAAATAGAGTACATCAACAACAATGTGCACCAATGGAAAAATTGCTGCCCATTATGGACCAAATAGACAATGGGGTGAATTTGTGTTTTAAACTTCACAGCAATGCATCAAGTAGTATAGGTGAATTAGTATTTTTTTTTCCTTTATCAGTATCTGAATAATAAAATTGAAATTGTCCCTGTTGAAATAACCAAATTTGGGTAATGCCTCTAAAAGGTTTCTTTTGATGTTTATATTTTTATACTGTGACCTTCAGAGACAGTAGATTACAAATTTAAGAATACATAATGTATTTTTCCATTGTTAAGACCAGAAATAATAATAATAATAATAATAATAACCTAATAAAATATCAATTACATCTTGAATGATGATATAACTTCACAAGGAATAATATAACTAACAGTGACATTTTTGGAAATTAAAACACCTGAGAACTCCTGCAGCATCATTTAATTCTGTCATAATTTAAGACCTGTTTACAAGAATAAGAATTTATATCCATGCTTTGTGAAATGTCCATAAATATTTATACAACTATCTTTATCCTAAGTATCTCCTTATCGCACACACTAATAGTGTTTTCAGGGGCCCCCGAATGGCCGAGTAGTCTAAAGCGCTGTCCGTTACGGACCACTGCCATCTCACCTCTGTCTGCGTACATGTATGTTCGAATCTAAGATTCGGCTAATGTAGTTATGTGATAATGCTTGCCAGTAGCTTCTCGTAGGTCGGTGGTTCTTTCCGGGGTTTGTCCGGGTTCTTCCTCCACCATTAATACTGGTCGCTATGTATAGCCTATATTGTGCTGAAAAATAGCGTTAAACCAGAAGAAACAAAAAAACAAATAGTGTTTTCAAAACTTTGTACATTTTCACGCTGACAGCATTCGACATAATTATTTGATAAGAACAGTTGCTGTCTTTTTAATGAATTTCATAGGAATAATTAATTTATTATAATTAGAATCTCATGCCATCCCCATACTGATGGCAAATGTGTACAGGGATTTGCAATTTCCAAAGATACACACAAATGAAAGATACCAAGAAAACTCTATTACATCCAAATCTAACAACCTTGCACAATTTTACTTCTGATCATGCCAAATTTAAAAAAAAGGTTTATTTCAATTTTTAGCGAGTTTTAAAGACCTCAGGGTAATCTGCTTAATTTTTCCAAACTTTCAAGGCCTTTCTAGGCTTTGAAAACGCTAGCTCATTTTTCCCAAACTGTCAAAAACCTTCACAGACCGTAAGAACCTTGACTAGTTCTCAGCATTAATTAGCATGCCAATATTATTGGCTGGTAAGTAGTAAATCTATCAAATTGTTGTGCTATGTTTCTAATATTATCCTTAAATGTACTTAAAAGCAACATCAAGCTTTTGTATAATCAAGATGACTCCCAGTATGGAAAATGGTATTAATACAGTTCTAAGCTAGTGACACATGCCTCACATATAACTGATCATTACACCCGATAGCCAGGATTGAAATATCTGCTGGCAAACCTGTTTAACAGCATACCATCAGAATCCTGGCTATAGAGTGATGAGTAAGTGAAGAAAAAAGTTGAGATGCGAAACAATAACAAGGCAAAAATGCCTAAAATACAGCCCAATTCTGTATGCAACCAAGGGCAAAAAACTCAGCTTTCATTGGTTGCATCTTAAAACATGAGTGAACCAATTAGAAAACACTTCCAATACATGATTCAACATGTAATCCTGAAATGATTCAGAATCAGACTTGCATAGATAATGAATATTATGAGAACTGTTTCATTTTTTAATGAAACATATAACACTATGGTGTAATTAAAGGATTGTGAGTATTATTAAATAACTCATACAGATTGTTTTTCCATGAAAATAATGCAAACAAATTGATCTATATTTTATATCTAAAACATTTTAATAAGGCAAAAAAAAAATCTACTTACAAATGACAAAAAGCGTAACCTTTCTTTCCACAGGCTGACCCACACCATTTCTTGCATTACATGTGTAGTTGGATGTATCCAGGCATTCAGCATGCTCAATGATGAGTTGACTCTCATGTTCAGACAAATTTGTCTGTAAGACTCCCATAATTCCTTGCTTGGTCCATGTAATGTTTGATTCTGGATTACTGTCCACAAGACATCTGAGGATGGCAGTGGTGTTCTCATTCACAGTGTTGCCCTCTGCCACTGAAACATTTATTATCTCGGCACCATCTACAACCATATGAAGAATATTATAAGTCTAAACTAAATACTAATTAAAGTCAAACTCATACCGATTTTTCTCACTTCAGTATAATTATACTCAAGTAAACTCTATACAATTTACATGTGTTAATAATTAAGCATTGGTTACATTTGGTTATATTAGCAATGAATTAATCAATGACATTTCCACTATTATTCACTCCGTAAAAAAATTTATTTCTTCTCTGTCACATGGTATGATCTTTCAGAGTTTATCAGGAATGTTTTCCAACTTTTTTAAAAATGTATTACATGTCAAGGAAACTTATCTTATAAACTCTAGGAGAAATTATTTCTTTTTTCGAAAATATTTACTCCCTAATTCTTGTACAGATATATTTGGAAATGGGAGAAAACAGTGTCATCTTTCGAAAGCCTGTTAAGAAAACGTGATTTCAGTCAAATTTTATACAGAAATTGCTAATGAAGTACTTCTTCATCCTTGATTAGTTGCTGTAAATTAATGCAGATCTTCCAATACGAACTTATTCCTAACACTACATTTAATGTGAGCTTGACTGGTGTGTTAGTCCTTGTGTTTACCATTAAAGAGGTAGTAGTGAGAGCTATTTTGTAAATTAAATTAAATTATTCCAGATTTTATCAATATAAAGCTGCATTATAAACCGAAATGCAATAACAATAAAAGAGGAATGATGGTAACTGAGTAGGTGGATTATCAGACTTGTAATCAAAGGTCATGTGTTTCATACCCAACTATACCAAGTCTGGAGAGCTGCCTCTGTGTAAATTCCAAGGGAATGGCACTTGGCTCTTATTTCCTTGGCGTAAAATAACCAATAATGTAATAAAAGTGCTGATTAGATCAACAAATCAAACAAACAGTAATAATAGTAATAATTTGTTAGTCTCCTCTGAGGTCTCAACAATCTTTTAACAATCTACATGCATGTATCTTTGTAGCAAAGCATGTGTAGGAAAAATTAATATTATTAATAAATATTTAACAAGTTAACAATAAATAACCCTACGTTACTCTATTACTGAATCTTCTTATCAGCATCATCATGACTTATTTATGAAAGGACTGCATGCAAGACAATGTTGAAATCTCTACCAAAAACATTTGATTTTAATTCATAATAATAATATTATAGGTGTATAGCAATAATGAGGACTTTGTATAGCGCCTAATCTTTAGAAGCTCTAAGCACTTTACAACATCTATAATGATATGACTACAGAAAAACAAAACAACAAAAACCTTGAAATCTGAAAGGATTGCAAGACAACATTGAAAAGCTTTGACTTTAATTCATCCAAGTAAATTTGATGAGAAATGTCCAAGCGGCTTGAATAGACTGGACTGATAATTTTTAATGGTAGTTGCTCCAATAATTCATGATAGTGCTACTTTTATAACATTGCTCAGAAAATTGTCACTCAATGGCCATCATTCTGAAGAAACACATACAAGTTGTGAAGTTCATATAATATATCCTTGTTAGACGCAAAGGAAAGTCAACTTGAATATACTCTTCAAAGGCATCAAAACAAATTTCCGTCATGCTGTAATAAAAATGAAATGCTACTTAATATGGACAAATCCAAAGTTTTATTTATCACTACTAGACAGATCATGACTTTTATTATGACTGCATGTTCTAAGAAACAATTGTATGTATACACGACTGTATATCTCTTAGAAAAACAAAAACAATATTAAAAATAAAAAAAAGAAGTAGCCCCAAAATACATTTCCTACCATGATTTCAGTAAAATTTCAAGGGGCTAATGAGATAAGAAAACTTTCTTCCAATACGCATCTTTCTCCAACAAAAAACAATCCAACTTGGATATCAGACTAGGTAAGTAATGAATGTACATTTCAGTAATTATAGTAATCAAGACAAAACCTCCTAATGAGTACATCTTACATTGAACATTGAGGTAAGTAATGAGTATACATTTCAGTAATTATAGTAACAACACAAAACCTCTTTAGTGAGTACATCTTACATTGAACATTGAGGTAAGTAATGTGTATACATTTCAATAATTATAGTAACAACACAAACCTCTTTAGCGAGTACATCTTACATTGAACATTGAGGTAAGTAATGAGTATACATTTTAGTAATTATAGTAATCAAGACAAAACCTCCTCATGAGTACATCTTACATTGAACATTGAGGTAAGTAATGAGTATACATTTCAGTAATTATAGTAATCAAGACAAAACCTCCTAATGAGTACATCTTACATTGAACATTGAGGTAAGCAATGAGTATACATTTCAGACAAAACCTCTTTAGTGAGTACATCTTACATTGAACATTGAGGTAAAACCATTCCATTCCATTCAGGGATTCTTCATTCTCTCCACTGGGATGAATCTGGTTGACAGCTGCACACCTGTAAGTCCCCCGGTCATATCTGTTAATACTGTCTACTTTTAGCACAGATGTGTTATGTGAGAAAGTTGAATTATTATCTTTTGTCCATGATACAGACACTGGCAATGGATTGGAATCAATGTTACATGCTACTGAAAACAACTGCCCCTCTAAGACTGTCTTATTTCCAATTGGCTCTATGACTGGTCCATCTAAAATGAAAATACAATAAGATGTTCTTAGTCAAAAGCGTAGCACAAGTCATTGTTTAATTTCTTGGACTATTAAAATGTATCCTATTTGCAGACAAATATAGTTAAAAGTAATTAAGTTTTACAAAATGCAACTGTTTTTTCAGTACTTAAATAAACTTTAAATTGATGCTGCATGTTAACAAAACCATTGGAATCCTAACATCTAGTATATAATTAAATCTGAGTAGACTATTTAGCCCAATAATGGATAGCTGCATGAACACTTAGTAATACGAAGACTTTGTTTTTGGAAAAAAGTTTATAAGCAAGTTACAGCTTAAAAATGAAGTGATAATCAAAATAAGAACATCTTAAGAATAAATCTGCATGGATTTTCCACCAACTGGACATGTTTAGCATTACTTAACATCTAGCATGTGTTAGAATATTTTGCCTACTTTCAGTCAATTTTAACCAAGATTGACATACAATGCAAACTGATGAAATTAATTTACAAAGAACATTCATTTGGACAATCAGCAATATTCTCTTTGTGGTGAAGTAAAAATTAACGTTTGACTGGAATAGATTTGGCATGACAAAGAATCAGTAAAGGTGAACAGTTTTGAAAATACAGGTGCTATAGAGCAAACAAACAAAGTAGTATATACTGGAAATTATTTAAAACATAATATGCTCAACTTATTAACTTCTAACATGTCTAAGTAATAAAGATGTATTGAAAGGCACACTTTCTCCACATTAAATCATCACCTAGATCACAGAGAAAAGTCAATGTAAATGTGGAAGTCATTAAGAAATGCAAATCTTAATGCAAGGGTCTACATATTAAAATATTTTAAACTTGCTGTCGTCACTCTAAACATAATATTTTCATGATTCATAATATAGAATCAAGCATTCATCAGGTTACATTGGATTGTTTTGTAAGAGCTCAAGTAGTGGTGTAATAGTGGACTAAGTAACCAGGTGAAAAACATCTTCCAGGATGTAATTACTGTGGTCCTGGAACTCGACTTGATAACCAACTTGTTAATCAAGATCAGCCTAAACCAGGTGAATATCCAGTAAACGATATTGATAAAGCTTATCAAACTCATGATGTTGCATATAAAAGTAACGATCATCAGCAACGACATATTGTTGATGTGAAATTGATTCACGCGTTAAATTCTATCACCGATAAAACATTCAAAAAAAAATTATATAGCTGGTTAATAAAATCTGTGATGAAAGGTAAATTAGTATTGAAAAACAGTATTTAATTAAATGAAATCAATTTACTATTCTCCAAGTGGATACTGGAAAGGTAACACCATGATCAGTGAACTCGCCAATGCGGCAAAAGTCAAAAAGGTTAATGCGGCAGATTGGTTATCCAGGCAAGCGATGTGGCAAATTTATTTACCAACTCCCAAGAAATTTCATTTTGCGTCTTTTGATGTTAGCATTCCCAATGAAGTTCATCAGGCAGATATATTATTTCTGACCCCTGATACTGTAAATACACGATCTTACAAATGCTCGTTAACTGTTGTTGATATTGCGAGAATATACAAAGAAGCGATGCTATCAACTAAGACTTCAGCTGAAGAAGCCTCCGCATTTAAACGAATTTATCAATGAGGACCTCTGCGGTGGCCAAATCTATTGCAGGTCGATCCCGGTAAAGAATTTCAAGGTGAGGTATCATCAATGATGAAACAACATAACACCACTATCAGACGAGGACATACCACAATTCACAGCGATCAGATAATCGTCAAGCGATTTAATCGAACACTTGCAGATTGATTATTTGGATATCAGTACGCGAGAGAATTTATCAAAGATAAACGATCACGTGAATGGGTTGCAAGATTACCGAGTGTGATAACCATGTTGAATAATGAAATTACTTGAATGATCAATATGAAACCTGTTACTGCGATCACAAAAAATATATAAATGTATCTCAGCGTGATTTTCCAAAACAGACAGTATTAGGTAATGTCGTTGTGAGATATTTATATGAACCTGGTGAGCTTGAAGGTGGTAGGAAAAGGTCAACCGATCCTATCTGGAGTGTAACCACGCATAATATATCTAATGTTGTTACATCTAAAGGTAGACCAGCAGTCTATAGATTAGATTCAACCGCTCCTCAGCATGGATTTACATGTGAACAACTACAAGTGATCCCTGATAATACTCAATTACCAACGAGGGATCTTAACTAGGACTGTGATTTCGATTACACTCAAGGTAGGTCAATGCTACATTATCTCGTGTATGACCGCTCCTATTATCTTTTGTATCTATGGTAAATCGTTGCGGATCTTTACCCGACCACAACATTATACAATTACAGATCACGCAGTGGTTACCTTGTTATTGTTCTAATTTCAAAATAAATTCAACGTCGAGATCAAATTCTCTATTATTTTTTTTGTCGCTTTGTTTATACTTGGCGAGTTGTTTTTCTTATCATGGTATCATTGACAATATCAATCGATTAATCGGTACAGCTTTAGCATTAATACTATTACGTCGGAATTCATTCCAAAATAATTTGATAACTCGAGTTGTCTTACCACATTCTCCTGGCCCGTTCAAGTAAACAGTCTTATTTCTGGATATTGGATCATATACAGACGGTGACAATGATAATTCTGTTGTTGTTTCTCCGCGATAATTATCTTCGATGGTAACATCTGCCAATTCACAGTATCCATGTAATGTTTCCTCTTTTATTCTCCACGATCCCCACTCATTATTATCATTTGTAGTAAACGCTTCGACGGATTCAATATCTTCCCGGTTAAAGTAAAACGAATCTGTTGCAGATCTAACCGCGATGTTAGAAAATCTATTTATCATCGATAACAAATAAATTGAAGCATAAGCGAGCATCAAGGATCTTAAATGGGTGTACTGAGGTGATTCACTGTCAAAATAGCCAACAACAGTACCGATTTTTTCCCCGTTGGAGAAATATACATTTTGCTTTACTTGTGAATATATTGTTTTTTTTTGTCATATCTGCGATTATAAAATTATATTCTGCATCATCTAAAATCAATCTCGAATAACTTTACCGATTATTCGTCTTCCAAGATACTTTGTTAATCGGGTATCTTTATCATATCCAATGAGTATTTTGATAAAGCTTGTCACGCTCACGCTCACCTCTTTCTGTGCTCCAAACGATATAATCCCCTCGCTGACAACCAACGATATCAACATCTCGCAATCAAGCATAAATCGTAATAATACTATCGTTGCCCATTTCTTCTTTTAAAAGGTATACGAAACAAAACATAACAGATCAGATGAAGATTTTCAGCGATGCTAAACCATGTCACGTGAGCGAATCCCGTCATATCGAGATCAGGTAAAGGTCCATTTATGGCAACTCTAGTCATTTCATGAGTAGGATGATCAAACTGCGTAAAATATTCCTTACACTCGTCATACCCGAGAAAACTTCCTGAATAGCAGGAAATTATGTCAACAGAAATAACATCCTTGTAGTCATACTTGGTATTCCATAATCTACAAGGACCATATTCGAAACTGTTCAACTGTATATCAGATATAAATTCAAATCGAGTCGGTGACCATAAAATCATTTTTCGAGCAAAATGAGCTGCGACAGATGGAACAGTGAAACAATTACGTAATAATTCTTCTATGTTTGTTGATGAATATCGTGTAGTTAGTTCAGTCATTTTTCCATGAAGTGATTTAGTTCGGTATAATTCACCACTTGATCTTACAAATTGATCGTATTTGCTATCTTCGGAACTTTTAAATAGTAATACTTATATGTGATCTGTTTTACTTAACTTAATATAATCAAACATATTCCCGGAATAATATTTTACTGTGCGATCTTGTGGGAATATCCTTGCGGAATTTGTCCATGTATGGAAATTATGATCGATGATTTATAATCCGAGTTCTACTATTTTTATACTTTTGCGTGTATAATACTTCCCCGGTGATCGTTTTTACTGTTATCGGAAATCTTAATATTTGTTCTAATTCTGCAACCTCCTTTATTGAAGCTCCGGTATCCTTAACCCATTCTCCCAATTTATCTCTCATGGAACGTCTCAGATCAGATAAACCATTTCCTCGTTTTGCGTTTTTGAAATATTCAATAACACGTTCAGCTACACAATTCATCAACGATGAAACTCTCATCGGGGAAAGTTTATTGATGTCATGTGTTTCTTATCAGAAAAACTCCATAAACAACTATGGTTAACGGGTACGCTCATTCATAATATACTCGATCAATTCCGATTGACATTACTGTTCTAGTATTATTGTCAATGATCACTTGCTTCATTTTTGTTAATAAATGTTCTTGATTATTATAAACCTTCCAATGATATTTTTAAAGTTTACTGAATTTCACTTGAATATAATATTGCCTATCACGACGATTTATCTTGGATAATATTTCAGCTGCTCTGTCATCAGTCATAGTGTTATTATCGCGTGTTGTTTTATATGTCGACCACATATATTCCACTCCAACTCTGAGAAATTTATACTTTGCATGTTTGATACTTTTTTTGATTTTTGATTTCCACATTCGCGGTTGTATTCTACCATCAAGGTCAAAAGCCTTCCTCAGAGGATACGGCATTATGTCAGCAAATTTGGAAATATCTTCCATATATTTATTAGGCAAATATATATTCAATTAAATTTATCGATAATATTAGCATATCAATGGTACAAAATTATTGCAAATGGATATTAAAAGGAACAAAAGGATTGTGTTAAAAAAATGCATGCGGGAATACTGCGCTGGTCACAATCAAGATTTCAAACGAGGTTTTCGAGGTTTCGTCAACTGCATTAAATGTGGGAATGATATATGAGGTAAAACGCGATTATGCTATAATTGTGGTGGCAAAAAATTCCGAGAGCTTGTTAGACATTATGCAAAGAAAAATAATGTTGTATTTGATGAACAAGACTATATTACAGAGAGTTATCGCAATAAACAATTAAATAGTTATTTTGCTTAAGATATATAATGAATCAAATTGAATTCATTTCTCACCCTGTTACGAAGCTTCTCGTTGTGGAATAATTAGACATTGTAAACAAAAGGGGAAAATTGCTTTGATTAATAATAGAGGTTATATAACAGTTAGTGTCGGTGTCAGTGGGAAACCATATTACGCTCACCAATTTATTTATGATTGTTTTAACGGGCTGATCAATAAAGGTTTTGTTGTTGATCAAATCAATGTAAATCCTCTTGACAATTGCGTAGATAACTTGAGAGTTGTTACTCCAAGTGAAAATTCTCTAAATTCAAAGCCGAAAATCAGAACCCAATTATGATGACCTGTAACCATGTTCATCGATAGCAAGATTATCGAATTACCATCAATAAATTCCACAGCTAAATATTTTGATATTCAAATTGCATCTGTACAACGCATCACGAATGATATAGATTTAACAGCATATTTAAAAAAATACAATATATGGGTATCATTTACATACACGTGATTATTTATCTGACAATTACAATTATTTAGATGATTTATTATAATATATGGACAACAAATCGCAAGAGTTAATGAATGCAGCTCGACAAAATATTATAAACCATTTCGATGTATTCATACAATTATTTAGACAAATGAATTCCTATAGGTATATGAATTATGAAAATATTGCTGAATTGATAATCGAATATGATCGAAAAATAGATTTAGTTGGTGACAGCACAATATTCACCAGCAAATTCATCACTGATGCATACGAGGGTGTTAAATCGATGCAAAATAATGGTATACCATAACATAAAAATGAATACCGGATAATAAAAAATATTACTGAGGAGCAAAATAAAATTGTTTATCGAAATCAGGACAGATTGAAATCACTAATACCAGTTTCAAAGCTTATCAAAAGAATATCCAATGACATCAACAACGTTTTCAAAGATCGATGACGAGAAAAGGTTATAATCGCAGAATTCGAAAAGATGCTGCTCGATTAAGGAAATTTAAATATATCCTTGGAATTTTTTACAATGCTGCTAAATTCACGATCATATTTACAATTTTGCTGAGTCTTCTTGATGTTCGCTGTTAGTTTTTTATTCTGGATTAAAAGATCATTATATCGAGTTGATAATTTTGCATTCTTGGTAGTTAATTTTTCAATCGTGGTGTTATACCTGTTGTTTAATATTTGTTGTCTTTTTTGTTCATTTTTATTCTTTTCTATGGCGGTTTGAAACTATTCCTGTGTAGTTTTTAACCTGGTGATCTCTTGATCGTATTCAGCTTAATTTTTTTCTAACAGTGATTGTAGTTGATCTCACTGATTTTTCAAATTAACAATCTTATTCTTTCTCGCGGTGATATCCTCTCGTAAGTTTCGATTACTAGCTTTAAATTCTCATTGGGCCGCGCATAATATTTTTGTTGTTCAGCGTTACCTTGTGTAACCGCGCTTCTTGGTTCCAGTGCCCATATTTTATATAATCGTGATAATCCGATTTTATATTCTGTGGCAACTTCAATGTAATGATTTTTTTCGTCATCAGAAGACACATAAGTTGGAATTCACATATATACTACAAGCAAAAAAAATGATAAAATAATAGTATAGAAATTATAATTATAAAATTAATTAATTATAACTTATGTAATTATAAAATTTTAAAAAATCATGGTACATAATAATTTTGGAAAAAATCATAGTAATTTTATCTTGTAATTTTTCATTTAAGATTTATTGATGCTATCCTCCGATTTCCTTTACAAGATTTCATTAGCGCGATCGCAGGGAATACACGAGTGAGCATAATTTAAAGTCTGATTACGTATACACGAAATCATAGTAACATGTTCTCGCTGAAGTTGATCTAAACTCACATTGCCAAATTCATCGATGATTATATTAAAATTTCAGGTGAGCAAATTTGAAAATGAACATCTGATCGCGTCTTCAAGTTGTTGTTTATCATGAACAAATATCATCAAGTGGTGACACATTATGTAATGTAATGTTATGATTTTAATTGTGGTAGATTTTTCACAATTTCACATCAAGAGTAATCTGCAATTGCGCCTCGGATAAATCAATAAGGTTAGACATTTTATCGACGAGTTTAAAATTTATTTTTTATATCCAAGGATTATAGAATCATAAATATACTGTCTTAACCGGTATTTGTACGATTAAACTTCTATGAGATACCTGAGGAGTGAAAGTATATAAAATATATACTTATATTATATTCTGGTAATTTGAAATTAGGTAATTCGGCTTCTATTAACGAGAATGCATCTATAAATGTTTGTTTATTTATGTTACTCTTATCATTAATTATTACCTGAATTAATCGCCCGAGATATACTTCATATAACATCTCATATAACATCTCAATGTGTTTGATAATTTCACTACATGAACTTGTTATATCAAAGAGATGTTCTTTCTTGGAAATATTACTGTAGTAATTGTGTTTGATGTAATTGATTAAATTCTTTAAAATATGTAATATTATTTGTTAATTTAAAATTATAACCTACAGTAATACCCCCTTATCTCGATGGGAGAGGAGGATCCAAATCAAAATCCAATATCATGGACAATTCAGCCCGCTCTCTGCTCAATTCTAAACCTTTATCATCAACAGTAAAATACTCATTAAAGTTTGAATTTTTTAGACCAAACAAAATTTTCTTTATATGATGGATTAATTTCATGGTATGAATATTTATCTGTGGTATAATCCGATTTTTTTTCTCAGGTGGATGAGGTTTATCCGCGGTGTTTTTTCAGGCCATCCTAATATGGTTCTGATTGACGAGTTATATATATGTCAACGGCATAATCAGGTGAATTTATCTCGATCGCAGTTGAAAATGATGGTTTGTGAACTGTTATAGCGATTGTTGATTCGAGTCCTGTGAGAGAATTTTATTTTTACGTTGAATTCCATTGTCGATATCCTCGATGTCATATCTTCCCTTGGGAAGATATAAAGTTTGCCATATAGGAGTTTCACCGGCTTAGTTTTATTCGCGAACATAAGCGTAGCACTGGGCATTCTACCAGCAAATGATGTTGACCGGATATTCAGCCAACTATTATACACTCATACTTGATTAAGCGCGACTTCTTTTACTGGAATCGCTGTTGGGAAATCTACACTGAATTCAGATTTATTTGATGTTATTGATATCATCATTGTTCTCGGCGGGGTCCTGTCTGCGACTATCTGCTGAAGTAATTTTTGTGGCGTTGACATTATCAATATTATATTTTTCTAATTTTGACATCGCGATATCATAAATGTTAGTCATCGCAGAGAATTCACTATCGGATATTATCATGTCATCGAGACTGGACGATATCAACGATGACATTTATGAGTACACGGTTGATGCTGTATGTAATTTAACCATAAAATCGTGTAATTTATTTTGACTACACAAAGATATTGTTTATGATGATACAGAGAACTCCTGTGATCACTGTCGCTGTTGAAATACAAATAGTAACAACTACAAGAACAATCATCGTAATCGACGATAATAATAAACCGGTTCGAGCGATAACATCTGAAACCGAATATACGATTATGTCAATGCGGGTAATATGCATGCGATATTTGTTTACTTTCATTTGATATACATCAACAAGATTTTTTAGCTTAGTTTGCAGCTCTCGGATTTGATCCTATTGATACTGTTGGGTAGTCATCATTTAACTATATTGTTTACTTGAATCAATTACAAATTCTACATACCACGTAACCGGCTCTCAAGCTAATTTATCATCTGCGGTAGTTTATCCTAAATAGCCTAGTAGATCTCTTTTCTAATACCGCGCTTATAATATTAACACTAGTAGATGAATTCGATGATATGTTAAACTGCATTGGTGAAACTAAGGTTAATTTATAGATACCTTTGACATCAGCGGTAACAACAATAATATTAATTGTTGGTGTCCAGACAAAAGATCCATGATATATCGAATACACATTATTGAGCTTTTGATCATGTGCGATTTTAACCTTATCGAGTCGAGCAGCGATATCAGGTAAATCATCGACGATATCATCATGCGTTTTTTTACCGTGTCGATGGCTGTTTTAATATCAGCGAATTTCATAGGGATTAATAGTTGTTTACCAAAAAAGTCATCTACGGTGTCAACAACCTTTCTAAACTTTCTTTAAAGACATGTATATAAACCTACATGAGTATCATACTAGGATCGTAGCTTGTTAGTGTATCATCGTTGGTTTTATAATCAGATCACAATGTTGTTAATTTGTCATCAATGATTTTAATATCGATGAGTTTCATAGAAACCACCGGTGGATTTCCTATAAAACCTAATATGAATCTATATATTCATGATAAGGAACTAAAATATCCAATAGACACAATGACATGAGTATCATACTCGGATTGTAGCGTTGTTAGTTTATTTTCCGCGGTTGAAAAAAAAACCCACCAGGTTTAATCCCGTAGTTGGAATCAAACAGCGCGATAGAATTTTCTGATACATCATTAGATTTAACTAAAAAATCATTGAAGGAAACATTACTCATTTTAAATTTACCCTGTCGGTCTTGAAATACAAAAATTTCATCCGGTTCTACGCTTGTCAGGTTTAATTTTTGAGACATTTCGTTGTTGATAAGTGTTTTGACAACCTTAAGTCAAACTCCATTGGTGGTTTATCCTTGCGAGAGAGATTTTCCCCATATATCTACCAGTATACATTTAAGATCTCTTTAAAAAGTTATCGCTGGTGTATTCATGTACAATTTTATGAGGCGGTTGATGTTGATATAGCTCTAAGAACATTAATAACCTCTTGACCGCATATCGGAGGATTGGTCATCGTTTGTGTTGCAACGTCAAATACCATACCCTCACTTTGTGAGGAATATTTAATCGCGCTATATATTTTTTGAAATTCTTTAGGTGGTGCTTAGCCCATAAGAGTCAAAATAAATAATTCCTCTTGGGTCAATCGCGTATGCAACCCAGCGAGTTCAAGGTCCGGTGTTATTATCAAGATTAATAATACCGGTTTCAGTATTTGCTGGTGGTTGTGGTAAATGGTCTCGCATAAAAACACCTCTAAAAAATTTTATATTATATTTTTGGGCAGCTTCGATTAAATCAAAATTTACAACAGTGTTATGAACAAACGCTTCCTGGGAGTCTCAGGCAGGCTCCGTATCTCGTAAAACAACTGCCTGGTAGACTTATACCCTTTCCCTTTTTTATAACCTTTTACAGTAGCTTTCTTTAATGCCATTCCAGCAGCCGTTCCAACAGTACCAGTAGTAGAGAGGGTGAACAGACCAACTTTGTATGCGTCAACGAGGCTTCCTTCTCGTAAATATATAATAGAGAGGACTATTTGACAAACTGAGGCTTCCTAGTAAATATATTTAATAGAGGGGTCGATTCGTCAAACTAAGGCTTCCTCGTAAGGGACCATTTGACAAAAAAAGGACGCCATTGTCGTTGGAAGTCACCATCTCTGCTGCTATGGGTTAACAATTCTTTACGAGATTCATGTAAATGATTTTAACCTAATATTTGATCAAGTCCGATACGATATCTTGATCTAGGATCTGACAAATTTATTGTCACAAATCCATGTGGGATTGACTGAACGCGACTAAAGAAATTTCTAAAGAGATTATGTTTCATATCACCGCAGCACCAAGTTTGCCAAATATTTCTAAGAGTATGTGTACCAACTCCGTTGAATATAGCAAGAATATTGCAGTTATCTCTGATTACTTTTGGTATTTGTGTGTATTGTTGAGTGACATATATCACGTTCGTTTTTTTATGCCTACCTCTGGAAACTATCCTAGCGGGATTCTTTTGATTGTCTAACATGATATCATCATATACGACTAAACTGTTAATATCTCCATCAATATCATCAATGTTCGGTGCTTCATCGATATCGGTTATAAACTCAATAATACCCTCGCCGGATTCTTCAACCGCTTTGTCGTTAAAATCTTTAAATACATTGTAACATCGCTGATCATCTAGACTTGGAGCTATCAAATACAACTTGTCCCATTTCATCTATCTCGTTATTAAATTAAGTAACAATTGTGTTTTGCCACTTCCAGATGGTCCGATTATAATCATTCTAATTGAATTCGGTAACATCGCATGGTGTTTAATAGGTTCTCGTCGTTGGGTAGCTGAATAATCAATTACATTCATGTTATTATAAATATATTATGGATCTATATTGTGTGAAATGAAAGAAGCGTACTGGTAAAGATGACTTGACGACGATTACAACTAAAAATAACCGATCAGCACATTCTGGTAAGTGTGTACAATGTAGTACAAAAAAATTTAGATTTCTTTCCAAGGGTTTTAAAAAAAACGAGGAGGTGATATTGCAGCCAAGCTAGCTAAACTCCCGGGAACACCATGGGCGAAGTATCCAGGAGAAAAACACCTTCCAGGGTATAGTTATTGTGGACCCGGGAGGAGACTCGATATTAGACTCGATGATCATAACCAACCCAAACCCAGTGAATATCCAATAAACGCCATTGATAAAGCATGTCATGCTCATGATGTCGCTCATAAAAGCAGCAATCTGCAACACAGACATCTCGCAGATGTAAAATTAATTCATGCATTGGATTCTATCACTGATAAATCCTTCAAAAAAAGTTGGCTTCATGGTTAGTAAAATCGGCTATGAAAGGTAAATTGATGTTAGGTGCCGGTAATTAATAACAACATGGAATATATTTATTATTCTCCAAAAGGATACTGGAGGGGTAAAGCAGCAATCAGTAAACTCGCTAGCGCCGCAAAGGTGAAAAATACCACTGCAGCGGATTGGTTATCCAAACAGGCGATATGGCAAATTTATTTACCGCCACCTAAACGAATTAACTACTCGCATTTTGGTGTGACCGTTTTTAATGAAGTTCATCAAGCTGATATATTATTTCTGCTGCATGATGGTGGTTACAAATATGCGCTAACCGTAGTTGATGTTGCGAGTCGATACAAACAAGCAGGACTGCTAAAAACAAAATCATCAACTGAAGTGGCTTCTGCATTTGAAAGAATTTATCGAAGGGGTCCTCTGCGCTGGCCAAATCTATTACAAGTTGATCCTGGCAAGGAATTTCAGGGTGCAGTGTTATCAACAATGAAGCATCATAATGTCACCATCAGACGAGGGAATACTGCACTACATCGCAATCAGGAAATTGTTGAACGATTTAATCGTACACGTGCTGAGCGGTTATTTGGATATCAATACGCGAATGAATTTATTCAGGATAAACGATGTCGTGAATGGGTCAAGAGATTACTAGGCGTAATTACCGCTCTGAATAATGAGGTTACTCGAACGATTAATATGAAACCTTACAACGCGATTAAAAAGAACTATATACCCGTACAACCGGAAAAAGATTTTTCAAAACAACCAATACTCGGCAATGTCACTGTTAGATATTTATATGAACCAGGAGAATTCGAAGGTGGCACAAAAAGGGCTACTGATCCTATTTGGAGTGTTAATGCACATAAAATATCTAGTATAACACGATCTACGGGTAGACCAGCAATCTATAGACTGAATTTGACCGCACCTCAGCGAGGATTTACTCGTGAACAACTACAAGTGGTACCCGAGGATACTCAATTACCGCCATGTGGTCTTAACTAGCACCTCTTCGTCTATTGCACTCAAGACTAGTCAGCATCACATTATCTCTAGTATGACCTACGCTGCTATCTTTTCTGTCTACGGTAAATTATTGAGAATCTTAATCCGACCAACACCAACTCATTATACAATTGCAACTCGCGCAGTGATTATTATGTTGTTGCTTCAGCCTAATTATTAATTTGGCATCAATATTAAATTCTGTTATTTTTTATCCTGCTGTTTATAACCAGAAAGTTTTTTTCTTATTATGTCCTTGACACTGTCAAGGCTGACAATATCACTTATTGTAGTGTCAATATCATCTAAAACAACTCTTCGAAGCTGATTTATTCTTCATACTCTGGACACTGCGAGATAAGCTAAATTTGACCACTTGATGTGATTATCTACCATCCAAACAATTGTATCTGATATAGTCAATCCCTGTGAAGAATGTATCGTCGCCGCGTAACCTAGCGTCCATGGGGATTTATCAGCATGCAATGCATCTTCGACGACACTGATATCAACCAACACAATATCATTTAACACTAAATTCTGCTTTTCACGCTGTCCTGGAATATCAACTTCAATATTCTGTTTTCGTGTATCCGAAGGCCTATAACACAATGGTACTGGAAATGTTGTAAATTTTTATTTATGCAATTCAAATAACTTCACCTGAAGTGTATCTCTGACTATTTTTCTACTTGCGATTATCAAAGCATTTGTTCTCCACGCTTCCCAAAAATCTTTTAATGGGGTTTCTGAAATTATTTCACGCGCTATTTCACATTGGATTCTATCAGGTTGTAATCTGATTAGTTTTTGGAACTCGCGTAATTGTTCATCAAGTGCTCTATTGATCGGTGTTAATTTCTTCATAAAGAGTCTACAAAATTTTCAACCAATCATGCGGCGATAAACCGACAAATGGTGGTGGTTGACCATTATCGCCTAACATTATTACTTTTGTATTCGCTAACAATAACCAATCGAGAAATCTTTGTAATACATCTAATGACACCGTGCATATCTCATCCCAAATAATGACTTCAAGAATAAATTTCTCACCCATTCGTTCAGGAGTCCATTCATCGTCTTTCCATCGAAAGAAACTGATAAGTACAGGCACTAATTCCTCGTTGTTTCATCTCTCTGGCGAGCCTGTGGGATGGTGTTAATACAATCATGTTTGATTTGGAAACGCTAGCGTTTCTACGAAATAACTCAATTGCACAATTCATCTTTCCTGACCCTCCACAGCCGTTTAGGTAGCTGGTTTAATATCTACATATTGGATCAGATATCAGCGCTACATTAGATAGCTCTGATATCTGATTATTTTTTAAATATTTATCTTCAATCGTAACATCTGCTGATTTGGAATAGTCACGCAGTATTTCCCGCTTAATTCTCCATGATCCCCAGCTCTCGTCAGAATTAGTGAATTCAGCCACTGCTTCTCGATGTTTCGCGTCTATATAAAATGAATCAGTGGTTATTCTAACTGCGGTGTCAGGAAATCTATTTATCATCGAAAATAAATTGATAGAAGCATAAACTAGCATAGACGCTCTCAAATGTGTATAATGAAGATTTTCTCCATCTGCGTAAGTAACAATTGTACCAAATTTTGTTTCATTGGACAAGAAAGCGTCTTTACGATCGACATATATACCCTTAGATATTATATCCGCGATTATAAAATCGTACTCAACGCTATCTATAATCAACCGTGAAGAATATTGTTTATTGTCGTATTTTCCACCTTGAGTATTATTCTACCAAGATCCTTTGCGTCTTTATTTCTAACTTCAAATAACTGTTTGGACCATTCCACGATATATTCTTCGTCAAGATCGGGAAACTGTTTTCGTTGTTCGCTGATTATACTATCTAGATTGGGTTGTGGTAACCAGACTTCATTCTGAGCTCGATAGGATATAATCGCTTCACTGACAATCAGCGATATCAGCATTCTACAATCAATCATATACCGTAACAGCACTATTGGCATCCAGTGTTTTTCAGATATATGTCTACCAATCCAAACATAACACCACGGATGAAGTCCTGTAGCCAATTCAAATGATACCACACGAGTGAATCTGGTTAAATCAAAATCAGGCAGTGATCCATTAATCGCAACACGGGCCATCTCGTGTGTGGGAGGTCCAAATCGCTTGAAGTATTCAGCGCATTCTCCGTACCCAAGAAAACTTGCCGGATAACACGCAACCATATCAACTGAAATAATAGTTTCAGCAGTGTATTTTGTATTCCATAATCCACCGTGGTTAAATTCTATACAACTTGATTTGGGGTCTGTGAGAAATTCAGCTCTTGTTGGTTTCCATGTGTTTCTCTTTCTCGCAAAATGAGCTGCAACCGAGAGAATAGTCAATCAGTTTGTTAGTAATTGTTCGTCGTCGAAACTCTTCGAGAAACTACTAGCTAGTTTCTTCATCGCCTCATGGAGGGCTTCAGTGCGGTATAATTCTCCATTGGGTCTTACAAATTGATCGAATCTACCCACGGAGTTAAGTAACCACACTGATAAAGGATCGTTTTTACTCAGTTGGTGAATAAAATCAAATAGTTTTTCTTCTCCGGAGAACTCTACGGGTATATATTTTATGGTTCTATCCCGCAGAAATATTGTTATTGCAGGTGTCCATGCGTGTTCATTATGATCAATAATTTTGATTGGAGCTCCTCTCGATTTGTATTTCGGTTCGTATAATATCTCGCCTGTTATGGTCAATACCAATATTTGGAATTTTAGTATTCGTTCTAACGCTGCCACATTTTGAATTGTTGCCCCCCGCTCCGTTACTGTTAGTCCCCACTCGGTTATTTTTTTACGTCTTAGATCAGTGAATTTATTTCCATGCAGCGCATTTGTGAAGTGTTCCAATATTCATTCTGCTACACAATTCAATGACTACAGTTTCATCTGTGCTTGTTTTTCAATACTCGGTTTATTATTTAGCGGATATATCCCATAAACAACTTCTGTTACAGGATAAGATCTTTTGTAATACGGTTTGTCAATTCCAGTCAAAATTCCTGGTTTTGAATCTTGACTCACATTGACAGTTCTTTTATCCTTCAAGATGGGTTCAAATTTATCCCGAATAATCCAATCTCCTGTGTCTGAATGGATAATGAATTTTATTCTAGAAAATACCTTTTTCGCCCAAGATGTGAGATTATCACTGCTGCTTTTTTATTGTTCATGGTAGTATCAACGCTACCATCAATTCGAAATGTTGACCAACAGTGAGATTCTCCATCGTGTTTGAATTCATTAAAACAATCACGGATTTTACTTATCATGGTTCTATCACGAATTTTACCCTTTGGTGTATCAGAGACTCTATCGAGATTGAATTTAACATTTTTCCAGGGCTTAATTTTTGATAATCTCTCGAATTCCTTCATATTATAATTAAAACAAGTATTTAAATAGAGAATATATATATATATATATATATATATATATATATATATATATATATATATATATATATATATATATATATATATATATATATAATGAATCATTGCAAATGGCTTATGATTGGATCAGTAACCCTGTGTAACAAATCATGCAGAAAGGAGTTCTGTGGGTATCATATGCAAAAATTTCGGCGTGGAAGTCTTGGTCCGATTCCTTGTATAAGATGTGGGGTAGGGGTGCGAGGAAAATCACAGTTGTGTCTCAGTTGTGGTGGTAAGCGATTCAGAGAGCTGAAGCGTTATTATGATAAGAGAGTAAAAAACTTCATTAAGAATTCCGTCAATGACTCTACCTCTGACAGCGTCAACGACAAAATCATAAGAACTCCTCAAGACATTAATAGATTCCAAAGTAATAATTCAACCAAACAATGAATTAGACAAACAATAGTATAGTATATAAATGAACCAAGAATTCTGACCACACCCTGTGATTGCGAACTATGAGGCATCCCGTGATGGTACTGTCAGACGCCGTAGATTGAAGAAATCACTTGGATTGATCGTGGTTTTGTTATCGATCACATAAATGGTATTAAGACTGATAATTCTTTATCAAATCTACGAGCTGTTACGCCGAGTGAAAATAATGTGTTTGATAAAACTGGTACTTATAAATCAATTGGGAAAAGACCCGTAAAATCTTTTAATACAACAACTAACGAACAAATTGTATTAAAATAAATTGGTGAGGCTAGTAGGTATTTTGATATTTGTAGAGCTTCGGTACGATATGTTGCAGACAATATAACCAAGACGGCGATTTCAAAAAGGACTGGACAAAAGATTCAGTTTTCGTATGTCTAATCGTGTTTTATACTATTGGTTATTAAGGGAGATAACTCGTCTGGGTATATAACGGCTTAAGAAGGAGTTACGGATCTCAATCGCTATGTCACCTGATTTCTGATTGGTTGATTTTTTATTACCACGACAATCTTTTTTGTGGGGAAACGAATTAAATACGCAGTGTTTACAAACAATTGTATTCTTTTTTTTTCTTTCAAATATTCGGTTCTGCTTCAATATTGTTAGTAAGTACAACAAGGATATATAGATTCATCCACGTCATTCATTGTCTTGTATAGTCAGTCTGAGCTAGTATTGGTCGGTTGTCTACAGTTACCAGCGCGCGTAACATCTCTTCGTTATTGATTTATACACATTATACCTGTAAAACAGTTACTGCAATTATCTGAAAATGAATCAAATATACAGTGTTTACAAACGTTCGGCTCTGCTTCAATAGTGTCATTAAGTAAAGTATATAGATTAAAAATAATATGATTGTGGCATCTATAATTCACATGGGTTTGACATACATCTGTTGGTGTTTGACTTCCGCCTATCTGTATTAGCTTACCTACATATTATAAGAACCGTTAGCTCAGTGTAAATACAATTATTTTGTAAGAAAACGAATAAAATATGCAGTGTTTTACAAATAATTGTATTTTTCTTTTTTCTTTTAAGTATTCGGTTTTGTTTCATACACAAAGATATATAGATTCGGTTTTGGTTTGTGATCGATCCATTGACGTCATCACACCTGTTCGCTATTGATTGTATTAGCTTACCTGTATATTATATACCGTATATAATAACCGTTAGCTCAGTGTAAATACAATTATTTTGTAAGAAAACGAATAAAATATGGTGTGTTTTACAAATAATTGCATTTTTCTTTTTTCTTTTAAGTATTCGGTTTTGTTTCATACACAAAGGTATATGGATTCGGTTGATCCATTGACGTCATCACACCTGTTCGCTATTGATTGTATTAGCTTACCTACATATTTTATTCAAAAACATATATCGTATATAATAACTGTTAGCTCAATCGGTAACATGTCGCGGTGCCATACTAGCGGTCATGGTTCGAAAATCGTAACAGGCATTATTGCCAGCGATGCCGACAGATGGTTTTAATTGGGGGGTGGGGTACCTCCAAAATTCAAATTGCAACCGCATAAACCAACCACACCACGCTATGGTGTAAATGATTTTTCATTCAACCCAGGGTGATTTTGTGGGGAGTATACTGTTGCAATTTGAATGTAGGAGTGTCATCATTCATTTCATTCATTGTTATATGTCGTATTGCCCCCTGTGCTGTCCCTTATCATTAATTCATTGTTATATGTCGTATTGTCCCCTGTGCTGTCCCTTTTCATTCATTCATTGTATATATCCATCCATTCATTTAATGTTATATGTAGTATTGTCTTGTGCTGTCCCTTATCATTCATCCATCCATTCATTCATTATACAACTGCCATTTGGAGTATATGTAAATGTACCGTCCTATATGTCCATTCACTAAACATATCCTCTTGTGATTCTAATCCGTTATTTGACTGGTTAGATTCACTCTTAGGGGAATATGCTTCGTGATATATAATTTATTGTTTGTGCTGTCCATTCACTAAACATATCCTCTTGTGATTCTAATCCGTTATTTGACGGGTTGGATTGACTCTTAGGGGAATATGCTTCGTAATAAATGTGCTGTCCTTATACAATTGCCAAAACACTCGAAAGGAATTGTATAATCATTCATTGACATCATTCATTGTATATGTATGCCTAGAAACTACCTAAAACCATAGTAATGGCATTGTGCTGTCCTTAACATGTTTGTGCTGTCCCTATACAATTGCCAAAACACTCGAATGGAATTGTATAATCATTCATTGACATCATTTATTGTATATATCCATCCTTTATGTATGCCTAGAAACTACCTAAAACCGTAGTAATGGCATTGTGCTGTCCTTAACATGTATGCCTAGAAACTACCTAAAACCGTAGTAATGGCATTGTGCTGTTTAAAAAATGGGTCAAAATTGACCCCAATTTTTTTGTTTTTTTGTATTAGAAATATGTATTATCATATATGAATTCTGAAAATATGAATAGGATTATATCCGAGATTTCAAAATTGAAAAAACAAGAAATTAAATTATCTGACAATTTAAACTCTGACCAAATTATGTCTGACTTTCAAAATATAGAATATGGTATTATAACTAACAAATATATGCTGCCAAAAAAGTATGCGCTAATAAAAAAAATCCAGAATTCTATTCGGGACTCTCTTGCATTTTGTAGTGACGTAAGTCTGTTTGTCACGTTATTTACTATCGTGGAAGGAATACAAAAAGAATTGGGCCGGGATTATGAATTGAAAAAGGAGGTTAATTCGAAGATTAGAAATATACAGGCGTTAATTCAAGAAAATGAAAAATACCAGATGGATACAACTGACAATTTGACATGTATTGCGCGTTAGTAAAATTCTCGCACTGAGTTGACAGATGTTGCAAATACAATGGAAGGTGTGTAATCAATACCAGCTTTGATCAATGAACAAGGAAGTAAAATTAACTGAAAAATATTTTAGTGAGTGTTTTTTTTTTTTTGTTGCTTGTCTATCTGAGTCGGGTTAAAACGTAGAAATCATTTGATGATGACAAAATCACTACATTGCACATTAATTGGAAATTGCTTTACTGTTTCAATAATGGTCAACGAAGCATTAACAACTAGATTAGCGAGGGAAAGATTGGCTGCAATTAGGAAATTCTTACCAATTCGCGACTCTGTCAGAAGTAAATTAAAAGCCAGACAGAGTCTTCAGACTGACTTTTCAGCCGGAACTGAAGATTTGTTTAGGCCGATAACTACGGCAACACAAGGGGTAATATCAGCCACTAAGCGAGCTATATACGGAGATGTCCCAAAAGAAGGATCAGGAAAAGAAGCTTCTGTACTTCCTATACTTGAAAAAATAGCAACGGAAACTGAAAAAACATCAGCGTTGTTAATAAAACCCCCTCGTCTTCCTCCTAGTCCCAAAAAAACGAGTGTTTCTTTAGTGGATAAATTTACAGAGACTGCTAAAAGACTAGTGAACAAAAAGGATTATTACGATTTAATTGATTTTGCTGTTGACAGCTATAATTCAAGGGGGAAGTATTTAGCAGGCGAGTATAAAGACGATCCAATATCACCCAATGACTGGGCTAATGCGTTTTATGAAATAAATACTGAGGGTTTAGATAAAAGGTTGAAGGAGTATAGTGCCTTCAAAAGAGAATTTGATTATTATAGAAAACAAGAACGACAACAAGAAAGAAAACGCCAAACACCAACACCAAAACGAAAAAAAAACCTCAATGGGATGATGATTACCCCTTAGGCGTTTACAATATGATGATGATGAACAGGATGCAACCGAGAAGGGATTTTCTGGGAGTGGAATTTCAGGTAGTGGTCTAGTTAGTTGCCCTGGTAATATTCTTGGTGATATAACATGATTAGAAGTTCTCATCGGAGGAAAACGAGCTGGAAATAACTCACCGGAAATAATTAATGAAGCAGCTGTTATTTGTAGGCGGTTATTTCAAGGTGGTATCATGAGCATTGATATATATCGAGATTTCATTAACGAGTTAGCAAAAAATCCTACGGATTTTCACCATCATGGTTATCACAGTGACTAATCTGATGACGAAGTCATCGCATTAAGTAAATGTAATTTAAATAAAATGATCATACACTACAACCATGATAAACCAACTAGCGTCTATGTAGTAAACTCGCGGTTTCCAGTTTATAGAGTGTACTATGGTGATGGTCTCAGTGATACAATTGCAGGGTTATTTGCAAGAATGGCTCCAAAAGTTGCGCCGCTAGCAAAACAATTATCAATGAAAGCCATTGATGTTATTCGTGATAAGGGTGTTAGCGCTGTTGGAGGTCTTGCCGGAAAAGCGTTTTCAGCCACGAAGGATAAACTAATAGCGCTAGTTCGGCGGTGAAGGAAACCATCATTGACGACTCCATCGTTACCGTTACCATCTATAGCGGAAATGCCTGTGACTGTTAGTAAAATAATAAATAACGCAGTGGATCAGAAACTAGCGTAGCTGGTGACTAACGCCCAAGATAACATAACCGCAAATATGATAGCGGGAAGTGGCTTAAAATAACCACGACGTGGTCGACGACGATGATTTAGACCTTGATAAATATAAAAAAATGTTCAAACGGTCACCTGATCCAGCGTTTGATATGGACGCCCCAGTGCGCAAGGATGATTCTGTACGCGATTATCAATTTTATGCCTATCCCGCAATACAACCAAATCTTCGATCAAGAATTGAACTTCAAGTTCATGATACAAGCAAATACTTTCTACCGTGTGAAGCGTTTATTGAAGTAGAAGGAGAACTTGTAACAGATGTTGCAGCTAATACAGCATATGCAGATAACCCAATTCTCCGAGTGGGTTTGTCAATAATGGTATCATGGCGTTATTTTAGTAGTGCTAGATATCTCATCGATGGAAAAGAAATTGAAACCATTGATAATAATGTTGATATTGCCACAGCAATAATAGGGTTAGCGAGATATTCCGATGATTATACAAGATCAGTGGGTCCATCTATGATGTTCGCTAAGGATATTACTGATCACCCTAATCACTCACCGTATATTAAAATACGGACAGCGCAAGCTACTGCAGTAGATCCACAACCAATTGATGATTCCTATGAACACAGAGCAAGACCAGCAGCCGCATTTGATATTGTCAGAGGCGCTAATCCCAATTACAATTTAGGATATGCAACACACAAAGCAATGCTACAACATCATCCACGATTTTCATGCGCGATTCCACTGCATCATATATTTGGATTCTGCAGAAATGTCCTAAAAGTCATCTATGGAGCAAAGAATACGGTAGTACTCGTGCAAAATGGTACTGATAATGATGCAATCTGGCGTGGTGATGAAGCTGGTCTTGCTGCCGGTAAAGTTATTTTATCAAAACTATCCCTATGGATGCCAGAAATGACTCAATCAATTACCACGGAGGAGCGATTACTATCATTTATGGACCAAGTAGGAAAATCGTTGATAAGATGGTTATCGGTGTCCACAGATACTATAGATTCTGATATTAATGGTACATTTACATGGCACTTGGCAGCGCGACAAGGAATTTCAAGTCCGCGTCATATATTTATTGCGCTACAAAATAGAGCGTGATTAGACAGTCAAACACGTAGTCATATGATATTTGATAAATTAGGCGTTAATGAAGTCTCGCTGAGAATAAACGGCCAACAGGAACCATCCGAGGATATACAACTTGATTACAAAAACAATCATATTGCACGCGTGTATCACAGGTTGTTGACATATATGGGACGCGATCAAAATGTTGATACTTGTCTGCAAATATCACAACATAATTTTAAAAAATTATATCCGATTTATTACTTTTCGTTGGAACATCTTGATTTAACAAGACAGTCTGTCGTTGATATACACTTGGTTATAGAGCGGTTGCTGTTATTCTCAGCGATAAATCAATGCTACTCGAAGGTGTTGCCGGAAGAATGAGAGTGATAGATGCACCAGTGGAAAACATGTAACAATTAGATCAATCTGTTATTGTATAATGAAATACAGTTATATTAGTCTTACGTTAACTCCCGGTCAACTCAAGAAATTGCAATCGGAATCAGCTAAAAAATGTGGAACCATGATATACGCTAAAACCCAATCAGATGACTGGCGGGGCGAATAAATTGTAGCTGATAACTCGTCAAGTAAAACACTTCAATGATGCGTTCAAAGATAAAAAAAGGCATTCAGATCACTCTCTCTGCAGCTGCAATCAAAAACATGATAAAATCAGGCGGTATATTCCCGTTGTTAGCTGCGATTCCAGAGTTGATTGCGGCAGCGGCCGCAGTGGCGGCCAAAGCGGTGGTACCGCAGCAGGGATAGCATTAAAGAAAGCAACAGGGAGCAGGTATAAAAAAAGGAAAGGAAAGGGTCTAAGACTACCAGGAACCCCGTATTCATGGTACAGCGGAAAAGGTCTGAGAATCCCAGGAACAGTTTACTAGTTCCAATGTCCAATTTTGATTTACTCGATGTTGCTAAAAAACTAGCAATACAAAACTTCAGAGGTGTCTTTATGAAAGATCAGTTGCCGGCACAACCAAACAGGTATCATTAATCTCGATAACAGCACCGGACCCGGAACCCACTGGGTTGCATACGCGATTGATCCACGTGCAATTGCTTATTTCGATTCATATGGATTAGCACCGCCGAAGGAATTTATGCGTTATATAAACCGCTTAAAAACTCCTCGTTGGTATTCCACGCTACCAACACAACAAATGAATGATTTACCAATATGGGGCAACGAAGTATTAAATGTCCTTGACGTTATTTCAACATCTGGGTAAACCACCTCATATTGTCGCAAATGAATACACCAGCAATCGCTAGTAACGACGAAGTCGTCAACGAAGTGATTTTAGAGAGAGATTATATAGAATAACATGATTGATATTTGGGGGAGATCTTTATCAGCGCTGAAGAAACGTGAACCCGATGGCGTTGCAACTGGTGATATAAAAAGAATAATCGAAAATTAAATACCTGAAACGTTGAACCTAGCAAGTTTCGATCCCAATGAAATAGTTGTATTTCAAGATCGTCAGGAGCAGCAGAGGGGGCGAATCAGACAACTTTTTTTTGTTTTTATTTTTGATTATACCCCCTCCAAAATAACACTGGACCCTTCTCGCGAAAAAATAAGTCTCCGACCCTTGTCTGAAAACATTCGCGTCGCAACGTCGTTGTCACTCGCCCCCTCTGCTGCTAGAACTTTCAGTTCTAGGTTAACCGAATATTTGATCCAGTCCGATACGATATCGTGTTCGAGGGTCATGTAAATTTATTGTTACAAATCCGTGTGGGGCAGACTGAGCATGACTAAAGAAATTTCTAAATTGATTGAAGTCCATATCAGAACACCATGTCTGCCAAATATTTCGTAGCGTATGTGTATCAACGCCGTTGAATACAGCAAGCATATTACAATTATCTCTGATCACTTTTGGAATCTGAGTGTATCGTTGAGTGACATAGATCACGTCCGTGTTTTTATGCCTGCCTCGGGAAAATATTCTAGCAGGATTTTTTTGATTATCTAACATGACATCGTCGTAAACAACTAAATTGTTGATACTTCCATCGAGGTCATTCACGGATGGCGCCTCGTCAATATCGGTTATAAATTCAATAACATCCTCGGCGGCAATCTCTGAAGCGTTTTCATTAAAATCTTTTAGCACTTCATAGCATCGTTGATCATCTACGCTAGGGGCAATTAAATACAACTTATCCCACTTCATCCATCTCATTATTAAATTGAGCAACAATTGCGTTTTACCGGATCCAGATGGTCCGATTATAATTGCGTGGATAGAGTTTGGTAGCGCTGCATGATGCTTCACTGGTTCTCTTGTTTTAGTCGCTGAAAAATCAATTATATTCATATCTCTATACATAAATTATGGATCTATATTGCGTGAAGTGTAAGGCGCGTACTTGCACAGATGACTTGACGACGATTACAACTAAAAATAACCGATCAGCGCTTTCTGGTAAATGCGTACAATGTAGTACAAAGAAATTTAGATTTGTTTCTAAACCCAAGGAACTCAAGGAACCTTTAAAAAAAAAACGAGGAGGTGATATCGCAGCCAAATTAGCAAAACTCCCTGGAACCCCATGGGCAAAATACCCTGGAGAAAAGCACCTTCAAGGATATAGCTACTGTGGACCGGGAACAAGACTTGATATCAGACTCAATGATCAAAATCAGCCCCGACCCGGTGAGGAACCAATAAACGCTATTGATAAGGCCTGTCACCTTCATGATGTATCTTATAAAAGCAGTAATCTGCAGCACAGGCATCTAGCAGATGTGAAATTAATTCATGCGTTAAATGCTATTTCTGATAAATCTTTCAAAGAAAAATTGGCTTCCTTTTTGATAAAATCGGCTATGAAAAGTAAATTGATGTTAGGGGCTGGTAATTAATAACAACATGGAATCTATTTATTATTCCCCAAGAGGATACTGGAGGGGTAAATCAGCAATCCATAAACTCGCTAGCGCTGCGAAAGTGAAAAAAACCACTGCGGCTCATTGGTTATCCAAACAGGCACTATGGCAAATTTATCTACCACCGCCTAAAAAAATCAATTTCTCGCATTTTGATGTGACCGGACCCAATGAAGTTCATCAGGCTGATCTATTATTTCTGCCACATGATCGTGGTTACAAATACGCATTAACCGTAGTTGATATTGCAAGTCGATACAAAGAAGCAGAACCGTTAAAAACAAAATCAGCCACTGAAGTGGCTTCTGCATTTGAAAGGATTTATCGAAGGAGTCCTCTGCACTGGCCAAATCTGTTACAAGTTGACCCGGGCAAGGAATTTCAGGGTGCAGTGTTATCTACAATGAAATATCACAATGTCGCTATCAGACGAGGGCATACTGCACTTCATCGTGATCAGGCCATTGTAGAACGATTTAATAAAACCCTTGCTGAGCGGTTATTTGGATATCAATACGCAAAAGAATTCATCCAAGAAAAAAGATCCCGTGAATGGGTTAAAAGGTTACCAGCTGTGATTACTGCACTGAATAACGAGATTACTAGAACCATCAACATGAAACCTATCAATGCGATTAAAAAGAAGTCAATACCTGAAATGGAAATTCAAAACGATTTTAACGTTTCCCAACCAATTCTTGGTAGTAATGTCATTGTGAGGTACTTATACGAACCAGGAGAGCTTGAGGGTGGCACAAAAAGGGCTACTGATCCTATTTGGAGCGTCACTACGCATAAGATATCTAGTATAACACGATCTACGGGTAGACTTCCAATCTATAAACTGGATTCAACTGCCCCTCAACGGGGTTTTACTAGACAACAATTACAAGTGATACCTGAGGATACTCAATTACCACCGCATGGGCTTAACTAGCACCCTTGCGTCTATTGCACTCAAGACAAGTCAACATCACATTATTTCTGACATGACCGAGATTGTTATTTTTTCTGTCCACGGTGAATTGGCGAGGATCCTTATCCGAATACTGCCAACGCATTATACAATTGCAACTCGCGCAGTGATTATTTTGTTGTTGCTTCAGAGTAATTATTAATTCAGCATCAATATCAAATTCTCGTTGTTTTTTTTTGTCTTGTTGTTTGTAACCGGAGAGTTTTTTATCAATAATATCATCTATTGTGGTGTCATTATCATCGCCAATGATTTCATCATCGAAGACAATTCTTCGAAGTTGATTTATTTTTCGTACTCTAGACACTGCGAGATAGACTAAATTCGACCATTCTATGCGATTATCTACCATCCAAACAGTTGTATCCGATATAGTCAATCCCTGTGAAGAGTGTATTGTTGCTGCATAACCTAGCGTCCATGGGGATTTATTAGCACGCAATGCATCTTCAACGACATTGATATCAACCAGCACAATATCATTTAATACGAGAATCTGTCTTTGAAATCCTTCGGATTTTGGTCTTGGAATATCAACTTCGATGTTCTGTTTTCGTGTATCCGATGGCCTATAACATAACGGTACTGGAAGTGTTGCAAATTTTTGTTTATGCAATTCAAATAACTTCATCTGAAGTGTGTCCCTGACTATTTTTCTACTTGCAATGATTAAATCATTTGGTCTCCACGCTTCCCAAAACTCATTCATGGGAGTTTCCGAAATTATTTCACGGGCTATTTCACACTGGATTTTATCCGGTTGTAATCTAATTAGTTTCTTAAATTCTTTTAATTCATTATCAAGTGATCTATGATCGGTATCAATTTCTTCATAATAGTCTACAAAACCCTTTAGCCATTCATGGGGAGATGCACCGACAAATGGTGGTGGTTGGCCGTGATCCCCGCACATGACGACTTTTGTATTCTTCAATAACAACCACTCAAGAAATATTTTTAAGACATCTTCTGACACTGTGTCTATTTCATCCCAAAACATGATTTCAGGAATAAATTTCTCTCCCATGCGCTCAGGAGTCCATTTATCTCCCTTCCATCGGAAAAAGCTGTGATAAGTGCAGGCATTTACCCCTCGTTGTTTCATCTCTCTGGCGAGTCTGTGAGTTGGTGTTAGCACAATCATGTTTGATTTCCCACGATATAACTCAATTGCCCGGGTTGTTTTTCCTGACCCGCCACAACCGTTTAAATAAACTGTTTTATATCTACAGATTGGATCCGAAATCGGTGGTGCACTAGAAAATTCTGAACACTGATTGCTTTCTAAGTAATTATTTTCAATGGTAACATCTGCTGATGGAATATAATCATGAAGCATTTCCTTCTTAATTCTCCATGACCCCCAATTCTCGTTGCCAGTAGCCTTAAAATCAGCCATTTTGCTATTTATGTAAAATGAATCAGTAGCAACTCTAACTGCGGTGGTAGGAAATATATTGATCATTGAAAATAAATTAATAGAAGCATAACCAAGCATAGAAGCTCTCAAATGTGTGTACTGCTGATGGTATCCATCAGTGTAAGTAACAATTGTACCCAATTTGGTTCCATCTGACATAAATGCGTCCTTACGATTGACATATAAGCCCCTATTCGTTAAATCTTTGATTACAAAATCGTATTCAGCATTGTCTATAATCAATCGTGAAGAATATCTCGTATTATCATCTTTGCCACCTTGGGTAAATTTACCGATTATTCTTCGTCCAAGATCTTTTGCTTCATTGTTTCTGATTTCAAATAACTGTCTGGACCAATCCATGATTTGTTGTTCATTAAAATCAGGAAACAGTTTTCGCTCTTCGCTAATTATTTTTTCTAGATCAGGTTGTGGTAACCAGACTGATTTCTGTGCTCGATAGGATATAATTGCTTCACTGACAATTAATGATTTTAACATCTTACAATCAAGCATATACCGTAATAACACTATTGGCATCCAGTGTTTTTCAGACATGTGTTTACCAATCCAAAGATAACTACACGGATGAAGCCCTTCAGCCATTTCAAATGATACTACACAAGCGAATCCGGTTAAATCGAAATGTGGCAGTGGTCCATTAATAGCAACACGGGTCATTTCGTGTGTAGGGTGTCCAAATCGTTTGAAATATTTCTCACACTCTCCATACCCAAGAAAACTTCCTGGATAACATGCAATCATATCAACTGAAATAACGGTATCAGCGGTGTATTTTGTGTTCCATAATCCTCCATGGCTGTATTCAAGACAGGACAATTTGACATCTGATAAGAACTCACTTCGGGTTGGTTTCCACGCGTTTTTCTTCCTAGCAAAATGTGCTACAACTGATGGAAGTGTAAAACAGTTTGCTAATAATTGATCGTTGTCTTCCCCCCCAGAACTCTGGGGAGAAAATTCACTAGCTAGTTGTTTCATTTGATTATGTAGCTCTTCAGTACGGTACAATTCTCCGTTGGGCCTTACAAACTGATCAAATCTACATTCTTCGTCTGAAGTACTATGAAATAGCCACACTGACACAGAATCGTTTTTACTCAAATGGTAAATAGCATCAAATAATTTCTGCTCTGAAAAAAAATCTTCGGTTCCAAACAGATATTTTACGGTTCTATCCCGTGGGAATATTGTTACTGCAGATGACCACGCGTGTGCGTTATGATCAATAATTTCAATGGGAGCTCCCTGTGATTTATATTTCGATTCGTATAATACTTCTCCGGTGATTGTCCTTACCGATATTGGAAATCTCAATGATGTTTCTAATTTGGCTATATCTTGAATTGTTGCCCCATGCTGTTTCACTGTCAGTTCCCATTCGGTTATTTTTTTTCGTCTTAGATCAGTTAGTTTATTTCCCCGGGACGCATTTGTGAAGTGTTCTATTATTCGTGTTGCTACACAATTGAGCCCTGTCGAATATTTCATGGGTGCTAGTTTTGAAATATCAGGTTTTTCATTGAGTGGATATATCCCGTAAACAACTACTGTGACAGGATAAGATCTTTCGTAGTAGGGTTTATCAAGTCCAGTCAAAAGTCCTGGTTTTGAATCCTGAGTCACAGTGACAGTTTTTTTGTCCTTAAGAATAGGCTCGTATTTGTCCCTAATTATCCATTTTCCATTATCACGGATAAGGAATTTTATTCGAAAAAAATTTCTTTCTTCCCCAAGACGTGAGATTATCACTGCTGCTTTTTCATCATTCATGGTAGCGTCAACAACACCATCAATTCGAAATGTTGACCAACAATGAGCTGCCCCATCACGCTTGAATTCATTAAAACAGTCTCTGATTTTACTAATCAAGGTTCTATCAAGAATTTTATTCTTTGGTGTATCAGAAACTCTATCAAGATTGAATTGAACACTTTTCCAGGGCTTAATTTTCGATAATCTCTCGAACTCCTCCATACTATAATTAAAACAAGTATTTAAATGAAAGATTTAAGTATAATGAATCATTGCAAATGGCTTATGATTGGATCAGTGACACCGTGTAACAAATCATGCAGAATTGAATTCTGTTGGTATCATATGCAAAGCTTTCGTCGTGGAAGCCGAGGTCCGTTACCCTGTATTCAATGTGGGGTTGGGGTCAGGGGGAGGTCGCAATTATGCGTTATGTGCGGCGGCAGACGATACAGGGAACTAAAACGCTATTATGATAAAAAAATAAAAAATACTGCCATTGACCCCAACGATGACAAAATAATAAAGACTGCTCAAGATTATATACAGAGACTTATAATTAAACCAAACAATGAATTAGAAAAATAGTGTTATTATACAAATGAAAAAAGAATTCAGACCTCACCCCTCCGTGCTTGTTAATTATGAAGCATTCCGTAATGGTATTATCAGAAAATTCGATTTTCGTATGTGTGTCTATAACACCAAGGGAGACCACTCTTAAATGATATAACCAAGGGAGTTATCATTGTGATTTAGCTTCTGAGTATTGTTTTATAGGTAAAGAAATATTTTCTTTTTTTTTTAGTGTTTAAGTCAAATATTCTGTGTCACGTGCGATTAATGCGTATTTCATAAACATAGGATGTGATCCGGAGATGCAGGCGTTACAGGATAACACACGTGTATACTTTCTCCCTTAGATTGTGTTAACTTGTTTAATGGGTATTGTGATTCAGCGCTGGGCATTGTTTTGTAAGAAAAGACATGTTTTCAAACAATTATATTCTTTGTTCTAGTGTTTAAGTCAAATATTCTGTCTCATTTAAATACTGTGAAACACCATTAATAAGTAATTCAAGAAAATAAAATAGCATACTTGCGGATTGATGTATTAATTCCCTTTATATACCATATGAATAGTTACAACATATATACGTTGAAAAAACGTTATTCTTTATAGACGTGAACAGTGGTCTAACGGTATCGTGTTTGGCTTGTAAACCCAGACAATTATTCTTCACATGTTCGCGCCCCATAGCAGACAATTGTCGGATGGTTAAACGGTTGGATGTTTTTTTTTTCTATTTAATTGAGGGGAGGAAGGCGCCCCCTCTGTGTTTACATTCACATAACATGCAAAACCCATGCTATCAAATTTACGGTAGCGGTGGGTTGTCGGTTTTTGACAACTTACGCAACCATGAATTTGATTTCATGGGTTGCATGTTGAATGTAAACACATAAATGCCCTACATTACATCATCATTGAATTATAATCCCATCATCATTGAATTATAATCCCATCATCATTGAATTATAATCCATCCTTAATTAAGTTAATTAAGTATATGTATACCTACAATTTGCCACAACACTCAGTGGAAATATATACGGTATTTGTGCTGTCCTTAATTAAGTATATGTTGTGACGTCACCCCAAGCATATCTTCTGGGCGGTCTAAGATGGCGTTTGCCACGTTAGGCCTCCCCTTTCGGAGATGTATGTTTCGGGTTTCCCTTGGGCTTACTTGGATGTGAAGGCAACCAAGGAGTTCCAAAGATGTGTTGTCGTATATATGTAACCTCTAGGTCATTTCACGTAAACATACCCTCTTGTGATTATAACCCGTTATTTGACGAGTTAGATTCACTCTTAGGGGAATATGTTTCCGGTGAATGTAAATATAAATGACCTAAAATAAATACCATCCATGGATGTAATTAGCTCTCCATCACATTTGGGTTACCCCGTATGGTGTTCAAAAATGAATTACCGGCCAAAACGTGGATGCACATTGGGTAACCCCAGAATGAATTATAGGCTAATAGAAACGGTCATAGGGTCATATCTCAAAGAGCAAAAACAAAAAAAAACATTCTGATATAAAACAGAAACAGAAAAATGCTCTAACAAAGGACCCTATGAAAGACACAAAGGCCTAATAAGGGACCCAATGAATGCAAATAGAACCACAACGGCCTATATCAAGGGGGCCAAATGACTGATAATCGCTCATCATGGTTGATATTTATTTTTGTCTGCATTTATTTTTATATATACAGACTGAATTTTAAAAAATATATTTATATATACAGACTGAATTTTTAAAAAAGATAGTTATATGTACAGAATTAATTTTAAAAAATATATTTATATATACAGAATTAATTTTAAAAAATATATTTATATATACAGACTGAATTTTTAAAAAAGATATTTATATATACAGACTGAATTTTTAAAAAAGATATTTATATATACAGACTGAATTTTTAAAATATTAACGGCTCATTTATTTTTGAAAAATGAATTAGAAATATGTATTATCATATATGAATTCTGAAATTATGAATAGCATCATAGTTGAAATTGCAAAATTGAAAAATCAGAATATTAGATTGTCAGATGGGTTAAATCCTGATCAAATCAAGTCGGATTTTCAGGATATAGAATACGGAGTTAGCACTAACAAGTATATGTTGCCAAAGAAATATGCACTCATCAAAAAAATTCAAAATTCTATTCGAGACTCTCTTGCATTTTCCAGTGAAGTAGATGTGTTTGTTCCGTTATATACTATCGTGGAAGGAATACGAAAAGAATTGGGTAACGAATATGAATTGAAAAAGGAAGTTAATTCTAAAATTAGAAACTTACGAGCGTTAATTCAAGAAAATGAACTATTTTGATTGACCAGCCCCTCAAAATATTTTGTCAGACAGTAAAATCTCCTTGAGATTTTCATTTTTTTTTGTCATTTTTTTATTGAATCAGTGAAAATATTTCACACTGCGAAAATAAAATAGAATCCTAACAGCTTTTCTCTATGGAAAATGCAATGCAAAATCGACTACTTGACCCTACGAGGTTTTTTGATGAAAATCGATGAAAAATGACCAAACATCACTGAAAACAGGCAAAAATTGATGAAAAATGGCTAAAAATCATCAAAAATGAGTTTTAACAGCTTTTCCTTATGGAAAATCCCATGTAAAATCGACTACTTGACTGTAAAATCTCTTTGAGATTTTCAACTGAAAACCACCAAAATGACACCAAAACAGGCAAAATCAATGGATAAAAAATAAAAATATTTCACAGCAATAAAAAATTGGACCGTTAAGGATGGAATCATCGATGGGAAAAATTGTTTTACAATTGAAAAATGGTTTCTGATTTCAAATAATGGTCAATGAAGCATTAACGACCCGATTGGCTCGTGAGCGACTAGATGCAATTAAGAAATTTATACCAATTCGTGACTCTGTAAGAAATAAACTACAACAACGACAGAGTTTACAAACTGATTTTGCTCTGGGGTCTGAAGAGTTGTTTAAACCAGTAACCACAGCAACGAAGGGGGTAGAGCGTGCTTTACTGGGAGATAGTCCCGAGACGGGGAAATCTGTTATTGGTGAACTTGAAAAACTAGCAGCGAAAACTGAACAAACTGAAAAAACTGATCCGAAAAAAACGACTGTTTCTCTGTTGAATAAATTTACTGATCATGCTAAAATATTAATAAAAAAACCTAGTTTATTGAAATCAAAGGATTATCAAGCCTTTGGTAATTTTGCTGCTCAAAGCTATAATTCAAAAAAAGATTTTTTAAAGGACGAGTATAAGAATGATAGAATATCAAGTAATGATTGGTTCGATTATTTGTATAAACTAAATAAAGGGATTGGTCGTTTGAATAAGGATGAGATAGGGTACAAGAAATTTAAAAAGGGAATTAGTAATTATAAAAGAGAACAAATAGAAGAACGACAACGAGAAATAGAAGAACGGCAAGAACTAAAACGTCAAACACCAACACGTAGACAAACAAGAAGACAAAAAAAACAACAACTACCACCTGATGATGATGATGATTTAGAAGAACGACGTCAAACACCAACACGGAGACAAAAAAAAACAACAACTACCACCTGATGATGATGATGATGATACTCTTGATTATTTACAAACCACGGATACAGACAAACTAGATGAAGCAGCTGGCTATAGCGGAAGTGGATTAGGAAATCCAAGGATTGGAAACATTTGTCCTGATAGTGTTATCAAATATATATCACGATTAGATGTTCTCATCGGAGGAAAACGAGCTGGAAATAACTCTCCAGAAATAATTAATGAAGCAGCTGATATCTGTAGACGGTTATTTGCCGGCGGTATCATGGATATCAAAACCTATCGAGATTTCATTGACGAGTTAGCAAATGGGTATCATAGTGATTAAATAACAATTGAAAACACTATTGTTTTTATAATAATGATCATCCATTACAATCATGATAAACCAACCCTCGTCTATGTAGTTAATTCACGGTTTCCAGTTTATAGAGCATACTACGGAGATGGCCTCGGCAATACCATTTTAGGATTCTTTTCAAGAATGGCCCCAAAAGTGATGCCGTTAGCTAAACAGTTATCAATGAAAGCCATTGATGTTATTCGTGATAAGGGTATTAGTACTGTTGGAAATCTTGCCGGGAAAGCGTTTTCAACTGCGAAGGATAAAATAACATCATTAGTGGGACGAAAAAAGAAACCGTTACCGTCTACAGAAGAAATGCCTGCAAGTGTTAGTAAAATAATAAATAACGCAGTAGATGAAAAATTAGCGTCGATGGTAAATCAAGGAGACCAAAGCAATATTGCAAACATGATAGCGGGAAGTGGTCTTAAAAAACTACGTCGATGAAAATGGAAAAATCGTTTACGATGAAAATCCGTAGGATTTCACGATTTAGACTCTGATAAATAGAATAAAATGTTCAAAAAGTCACATGATCCAGCGTTTGATATAGACGCCCCAGTGCGTAAAGATGATTCTGTACGCGATTATCAATATTACGCCTATCATGCCATAGACTCAAATAGTCGAGCAAGAATTGATCTTCAAGTCCATGATACCAGTAAATACTTTTTGCCCTGTGAAGCATTTATTGAAGTAGAAGGAGAAATTGTAACAGCTGCTGATACTACTGCTGTACCAGCACCGTATCCAGCTGGTACTCAAGTCGGTTTTGTCAATAATGGTATTATGGCGCTATTTAAGAGTGCTAGATATCTCATTGATGGAAAAGGAATTGAGTCCATAGATCGTGATATTGATGTGGCTACAACAATAATCGGGTTAGCGAGATATTCTGATGATTATACAAGATCAGCAGGACCCTCTATGATGTTTGCAAAAGATGGTAAGAATACCGCTGGTGGAAATCCATTTGTTGTAAGACGACCAAGAACTAATGCTGATACAGCTAATGCTGATGTTGAAAATATGATTATAAACAACGATCCTAATTTCAATCTAGGAGCTGCAACACGAAACTCAATGTTGGGAGTAGGGCGTAGATCATTTTCATGTGCGATTCCACTGCATCATATTTTTGGATTCTGTAGAAACGTCAGAAAAGTTATCTACGGGGCGAAGCATACAGTATCGCTTGTACGAAAGAGTGATGATAACGACGCAATTTGGAGGATTCCAGCAAACCCAGCTGCAGCACATATAAATGATGATGCCGGTAAAGTCAATTTAACAAAAATATCATTGTGGATGCCAGTGTTGACTCCAGCAATCACCGCAGAACAACGACTACTATCATTTATGGACCAAGGAGGAAAGTCGTTGTTGAGTTGGCTAACCGTGAGTACAGATGTGAAGCAATCAAATATCAACGGGTTATTCACTTGGAACCTAGCATCAAAACAAGGCGTTTCTGCGCCACGTCATATATTTATTGCGTTACAGGATAACGCACGAGTTGGCAATCAACTCTCCAGTCATATGATATTTGATCAATTAGGTGTGAAAGACGTCTCACTGAGAATAAACGGCCAGCAGGAACCATCTGAGGATATACAACTTAATTACACAGAAAATCATATTGCACGAGTTTATCATCGTCTGTTGTCATTTATGGCACGCGATCAAAATGTGGATACTGGTTTGCAAATATCACAATTTGATTTTAAAAATCTGTATCCGATCTACTACTTCTCACTGGAACATCTCGATTTGACAAGACAGTCAGTTGTTGATATACACTTTAGAGCTAATGTGACTCGTGGTGCTATTGCTGATTATAGAGCGGTTGCTGTCATTCTCAGTGATAAATCAATGCTACTCGAAGGTGTTGGTGGAAGAATGAGAGTGGTAGATGCCCCAGTAGAAAATCTTTGAACGATTTTTCTCGATTTTTCATTGAATTAGAATCAATCAATTATATATAATGTCATATAGTGTTATTAGTGTTACGTTAACTCCTGGTCAAATCAAAAAATTGCAATCAGAATCGGCTAAAAAATGTGGAACCACAATCACGTTGAAACCCAGCCAAATGACTGGTGGTGAAAATAAATTATCGCTGACAACTCGTCAGGTGAAACATTTCAATGATGCTTTCAAGGATAAAAAGGGAGTTCAGATTACTCTCTCTGCGGCTGCTATTAAAAATATGATGAAAACAGGCGGTATATTTCCATTGTTAGCTGCAATACCAGCATTGATTGCAGCAGCAGCCCCAGCGGTGGCTAAAGCAGCAGCGTTAGGAGCCGTTGGTACTGCAGCAGGAATGGCACTTAAGAAGGCAGCTGGACAAGGATATAAAAAAAAGAGACGATCCGTTCAAGGATTGGGTCTAAGACTACCAGGAACCCCGTATTCATGGTACAGCGGAAAAGGTCTAAGACTACCAGGAACCCCGTATTCATGGTACAGCGGGAGATCCGTTCACGGATCAGGCCTGAGACTACCAGGAACGGTTTATTAATTGAGGAACCTATGGTTCCCAAATCTTCGATGGTTCCAATGTCCAATTTTGATTTAATGGATGCTGCTAAAAAACTAGTGATTAAAAATTTCAGAGGTGTTTTTATGAAAGATCAATTACCACATCAACCAAACAAAACTGAAACAGGTATTATTAATCTCGATAACAGCACCGGACCTGGAACTCACTGGGATGCATACGCTATTGATCCACGTGGGATTGTCTATTTTGATTCATATGGATTAGCCCCACCAAAAGAGTTTATGCGGTATATAAAAACCCTTCCAATGAAGACTTGGTATTCTACGCTACCAACACAACAAATCAATGACCCACCAATATGCGGCAGTGAAGTATTAAATGTCCTTGACGCTATTTCTAACTCCTTGGGTAACCCAAGGGGAAAACCACCACACATTGTCGTAAATGACTACACTAGTAATCGCTTTTTAGAGAGAGATATATAAAATATCATGATTGATATTTGGGGAAGACCTCTGAAACCCAAACCCGATGACACTGCAACTCCTGATTCTATCAAGGATATACAAAAAAAAATTAAAGATGAAATCGCTGAGACGTTGAACTTAACAAGTGTTGACCCGAATGAAATAGTTGTATTTCAAGACAAACAGGGTAAATTGAAATCCAGTAATATTTCTCTGGATGATATTTTGGTTAAACAACAAAACGCAATCGAGGATACTATCGCGTTATTTTCCGATCAGGGTAAACTCAAACCGGGTGTACTTTTTTCGACGATTACAGATCGATTCACTGGATACAATAAAGAATTTGACGATCATTTGAGAAACTACAATGGTTTCCGTAGAAATGTCGTTCATAAGTTCTTTGGATCTCCGATTGTAGTTACACCATCTATCGCTGAAATTAAAACGTTTGTTGATGATCAAAAGGTTATCAACGAAGCAACAAAAACAACAACCGACGCCATTGATAAATTTATTGGAACCCCGTTAGATAAAATTGAACTAAAACTCCCTGATATTAAAAAATCCATCGATGAGACGAAAAACTTCATCGACGGCATCAAAGGTGATCTTTCGAGGATGATAACAGTTATTGAAAAAACAAAAATTCCTCATAAGAAAACCAACAACGTGGTATACACAATCCAACACGGATCATTTGAGTGGACACCTGAAAACAACAAATTAGACATCACTGCAACAGTTAAGGGTATTTATCGATTAACAATAGTGAGAACGACTCAATTTAATATTTCATCGTCCAGTTCATCCGGGGTCAATAATACGATTTCAACGATCATCGACAAGGATACAACTGAACAGTTCACGTTAATAGCTACTGATAAAAATTTGGTTAGGGTTACAACAATGTGGTATGTGGAATTCGTAGCGGATTTAAGTTGAAAATTGCAAAGCAATTTCACTAACGGTTTCAATTGAAAACGCTAGCGTATTTAAAATAAAAAATGATTTCATCATCGCAATATCGCTATGATCAGGTCAGAGAGTATCAAACTAGACTCAAAACCTTGTCTGAGGAGTATGAATTGAAAACGGTACCCCAGACTGGAACGTTGTTTCCATACCAACCGGATCATACCAAATTGAACAAATCAATAACGAATTGCAACGTAGAATAAAATCGATTACTGGAAAAGAATCAAAAATAGCTATAACAGTTCATGTGCCGACACTATCATCTGCCATTGAAATAAGCACAGAAGGATACGTCGTAGATATCTATCAGAGTTCTATTAGAACCGTACTAGGATGGCCTGAATTACCACCCGGTGGAAAAACCGTTAAATTACCAGAACCACAAAAAACAGATTATATCACAGACAGGATAAAATCTGATAATCCAATAAAAAGCTATAGATATTATGATAAGTCGTATTTTTTCATTAGAGTAGAATATGATGAAAGACGACTTATTCATCATCTTGCTAACCGGGATAAAATCACTGAAAATTTCACAGCTTTCAATAACGATATTTCGTTGTTGTTTATATCACTTAGATCCGGCACTCTCACCCGAGATGAATTTATCAGTGTCGTAGAAACATGTAACAAAATCATCAATGACATGGAAACATTTCATTCACAAATTATTCAAGAAGTATTAGGTGACAGTAGTCCTAAAACAAGAGATTTATTTGCAATAGAATATAGGATCCGCATAGGAGATATTCCAACATTCAAACTTCCAGGATATAATATCTCAGAACTACAAAAATCTCTCGATGATGCCATCGATGAAGGTTTCAAAAAAATCCATGATACGTGGAAAAAAACACCATCACAACCACAAACAACTATCCTGACCCATAATAATGACCCAGATGGTGGTGGTAGGCATATTGCTCCGTTCAATGTGAATATTTCAACGGTGATTGCACTCAATTTAGTATGTGATGTGATCGAAGGAAGCTATCAAATAAATTTAGAACGATCAAATCAAGCTCAGCAAGGATATATTTTGTATTCATTTGCACCAACAGCCCCTCCAGGGTTTTTAATAATTGAGTCTCCGGTGAATCCAGTCTATATGCGATGTCATAATAATTCATTAACCAGAATTAATTTCAAACTCACAGATCAGTCTAATAATCTGATTGATTTACAAGAGGAGGTTTTACAAATTAGTCTATTTGTGAAATCATAAATGATTTTCGTCCCCCAGACAAGGTCTGGAACACGATATCGTATCGGACTGGATCAAATATTCGGTTAAACTAGAACTGAAAGTTCTAGCAGCAGAGGGGGCGAGTGACAACGACGTTGCGACGCGAATGTTTTCAGACAAGGGTCGGAGACTTATTTTTTCGCGAGAAGGGTCCAGTGTTATTTTGGAGGGGGTATAATCAAAAATAAAAACAAAAAAAAGTTGTCTGATTCGCCCCCTCTGCTGCTTCAGGGTAAATTGAAAACTAGTAATGTATCCCTGGATGATATTTTAGTTAAACAAAGAGGCGTAACCAAGAACACCGTTGCGTTATGTTTGGATCAGGGTAAACTCAAACCCGGCATACTCGTTTCGACGATTACAGATAAATTAAAAACTCTCAACGATGAGTTCAAATTCATACAAAGTTTTTTTTGGTGATCCAGCGACGTCACCGATTTTATCATTAATAAAAAATCTCTATGGACAATATAAAGACTGTCAATGACGAATTAAAATCAATTATGACTTTCTTCGGCGAACCAGCGGTAATATCACCGAAGCTCACAGAAATAAAATCTTCTATGCTGAAACTAGCAACACTTGAATCTAGGATTGAAGAATACGTAAAACAGTATTCAGTTTTTCATAAAAATATCATAGATAAATTTCTTGGAACCGTGTTGGATAAAATCGACATAAAACTCCCGGATATTAAAAAATTCATCCATGAGACGAAAAACTTCATCGAGGCAATCAAAATTGATTTTCCAAGGATGATAACAATTCCTCATGAGAAAACCAACAACGTAGTATACACGATCCAACACGGATCATTTGAGTGGACTCCTACAGACGATATATTGAGAATCACTGGAGCCATCAAGGGTATTTATCGATTAACACTAGTGATGCCGACTCAATTTAATATATCATCGTGGAGTTCATCTGGGGTCAACAATACGATATCAACGATCATGGACAAAGATACAACTGAACGATTCACGTTAGTATCGACTGATAATAATTTGGCTAGGATTTCAGTATCATGGTATCTGGAATTCGTAGCGGATTTAAGTAAACAACTAAATTGAAATTGTAAACTATTTGAAAATAAAATGTCATTATCAACGATACCTTTAGTATCTCAATACCGCTATGATCAGGTCAGATAATTTCAAACTAAACTCAAGACACTCACTGAGGAGTATCAAACAAAAATAAAAATATACCGACGAAGAATCACCGCAGTTGATGTTACCGTGTACTCTGTGAGTGCTGTAATCGCCGGGCTGGTATAACACTATCCTCGGTGACAATGATTGCTCCGATAGCTGTTCCAATTTGTATATCCGCGTCGACAACAATCGCGGGAATAATTTCGATAATAACAAAAAAAATATCATCATGCAGCTAGCTTAAACTACAAGATTACATAATTAAATTTCATGTTGTATCAACTGCGTACTCGCAATTATCCTCGTTGATATCGTCGTCGCTCGATGATACATTTATATCCGATGATGAGTTTTTAGCGATGGTTCAATTGTATGATTCCACGATATCGAAATTAGAGCAGGACAATAATAATAATGACAACGTCGCAAGAATTACTTCAACAAATAGTGGAGAACATAAACCCGATGAAAACCAACATGATCTCAATAACATCAACGAATCCTGAATTCAGTGTGAATTTCCCTATTCCGATTCCGGTGAAGGAAATCGCGTTGGCGAAACTACGAGTGTATCACAGTTGGCCTAATATTAGGTCGGTAGCATTTGGTGGTCAACAACCAAAAAATTCCTTGCTGTTTGCGAATAAGAATAAACCGGATGGAACTCCAGACTGGAACATTGTTTCGCTGCCATCTGGGTCATACCAAATTGAGCAAATCAATGCTGAATTAGCGCGTAGAATAAAATCTATTACTGGAGCAGAATCGAAAATCGCTATAACGGTCCACGAGCCGACACTATCATCTGCCACTGAGATCAACTGGCCTAGTTATGTCGTAGATATCTATCAGAGTTCTATAAGAACAATACTGGGGTGACAGAATAAAACCCGATAATCCAGTAAAAAGCTATAGCGGTTACAATAGGTTGAATTTTACACTGGAATGACAGACGACCGCAACCGAACATACTTCACAATTCTATGAGATAAATTCACTGAACATTTCACAGCATTCAATAACGATATTTCGCTGTTGTTAATATCTCTTAAATCCGGCACTCTCACCCGAGATGAATTTATCAGCGTCGTACAAACACGTAACAAAATCATCAATGACATGGAAACATTTCATTCTCATATTATTCAAGAGGTATTAGGTAACATTAATTATAAAATGAAAACGGAGTTTGCGATAGTGTATAATATACGCGTAGAAGATATTCCTACGTTCAAACTACATGGATATAATATCTCAGAACTACAGAAACCTCTCAATGATGCCATCAATGAAGGTTTCAAAAAAATCCACGACGCATGGAAAAAAACAGCACCACAACCACAAACAACTATCCTGACATATAATAATGACCCAGACGGCGGTGGTAGACATATCGCTCCGTTAAACGTAAATATATCCTCAGTGATTGCATTGAATTTAGTATGTGATGTTATCGAAGGAAGCTATCAAATAAATCTTGAGCGATCAAATCAAGCTCAGCAGGGATATATTCTATATTCATTTGCACCAACAGCTCCATCCGGATTTATAATAATTGAGGACCTAACTAATCCAGTTTATATGCGATGTCATAATGATTCGTTAACGAGAATCAATTTCAGACTCACTGATCAGTCCAATAATCTAATTGATTTACAAGGCGAAGTCTTACAAATTAGTCTGTTTGTTAAATCGTAGCGATTTTTATTGTTAACCTATAGCAGCAGAGAGGGTGACAATGACAATGGCGTCTTTTTTTTTGTCAAATGGTCCCTTACGAGGAAGCCTTAGTTTGACGAGTCGACCCCTCTATTAAATTTTTACTGGGAAGCCTCAGTTTGTCAAATAGACCTTTCTATTAAATATTTACGAGAAGGAAGCCTCATTGACGCCTACAAAGTTGGTCTGTTCACCCTCTCTGCTGCTGTACCTAACGCGGCAGCTTTGGCGACTGGGAGGGGGGGAGGCGGGGCGGCAGCGATCAACGCTGGTAACATGGCGAGGAGAGGAAATATTCCGCTTGATTTAACCATATCCTTGACCGTAGAAGGAACAAAATTAGGTTGAACACCGGTTTTTGCTTTTAACACTTTTTTGAAAAGGTTAAGTTGAGTTTTAGTCAATGATAGTTTACTTGGTCCGCCACTAACAATCTGATTTTGTTTCAAGGTTATTGTTGCCCCGCATGTACTCGCGTTATTCGATTTTCGATTGTAATTTCGTCGCCTGACCTTGAGTCAAGGTGATATTAACATGAATGTATGACATTTTATTTAATACGTGGTTGATCTAATTGTCTACATGTTTTCTGCTGGTGCGTCAACAACTTTCATTCATCCACCAGCACCTTCGAGTAACATCGATTTGTCCCCGAGTTGACAGCAATTGCTCTGCAAGGCCCCTGTATAACAGGTGGACCTGCAATGGCAACTGTAAGCTGTGTTATACGAGCTCGGAAATGTAAATCAATGACACTCTGCCTGGTTAAATCGAGGTGTTGCAATGAAAAGTAATAAATAGGATATAATTTTTTAAAATCCAAGCGTGATATTTACAGACCAGTATCAACATTTTGATCGCATCCCATAAATATCCATAAACGACGATGTGCTATTTGATTGTCGTTGAAATCAAGCAAAATATCTTTAGATGGTAATTGTTGTCCATTTATCCTCAACGAATCCTCATTAACTCCTAGTTTGTTGAATATCATATTGCAACGTTCTTGTTTATCAGTTGGATCTAATCATACCATATCCTGCAATGCAACGAATATATGCCTGGGAGCAGAAATACTTTGTGTTGATGCTATATGCCAAGTAAATACACAATTGACAGAATTCGTCGTTGTGGTTATCTTAAGATCCAACCATGATATCAATAATTTACCACCCTTGTCCAAAACAATAGTAAACGCTCTTCTGCGGTGATTGATGGGGTCATTACCAGCATCCACAATGAGAGTTTTGATAATGTTCCTTTACCATCAGCAACACCATCAGCACATCAGATTGCATCGTTATCAGTACTTTGTCTCACAAGAACTATTGTATGTTTAGCTCCGAATATAACCTTTCTAACACATCTACAGAATTCAAATATATGAGATAGTGGAATCGCGCAAGAAAATCTTCCGTTGTTATCTAACATCATTTCACGTATTGTAAATCCTAGGATGTAATCAAGATTATTACCCATAACAAATAGCTTGAACATCAGCATCAGCATTAGCATCAGTAACCTTTCTTGGCCGCCTTATAATATACTGATTATGATCAGCGTAATCAGTAGTATCCTTAGCGAACATCATCGATGAACCAGCCAATTTTATCTAATCATTGGAATATCGAGCTTAACCAACTACTGTTGTAACAACATCAACATCATGCTCGATAGATTCGATTTGTCTTCCATCAATCATATATCCAGCACTACTAAACAATGCCATAATACCATTATTGACAAAACCAACTATTTACTTGTATCCTGAACCTGAAGTTCTATTCTAGATTTGGAATCAGGTTGTATCGTGGGATAAGAATGAATTTATAATCGTGTACGGAATCATTTTTGAGAACAGGCGCGTCTACATCAAAAGCTTTGTTGGGTAAAGATTTGAACATTTTATTATATATTTCTCAAACTAAATTGTGATCTTGCTTGGGATTTTAGACCACTAACCACTATTAGATTCGTGGCAATATTTCTCTGTGCGTCACCATCTTGATTTATCAATGCTTCTAATTTTTGATCCGCAGCTTGATTTATTATCTTACTGACACTCGCTGCCATAAGTTCAGTAGACGGTAGTTTCACCAGCGTTGTTTTTTTTTGTTTTTTTTTTTGTTGTGTCGTCGAATTAAGGTTACTAATCTTACCTTAGCCGCATTAAATGCTTTACCAGCAACATCACCAACAGCGCTAATACCCCTGTTGCGAATAACACCAATTGCTTTCATCAATAATTCTTTTGCGATCGGTGCTAATTTTGGACCCATTCTTGCGAATAAACCTTAAACAAAATCACCGCGATCATCTCCATAATATACTTTATAAACAGGCAATCGTGAATTTACTACGTAAGTCATAGTCGGCTTATCATTGTTACGATATATGATCATCTTATCTAATTGTTATTTATCTAATCGGGTGACTAACTGTCATGGAAAATCAATCGCTGTGATAATCATCAACAAGTTCATCAATAAACTCTCGATATACCCCAATATCCATGATACTATTTTGAAACAATAGTCAATAAATATCAGCGGCTTCCTTAATTATTTCCAATGAGTTATTTCCAGCTTGTTTACCCGATATGAGAATTTCTAATCATGCTATGTCCGAGAGAAGATTATTAGAACATTCAAGTAACAAGACCACTACCGTGAGTTCCACTCAGAGAAAATCCTTTTTCGGTAGTACCAGTTGCCCCTTGTGGATCATCAGATTCTTCACTTCTAGAAGATTTTGATTTTTCCGGTAGTTGAAGAGATTCTTCATACAACAGTAGACGAGGTTGTGAATTGCGTTGTTGCTCAATCTGAGACCATATATCCAAACTCTGTATTATACTTTTGTAGGCTGTATAACATGGATCTTTATTTGAAACTTTATCCTTGTCGTACTTTTTTGATATATATATATTAGCTAAATTATTCAGATTACATTCTTTAATATTAAAAATCACGTCATCAGTAAATCTTTTAGATAATAAAACGTGTTTTAGATGTTTCTTTTCCGCTAGGGGCAGCAACAGCTCTCTCTGGTTGATGTTGAAGTCGAGGTTGTGCAGCGACTATATCAGTTGGAAGATCTCGTAAAATCTGTTTTGTTTGCTTGTCCCTCTTTGATATTTTTTCAATCATTTTGTCCCTCTATCGTCGTCTTTAATATCTCCCAATATAGCTCTTTCAGTAGCCGTTGTAGCTTTCTCAGTAGCCGCACTAATAGATTTAATTAATTGCTCAGCATCGGTGACAAAATCAACATGATATTATTGCCGCACTTGTAATTTATGTCTCAAAGGAATAAATCTTTAAAACACTGATAATCGTTCTCGAGTTAGTCTGGTTGTTAATGATTCTCCTACCATTATTATTATAACGACGATTTAATTCATCGCAGCCAATTGGCAAGTGATGACCCCACATAGCGATTCAAGTTCAATTTGTTTTTATATATATTCGAAATCATTGTCGTTGTAATATTTTTTGTCTGAAAATATATGTTCATAGTGTTCACCCTTCATGCTGCTTGTTTTAAATGGTTGGTACATTTCATTATTTACATTATTATGCTAAGATAACCTGATAATAAATACACTTACATTGTACATCAACCTGAAGTTGACTCTCTAAGGGTGTTCCAACATCATTGAATCCTTTACACCCCCATGTTCCATTTGTCTGTCTTTTAGCTACAGGGATGCTGAAGTTAGATCTTGATTCACCGTCAATTAAATTCCCATTCTGTGTCCAGACAAATGATTTGGATGGTGGATATGCATCTACTACCTCACACACAAGAACCACATTCTCACGGCCTTGCTTTACTCTGTATGGATTAATGTCTCGTGCTGCAGCCTGTAGTTTGACAACTGGTGCATCTAAATATGTACATACAAATAAACATTATTAATCAAACCTTATCTTCAATCTCTTTGTAATCTCACTGTATATCCAAAACAAATTTCTCAACTTTCCCTGGTTGCAATATGATAGTGTATTATACTTAAAACCATACAAAGTCTGATACTTACAATCAAAGTAATGGTAAATCGATGACAGAAATTAGCCTAAGTTTTGGTTTGAGTTTAAAATACATCTTCAGATGTACTTTTATGAAACTAGGCCTAATTGACCTCTGGTCAAGCTAAATGCCACTGCTTGTATTTGGGTACTCTGTTACACATTTGAAAACATTGACTTCAATAGACCAGACATAATATGTACATTCCTTGGAGCAATTTAGTAATTTTAAGCTTTAATAGTCGTAGACTAATGGGATGCCCTCTTGTCCTTCATATACAAGTCATTATATGACCCGCATTCTCAGTCCGTATTAGTGAGTTTGTTATTATTACTCTTTCAATGTATTTGAAGTGTTGCTGTAAAACTTGACACCCGTTTATACCAAGGTCAATGTGACCATCTTGAGAATCCTGTTGTAGCTGTTACTCTTTCTGCATGGGTTAAGAGATGGTCCTTAATGAAATTGGTGCCAGTCTGGGTTAAGGGAAATTTATGTCGTTAATGAAAATAGTGCCAGTCTGGGGTTAAAGAAATTTTTATCTTTAATGAAAATGGTGCCATGCCGAGTTAGGGTTTGACAGATTTATATGAATTCTCGAAAACAATGTTGTCAACAAATCAAGGTGACAATTTCGTGTATATCAATGGTATGATGAACCTTATAGGGAGAAAATAGCAGGAGTAGGTGGGCTCATTGTGTATGTTAGAACTGATGCTGTTACTAAAATAAGGTAAAACCTAGAAATAGATGATATAGAATCCATTTGGCATTAGATCACACCAGAAAAAGATTATCCCTACTTTGCTGGTTATGTGTACAGATCCCAATATTTCTCTATGTTTAAATTAACTATGAACATTAGAGATATATTTCAAAATCAACTGAATTATTTCTTGCCCAAGGCAAAATATGAAATATTACATTTTCTACAAATGTCTTTTTTTCTCATTTTAAATATTTTACAAATTCGATACATGTTAGAGAAATAATTGAGTTTTTTGCATAAAAGGAAATTCTTTAATTACGGTACGTGATTGTACACTCATTTAGCTATGCTGTCATTTTGTCAGGGATTGGATAAAGAATTCCATTTAGTAAAATCCTGTAAAATAAATTGTAATTGCTGATTGCAAAGTTATTTAAAGACTTACTTAATACAGCAAGATATATGATGTCAAGCACTAGTAAATGCTATTTACCGACAAATGCATGCACCATCAAATAGTCTCCGTAAATCTTACTTTTGTCTGTGTGTTTGGTTAGGATTTTTAACGTAGCTTTAAAATTTTTTTCAGAAATACTGTTATCATGTCTGCAGTGAGGCAGTTTATAGTGATATCTAACACTGGGGCATCATGCCACAGACATGTAACATGATGTCCCACGCAGTCACATTATCGTGACACCAGGGCGACCAGTCCTAACACTAACCTCTTAACCATTTTTGTAAGTATTTTGTATGATTAGGCTGGGGATCGAACAATCCCCTCCGGGTTCCACGGCGGACGCTCTAACCACTAGGCCAAAGTTATTTACAGACTTACTTAATACAGTAAGATATTTGATGTCAAGCACTTGTAAATTATATTTATTGACAATGTATGCACCATGAAATATAGTCTCAGTAATCTTGTAATAATAACTTCTGGCATTATGTTTTGAAAGAATTGTCATATTTGTGTCAATGAAAATCTGCTGCTTGAGGAGTAAAAAAAGAATTAACAGTTATTTACTAACTAAATAGAAATTAAAAAATATATTCAATTTTTGTTTTTGTTTGTTTGAGAGAGAGGTACATCCCATTCTGCCATCATTCTATAAGGAATTGAGTTTTGTGAATTTTGCTTTATTTAAAAGAAATTAAATAAAAGCATGCAATATGAAATGTGGTTTACCACAACCGACTTAACTCGGTATCGAGTCATTAAAAGCAGTTACTTCCCGTTGTTTATGGACAGCAGATTGCTTCACGAACTATAAATATACTGACAAGATAGTTCAGTAGCAACAACACAAAACAGCATGATTGTAATCTCGTTTTTAAAAAATAGGCAAAATGTTTCAGAGTTACAACTTAGCTCGTTAATTCAGTAAAACAAAAAACATAGCAAAATACCCAAATAAAAAGAAGAGAGAGGACAGAAATGAAAACAAAAATGATAATGATAACAAGATCAAACTTTCATAAATGACAGAATGGAATTGGAAATGGGACTGGAAATGGGTGATGACAAGGAAGACAATCACAACAATAACATGAAAGATGAAGCCGAATCTGAAACAGAATCTGAATACACAAACAAAACTGTTGTAAATTAAGATAAATAATGAGAACACGGCGAAGAGGGGCCAGTGTCCTCAGAAAACTGACAAAATTATCAGCACCCGAAACGGGGTGGCTTTCCAGTATTAAAATGAAACTATAGTAAACTTTATTTTAAAAAATGTATAACCTAGAATGTGACAACCTGGTGGAGTGAGAGAAATTAAAGAAAAGAACTTCTGAGTTTCTTTAACTAATTTAAATGGGAAAAGTAAAGAAAACACTACTAGATTAAATAATGAAACCAATTATGATATAATTTACCTACAAGAGACCCACAATAAATTTACAAAGGACGCTAAAGCTTTATGTGAGGAGTAACTGAATGGGATTATAATTTAAAGTATGTGCTGTTATCAGTTACTACCTTTTACATCTAACGCTATACCTTTAACTTTCTATCCCTAGACATTTTAAACTTCAAACTTTAGGTGTAAATCAGGATTTAATCTGTACTTTAAACTTCATTTTTTAACTTAACACTATAAATTCCACTTAACTTTAAGTCAAACTAAACAAAGAAAATGAACTCCACATCAACTAAACAGGCATTTACATCAAGAAGCCGCATTAATTTGAATGGCAAAGCCTTGGAGAAAAAGGCAGCTCAACTTAACACCAAAGTTAATCAAGAAACCAGTCCAGAATTGAAAATAGGAATAATATACACCAGCACAAATGCAAAAAAAAGGGAGGTGCACTTAAGAAAACTCCAATTTATTTTGACTCCCGAACTAAATTTAATTAAAAAAGAAGCAGAAAAACTAAATCCGCTCTCCCCAATAGAATTCAACTTGTATGACACAATAATTAATGATGAATCATTGGACGCCACTTTGGTACAGACTGAATTTAGTGTAAACAGCACCACCACCCCTAATTTCAACATCATGGCCGCCTCCCCTATCAAGAAACTGATAGGAATCAACATCTCGTGTTACAAGCCTACTTACGCAAAAGTCGCTAGCACCAAAGCGAACCATGTGCTCAGGTCGAACACAAAGACCCCCCTGGGAGTTTCCAACACGCCCGAAGGCAATAATTCAAAATCTAAAGCTCCTGTATTTCACTCCAGTCAGATCCCGGGACCATCTAAACAACTATCGGAGGCAGACTTAATTTATCCATCCCAAATGAACACTTCCCCTCAATCAAACATCAAAAAGGCATGGAATGGAAAAGGAAAAGGCAAAAAGCCATTAAACCCCCCAAAAATGGCACACATTAAAACTTACAATGTAACAAAGCCACAGGACAAAACTAAAAAAAAAAACATTAACCCCCCTCTGTCTGAAACAACATCTACCCCCCCCCCCCGAACAAACAGTAAATACTCAAAATACAACCAGGAAGGCATCAAATAAAAAACAAAACTATCACAATCTGAACCTGACGCTGTACATTAAAAGCAGATCAGTACAATTCAACCATTTATCAACAAATAATATTGCTAGGGCCCTCCTAAAAGTTCACTCGGGGCAGAGCAAAATAATTAGACCAAATCAACAATACATTATTATTCACTGCAGCACCAGAGGTCAAGTAGCTAAATACTTGGAAATAGAACAACTCTGTGGTATTCCGGTTATAGTGGAACCACACAAACAAGTACAAGGCACTATCAAAACTAAACAAACAAACAAGACACTACCACCACGACCACCACCAAGAATGTACCGCAAACGATTACACACAAAGCGGTACTTAAATTAACTGGTAAACTCAGCGGACTAACCAATCTAGAGATAGCACATAAACTACAGGAAGGAGGGAACCATATTACCAAAAATTATCGAATAGGAACCAAAAAACTAAACAAAAACAAAAACATTACTGTTTTGGAAACCCCCACCCCCATGCCAACACTGATCAAATTAGGTAAAACTGTCACAAGATACAGATTAGAACCTTATGTAAACAAACCAAGATTCTGCCCCAACTGCCAACATTGGGGCCACTATAAGGTTAGGGGGAAATGGGTGGAGGAATGGATTAATGAATCCACCCTTACTCTACTTAATGATGGAACCAAAACCAGACTTAGTCCGGTGGACGGCACCCTGTCCGCCATTGACCTCACCTTGTGCATGCCCGGACTGGCGAAGGTGGCGAAATGGGAGGTGGACCAATCTGACCCCTTGGGTAGCGACCACTTCCCAATAATCACCACCCTGCAGATGGCAGTCCAGTGCGAATCCAATATTAAAATACCCAGGTGGAATTACTCTAGAGCTGATTGGGACTCCTTTCAAGAAATATTAAATAACATCAACCCATTAGACATAGAATCTAATGATACTGACGTATATTATGACAATCTAATTAAGATTATAACTCAGGCCGCCACTAACACTATACCTAAAACTAGTTGTCAACAGAAAAAACTTAGTGTACCGTGGTGGAATAATGAAATTAAACAAACTCGACAAGCCAAAATTAGATCTTTAAATAAATTTAAAAGAACTCAAATCCACCCAAATACACCCAAATCCACCCAAATCCACACCCAAATCCACCAAAATCCACACCCAAATCCACCCAAAACCACTAAAATCAGCCCCAAATCCACCTCAATCCACTACAATGAACGCAAATCCACAAACATCCACACCCAAATCAACCCAAATCTACTAAAATCAGCCCCAAATCCACCCCAATCCACTAAAATGAACCCAAATCCACCCAAAATCACCCCAAATCCACTAAAATCCACCCAAAATCCACCCAAATCCACTAAAATCAACCCTAAATCCATACAAATCCCCTAAAATCAACCCCACATCCACCCAAATCCATTAAAATTAACCCCAAATCCACCCAAAATCCACCCAGAATCACCCCAAATCCACTAAAATCCACTAAAATCAACCCCAAATCAACCCAAATTCATTAAAATCAACCCTAAATCTATACAAATTCACTAAAATCAATCCCAAATCCACCCAAAATTCACCCAAATCTACTAAAATCAACCCCAAATCCACTAAAATCCACTAAAATCCACCCCAAATCCAACCAAATAACACTAAAATCCACTTAAATCCCAACAATAATCTTTGCTAATATGATTGGAAAACTGACAATTGTTCTAAATAGGGTTCCAAAGTCTGACATCTTGAATCAAATTACGTATCATCTGAGGAAAATATTATTCCATCATTTTTTTCAAAAATTATTTGGAGTATTCGTTTACGGATAGTAAACATGCAACACAAACACACAAATCAGGGCCAGATCAGGCCAGGGGTCGAGGGGGTGAGAAGGGCACAAAAGCAAAAGTATATGTGATTTTTTACTCAAAGTGTGCAGAATACAAAATGAGAATAAGATGGTGGTCGAATTTAAGTGACGTGAATATATATATATATATATATATATATATATATATATATATATATATATATATATATATATATATATATATATATATATATGAGCCTAAAATTTCAACCGCATCCCACGATCAAGAATTATATACTAGTTTTACGTAGGTTGTGGGATTTGATCCCCAAAGTGGGGTTACGAGAGGCAGTGTTCTAATCTAAATTTCAAATCGAAAGTTATATATATTAGTGCCTTATCTCATAGAATAACTATGTATATGTTCAAATTCAATATGTATACTTATTTGTTAGTGGGCAGTATTGACCCTTGATTACTCAATACCAGGTACTATACATAGCATTCTTCTAACTAGAATGAAATGTATAAACGTTCTGCCCACATATACAGTGCATTTATTCAAAGTTCAGACTACTGACGACGTGATATGTTGACACCTTAGATGCTCTATTATACATGCAGTCTGAAATATTTATTCCTCACATGAACATAATTAGGTTACGAATACGATGATTCTTTCAACTTCTACTAACTTATTAGAAAGTGATACATGACACAAACAATGTTATATGTTATCCATCTGACCTTCATGAACTTATGGGGATGACATAATTTCAATTCCGATAGCAACCAAATCAAAATATATTTTAAAATCTATATTAAAAAAAATCAGCCATATTTGGAATATTTTTAGGCAAATTTTGTTTGTGATGACTATTTGCAGCCAATCAGCAATTAGGTAGAAAAACTTTTTTACATCTCGAGATAATGCAATGGTAAAAGTAAAACAAAGAATTGAAGGAAATATTTATCATTACATAATCTACAAATTATTTTTGGTTTCAATGAAATGCAAGTGAGATAAGTGACACTATTTAATGTTTTCAATTTTTTAGGAAAAGTTTAATCTGATGTATTCTAGTAAATACTTCTTATTGCCCCAATATAAACTATTTACCTTTTCATTTAAGGGGGGGGGGGGCGGGGGGAGCGCCCGAGTGCCCACCATGTATAGCCTATGGTGTGCATAAAAATGGCGTTAAACCTGCGGATCCGGAAGATAAGGATTGACATCAAGTTGGTTACTTATTATTATATTACTTAGGCCCCATACCTAATACCCATAGATCCCAGCTCTTTCTCTGTCTGTCAGCACACTCATTGGCTAAATCTGGATTTATCATTGAAAAGTGACGTGACTATCCACCTATAATAATATGTCTTTCTGCTTATCTACCAAAACCGAAACAAAACTTCCGTGGGAATCGTTCTTCATTCCATCAACAAAAGTCAACTAGTATTGTATTTAGTATTTAAAAAAATACTTTATATTCCAAAATATTTAACAAATATATTTTGAATACTGCAGTCATGGAAACTATGCATAGGTTCTTAGCAGTGGCGTAGCGAAGTGGGGGGGGGGGAATGTTCAGGTGGGGCATCGCGTTGGGCGCCGGTGGCTAGGGGGCGCCAAATGGGGCTCAAATTGGTCCAAAATATCAACATAACTACGCAACAAGGGCAGCCGGGGGCGCACATGTGGGTGTTTTGCCTTGGGCGCCGCAAATTTGGGTGTTTTGCTCTGGGAGCCAAATATCCTCGCTACGCCACTCGTTGTGAGAGTATATATCATTATGACCCCTCCCCCTCGACTAATATTCTCTAATTAAACTAATGGATTAAAAAACATGTGACATAAATTACTTCAGATTCATCCGAATACACACAAGCATCCGGGATCTGACAAGTATGTCGCAACTATGTGTAACGTACTTTCCATTTTGTTACATAAAATTAAACTAAATATGCAGCATACCAGCTATACATACACAGGGATGCAGTATGCTGCCCACACATTTTGCATGCCCTCCCCCTTTCATGTCTCCATATTTGGCAACTTGTCCAAATTTTATTGTTACTATTTCCTACTTCCAGTTTTTTTCCCCATTACAGTGCCTTAAATTAGAATACCTCGAAAACCCATGTTGATATAAGTATTCATTCAACAAAAGTAATACCGTTAGGTGTCTAAAATGTACAGCAATGTGTTGCAAACAGATTCTTCTGCAACATTTGATCACTTTTATGAATAGATAGCATCAGACCTTACAAATAGTGCATCAGTGTCAACACATTTATTTATCTATTTATGTTTTAATTTTTTTTTTCGGGGGTGGGGGGGGGCGGGAGATTTACTAGACAAGGTTGGCTATAGCAATTGCAAAAGGAGAAGCACAGAAGTGATACCTCTTAAGTGGTAATTTGTTCCATTAAAATAAAAAATATCTGGAGACTGGAAAGTTTGAAATACTTACACAAATACTTTCTCTCTCTCTCTCTTTCTCTCTCTCTCTCTCTCTCTCTCTCTCTCTCTCTCTCTCTCTCTCTCTCTCTCTCTCATGTTTATCCTTTGAAATGTTATATCTATTTTAACACATTTAAACGTTTGACCGTGTTATTTCACATACATTCCAATCTTTGTTAAATGAATGAGATCTTTAGACTATTTTTGTATCTTTTGAGAGGAATCGAGATGAGTTAGACAACTCGTGTCGAATGCGATAATCTTAAATTAAATGACAACAAAATATGTTTCAAACAAACGTGTTTAACGGTATACTTAACTACAATTTGAGCAAACTGCACAGTTTCTTTCAAGCCTTCCATCCCTTACTAATATTAGTCCCATTTTAGTTTTCGTGTTTCAAGTCCTCCTGGTGGTTAACTCAGAAATTCAGAGTATCTTCAACTTAAGACACACAGACTCCTCGAAAGAATTCAAGTCTGAAATTGGTATGGGCAGTCTCTGGATTGCACACGCCTTTATTTGTTTGGGGAAAAAAAAGCTGTGATTAATTCCTAATATGTAAAAGAACATTTATAACTCACATTTCTGTAGGTTTAGAAAAGTGGAAATAGTATACTACCACAAAAACCTTATTCTTCTTGTGGCGTTTTGCCCGACCCAAAATAGTATAAAAACATGTATAATCAAAGTAATTCGGACAAGCCATTGTTTAATGTTAAACATGACCGCAGGCTAACACTATCCCTTAAGTAAGTTTGTCGTGGCTAGGATGAGAAGCCCGACCATGGCCGTCAGAAGTGCAATTATCACCTTGGTATGGAAGCGCACGTGCAGATCAAATAAGTTGACCGAAGGAGTGGACGGTCCTTATCTTCCGGATCCGCAGGTTTAACGCCATTTTTATGCACACCATAGGCTATACATGGCGGGCACTCGGGCACTCCCCCCCTTAAATGAAAAGGTAAATAGTTCATATGGGGGCAATAAGAAGTATTTACTAGAATACATCAGATTAAACTTTTCCTAAAAAAATGAAAACATTAAATAGTGTGGTTGTTTGAAGATGTCAAAATTATGTATCTCACTTGCATTTCATTGAAACCGAAAATAATTTGTAGATTATGTAATGATAAATATTTCCTTCAATTCTTTGTTTTACTTTTACCATTGCATTATCTCGAGATGTAAAAAAGTTTTTCTACCTAATTGCTGATTGGTTGCAAATAGCCATCACAAACAAAATTTGCCTAAAAATATTCCAAATATGGCAGATTTATTTTAATATAGATTTTAAAATATATTTTGATTTGGTTGCTATCGGAATTAAGATTATGTCATCCCCATAAGTTCATGAAGGTCAGATGGATAACATATAACATTGTTTGTGTTATGTATCACTTTCTAATAAGTTAGTAGAAGTTGAAATCGTATTCGTAACCTAATTATGTTCATGTGAGGAATAAATATTTCAGACTGCATGTATAACAGAGCATCTAAGGTGTCAACATATCACGTCTGAACTTTGAATAAATGCACTGTATAAGTGGGCAGAACTTTTATACATTTCATTCTAGTTAGAAGAATGCTATGTATAGTACTTGGTATTGAGTAATCAAGGGTCAATACTGCCCACAAGATTTATATACCTGCCCGCTGAGTAAAACACGAATAGGGTTAACAAATAAGTATACATATTGAATTTGAACATATACATCGTTATTGTATGAGATAAGGCACTAATATATATAACTTTCGATTTGAAATTTACATTAGAACACTGCCTCTCGTAACCCCACTTTGGGGATCAAATCCCACATCCTACGTAAAACTAGTATATATATATATATATATATATTTATACGAAATTTTATTCAAGATGTCAGACTTTGGAACCCTATTTAGAACAATTGTCAGTTTTCCAATCATATTAGCAAAGATTATTGTTGGGATTTAAGTGGATTTTAGTGTTATTTTGGTGGATTTGGGGTGGATTTTAGTGGATTGGGGTGAATTCCGGTTGATTTTAGTGGATTTTGGGTTGATTTTAGTAGATTTGGGTTGATTTTGGGTGGATTTGGGGTTGATTTTAGTGGATTTGTAAGGATTTGGGGTTGATTTTAATGAATTTGGGTGGATTTGGGGTTGATTTTAGTGGATTTGGGTGGATTTAGGGTGGATTTAGGGTGGATTTGGGGTTGATTTTAGTAGATTTGTATGAATGTAGGGTTGATTTTAGTGGATTTGGGTGGATTTAGGGTTGATTTTATTGGATTTTAGTGAATTTGGGGTGATTTTGGGTGGATTTGGGTTCATTTTAGTGGATTGGGGTGGATTTGGGGCTGATTTAGTGGATTTGGGTTGATTTGGGTGTGGATTTGGGTCGATTTGGGTTCACTTTAGTGGATTGAGGTGGATTTGGGGCTGATTTTAACGGATTTTGGTGGATTTGGGTGTGGATTTGGGTGGATTTGGGTGTATTTTGGTGGATTTGGGTGTTTCGTAACACCGGGAGAAAGCTTTCGACCTTGTATGGACCAAAGGCCTTATAGATAAATTAAACCATTACGGTATTACATGTCGAATATTTAATTTTATACAAAATTTCTTAACGGACAGCAAAATTATAACCAGGGTAGGGGCAACTTACTCTGAAGAACCAACCCTTTAAAATGGAACTCCACAAGGAAGTGTTCTCAGCACCACCCTATTTGACCTTATGATAAATGACCTTGAATTAAATCTGGCAACACCCAAAATTGGATTATCCCAATTTGCGGATGATATTGGACTATGGAGAGCAGGCAACCCCTCCAACCACCAACACATGGCTAAAATACAAAACAGCCTTAACAAAATTGGAAAATGGGCTGACAAGTGGGGATTCACATTTTCGCACCAAAAAACGGTAGCTGTCCTCATAGGCATTTAAAAGTCTATCCTAAACTTAATATACAAAATCATGAAATTAAATTCATAAAAGTAGCGAAATTTCTGGATATGTACATTGATGAAAATCTAACATGGGCTCACCATATCGACGACTTAGTTAAAAGATGTAATCAAGACCTAAATCTGTTAAGAAGCCTCAAAGGAACGCAGTGGGGTGCCAATCAGAAATTAATTTTGACTTTATACAGGGCATTAATAAGATCAAAGCTAGACTATGGATGCCAAGTTTATACCACGGCTTCCATCAGTCAACTCAACAACTTAAATAAAATACAGAGGAAAGCCCTACTCGTAGCTACTGGTGCACTACCATCCACGTCCACAGCCGAGTTGCAGGTCTTGACTGGGGTACCGCCATTACATTTAAGGAGGCAGGAACTCATGTTGAGAGATGCAACTCGACTGTCGACACATGATAAAACGCACCCCACCCTGGTGGCTATTAATAAATGTAACACCTCTTTTCTAAAAAGCTTAAAAACCCCAAAAAAATCTTTTGGAAAAATAGTACATGAATTAAAACATCAAATACCAGTAGATATATTCCAAGTAGAAACTAATCAAATAACTGAAAAAGAACCTTGGAATAATGTATCAATAAAAGTAAATACCTCCCTTGTAGGAAAAGGTAACAAAGAAAATCCACAACAGTACCTAAAAACACTAGCAATGGAAACTATTGACAACCAGTACCAAAATTATACACAAATTTACACGGATGGCTCCAAAATTACAAATCCTTCAAAACAGCTGCAGCTTTGATCATACCAGAACATAATATCCAAATGGACAGTCGTCTTCCAGACCATTGTTCCATTTATACAGCTGAATTCTGGGCCATCCTTGAATCTTTAAAATGGATACATGATAACAAACCAAACAAGACTTTGATTATTAGTGACTCGCTTAGCGTCCTTACTTCCATTAAAAATAATAACACTAAATCCAGGAAAAATTTCCTTGCACAAATTAATAAAATCATGACATTAATCGACTCTCAAAACTAACCGTCGAGTTTGTATGGATTCCATTCCATATAGACATAAAAGGAAATGAATTAGCAGACCAACTGGCTAAAAATAAACTCTCCGAACCAAATTACATGCCGCTCAAGTATAGTCAGACTGAAATCTACAGCCTGATCTATTCAATGATCAATCAAACATGGCAAAAGGATTGGGAACTAAACAAACAAGGGAGAACTTTACATAACATCATTAAGGAAGTTGACAGAAACATCGTAATGCCTAGGTGCAGCAGTTTTGAACAAACTAAAATTAACAGAATAATTCTAGGAAAAACAAAACTGGCCAACAGCTTTGGTAAATATATAGGACCTTTCCCACACAGCATCAATTGATTCAGCTGTAAACTACCTGAAGACTTACACCACATATTTAATAACTGTAAAAAGAACCAAAAGGAAAGGAAAATATTTAGATCTAAACAGCTAAACATCTCTGCACCAAGTAAATACATGTACCCGGAAGTAATTCAATTAAATAACACTAACCCTCAAAAAACAATTCAAAATATAATATAATTACTTAGAACATCAGGGCTTATCGATAAAATATAAGATTACAAAATTAAATTACACCAGGACCAAATAACACATAAATCCTGGTTCTTAACCTTATATTTTCAAATAATCACATCCACACGGAATGGGAATGTACAGGATCAGAAGGGACTCCTTTACTCCGTAAGGGGAGCCCACCTACACTACGCTGGGTAAAACGTACCTCGGATGATACCTGTGCTAACCAAACCTAACAGGATGCTGCAACGTTAATGAAATTACCAGGCAAAAAGATAAACATTGAAATATCTAAAATAACAACGTATAGAACAATATAAAATTAACAAACAAGTGTCTAGGAAACCACCTCTCTTCTGTCTGCTCTTACAACTCTTCCTATATACTGCCTCATTGACAGCATTTATACAACTAAACTATGATTACAATTCAGATTAGAACCCCAACAATCCGGGATATCCTTATGGTCTAAACGTGACAATTTAAAAAAGTCTCCTTCTTTATGGCCTCAGATAGATATTAAGAGGTAGTCTCAACATCCAAAGACTATCAGGCCCGGCGACACAATGTTGCAAATAAAGTTATTTACTCTAAGTCAGATCCTTAAATTAATAACATTATATGGTAGTCAATACCCAGACTATCAGGCCCACGCAGCACAAGGCTGCATCATAAACTAAGCCATAAAGAACTAAGGCCTATAACATAATTTAGATGGTCAAACCTGACCATCTAGCAAGACAGCTCACGCTGCAATAAAAATTTACACAATTACCTTAAAAAATAAATTTTTACGTTGAATAACTACCAACGCGAGAATAGGCTATCATATGAGGTTGTATGCTCTACTTTAATAACAGCACAAAGTATTCCAAATTGTTAAGGAAGAACACGGAATGGACACAACGGGAGGAGGCAACATCAAGATGGAGGAACAACAACAAAAACAAGACACCCAAGAAGGACACAGGGATTCACCAGAAGAAATAGGGAACTATGGTTACACCCTGTAACACTCAATCAAACAGAGTTTCCTTTTGGCTCAGAAACTCTATTCATCAATCTCATTCTTCAAAATTAAACTTGATCATTTTTGGCTCTCCACCATCAAAATTAACAACCCATTTAACCTGACATTGACCAACCTACCCATGTCACTTGACATAACTAGTTTACAAAATTTATAGGGAGCACACAAAATGTACACTCTGTACTAGACAAAAATTAGAATGTTAGGATGAATAGGAAAAAATATAACTTGAAAGATTGACTCAACTGCACAGGTGGCTTTTACAATACACACACCATTTAAATGCCCTTCAAATAATATGCAAGTGCAAAAGTAACAGACAACTACAAAACAAGAAAACAGCCACAACAACCACAACAAAAACAGCCAATTGAATCTCTAAGGGAAATTACCAAAATAATCCCCCAAAATAGAACCACCACCATCAAAGGTAACAAGGCAATACCAGAAACAAAACAACAACAGCAGACGAAAATAGCAGCGTATCCCCCACAAAGCAAATCGCAACAAAAAGATCCAAAGCAACTACAGCAAGAGCAGATAACTAAACAAAATCAAAAGTACCAATTACCCAAGTGGAGCCAAAATAGCTGCGACCCAAGAGAAACACTGAAGGAAAAACAAGATGCAACTGAAATAGAACAAATAAACAACCTAGCATATTGATATAAAGAAATAAACATCAGACATGAAAGAGAGAATTATAGAAACAGGATAAAAGAAAAAGGGACAGAGAGGAAGAAGAACTGAAAATGGCACAGACATTTTATATGATAACGAATATATATATTTAAGAAATATTCTAAGAAATATCTTTAAAAAGAAGAATAAATAACTTTCAACCCATCCCTCCCAAAAACATCAAACACAACAATACAAATATAAAAAATATAGCAAACACCTACTGATGGGGCAGGAAGGTCTCCCCAAATGGTCTGTGAAGATCAACCGGGAGAGAGCACCCTCCAAAATAAAGCAAAAATATATTTAAAAAAGAAGCAAGTCTGTTACAGCGACCTTTAAACTGGAAGTACCAAACTTGTACCATAATATGAGGTATACCTGACACATTGTCAGCTGCTGTCCCAGGCTATCCACACAGGATCAAGCCATCCCCAAAAAATGACTAAAAAATGCATAGCTGCCAACTGTCCTGTTTTAACGTATTTGTCCCGTCATTTGGACCTGAATACAGGTGTACGTTTTTTTTGGGGTGGGGGGTTGGGGGGTGGGGGGGTGGAGGGGGGTGCAAAACATACATTTTTAAATTAATTAAAACATTAAAAAAAATCTTTTGAATTTTCAGTTTTGAACTTGCATTCGGTTCTATTTTGATAGAATGTATCGCATGTATATAGGAATATAGTTCTACACTACGATTGGTTCATTTGAAATGAGGCTACCATGCATGTCTTTGTCCGCCATATTTGAAATAGTTAACGTTGTCGAAGTATCTCGTCTTCGTAATGTTTAGCTTTGTAATCATGTTTAATAGGAAAGAGGAATATTCAGAATTTTCTCCAGGAAATGAGAAGGAAACAACTGGAAGGACAATTGTGCCGTCTTGTGTAGATTTGTGAAGCCACATAGTAGGCATGAAGTCTCATGAAAAGGTTCCTGCTTCATCACACACAACTCAGCCTGAACTTGCGATGCATATAAATACCAGAGAGAACATTAATAAAATTAGATCTAAATTAGATTTATTAAATTTCTTTTATAAATAAACCTTCCTCTTTCAGTTACTAGTGCTGCTGGTGAGTTATTTTGCATAAATTTTCCAAACACTAAAATCACCAAGGATAACTCATGCTTTTGTTTTGAAGCATTTTAAAAAGGATTTAGGAGGAGAGCCCTAGTAGCTGTCTTACTGAAGCTAGCTTCAATGAAGTTATCAACAATAAATGTGCTACAGCTCGCAGGCTATTAAGTCAAAATGATATCATGTACTGCACTTGTTTGTTGTTACTTTTATCATGCTCATTGTTATTTTAATTGTGATTTTTCCACAAAGCTGAAGTTAATTAGCCTAATATTTGCATCTACACTTGAGTTACTGACAGACCTGGACACAAAAAGTTTGAATAAACTTACAAAAGGTTTTAAAAATGTGTGGAAATCGGAATGGCCTGAACGCATGGAAAGTTGATGTAAATGGAGTTGATCAGTTCATAAGAAAACTGAACGCTAGATGACTTGCATTTTGTGATCTTTGCAATACAGAATTGAACTACGCCATTTGCAGTTGGAAGTGCTGGGAGCATAAAACAATGAAACCTATAACGCAGTACAGGACATCCCAACCATTTAATATTTTCAGGTTTTTGGGGGGAAAGGGGGATAACAATCGTGTTTGATGTTTGAAAGCCCACATGCTTGTAGCAAGAAGTCTGTGCAAACTTGCCACAAGCTAGTAACAAGCTTGCGCAAGCTTGCAAAAGTAAGCTTATGCAAGCTTGCAAAAATAAGCTTGCAAAAATAAACTTGCGCAAGCTTGCAAAAATAAGCTTTTGCAAAAATAAACTTGCGCAAGCTTTCAAAAATAAGCTTGCTGCAATGTTCCGAATGCAAGCTTGCAAATATAAGCATTTGCAAAAATAAGTTTGCGCAAACGTGTTGCAATGTTCCAAATATAAACTTGCTGTAAGCTTGCAAAAATAAGCATGCGCATGCTTGTTGCAAGCTTGCTGCAAGCTTTAAAACAAGCTTGCATTTTTGGTTTGGGTGTGGCTCTTGCTGCAATGGACATATAAGGTCAAAAGATGGAAACTTTACAAAATTAGTGAATTTGACTTATGCCCTGCATCGACTTATAGGCCACAAAATACGGTGTATCTGATTTTCTTTGATGTTCACTGGTTTTTACAGTGTTATATACTCCACATCTGATTAGTAACCAGAAGTGTCGACCTCTGTTTTTAATCCAATATGGAGGCGCGCTAATGTGTGCACATGAAATTATGTCATCAATAAATACAGTCTATTCATTTGACATGTGTCATAGCCTTTTCAAAATGGATGATGAAACAAATTTTGGAGATCATCAAAAGTTAGATTTGAATAACACTTACTGATATTTGTTTTACTTGATAAGCGATTTTGGAATGTTGCACTAAAAATGAAATGCTATTTTTCCAAAGAAGCAAATACTCGTATTTTTTCCCTGGTTACATAGTACATGTTATTGTAATCTATTTCAGTTGATGTTACCTGAATCACAGCAGAAGCAAAGGAAAATACAGAATTGTATTATGAGGATTTTGTTTAAAGAGGTGGTTAAGAGTAATTCAAATGGCAAATATTCCTGTTTTTCACCTAATAAATTATCATTTGGACAGATGAAAGAGGGAATCTAATTATTTGACACCATCCTTCCCCAAATGGATTTCTATATGGAAATAAATTAGTTGAAAATATCCAAAGCCATACATAACAAGTATAAGGAGTTTCCTCACATAGATCCCATGTATATGCTCAGATGCTCTTTTTCATCTGATTGAATATTATTCAATGATTTGATGACTTCATTCTTTTCTTTCATTGTGACAATAAGATCTCATGCTAATTAATGTTCACCATATATTAACATGTTCATTTTAATATTTGATATTACATACTTTTGTACACCATGAGTTAGAAACAGAGGTATGTGACCATGTGTAGAATAATTGAATTGATGCCGTATTAGTTCTTCTCATACATGTAGCTAATGTCAGCTTTGATTGCAAGCTTGTAATTAGTAAACTTGCCGCAAGCTTAGCAGCAGAGAGGGTGTATCGGACAACATTTTTAGACAAGTTTTCACTGAAATCACGCTTAAAATCAATGAAACCAATGACATCAGACCCAAAAGTCAATGACATCAGGTCCCAAATGTGTGTGTGAATCATGGATTAGGTCCAAAAAAAAAATATGAAAAAATCAATGAAATTAATGAAATCAAAAACTTTTCAACTATTACATTTTTTGGGAAAAAGGGACTACAACATCGTTGTCACTCACCCTCTCTGCTGCTATGGGTTAACCGAATATTTGATCCAGTCCGATACGATATCGTGTTCGAGGGTCATGTAAATTTATTGTTACAAATCCGTTTTGGGTAGACTGAGCATGACTAAAGAAATTTCTAAATTGATTGAAGTCCATATCAGAACACCATGTCTGCCAAATATTTCGTAGCGTATGTGTATCAACGCCGTTGAATACAGCAAGCATATTACAGTTATCTCTAATCACTTTTGGAATCTGAGTGTAGCGTTGAGTGACATAGATCACATCCGTGTTTTTATGCCTGCCTCGGGAAAATATTCTAGCAGGATTTTTTTGATTATCTAACATGACATCGTCGTATACAACTAAATTGTTGATACTTCCATCGAGGTCATTCACGGATGGCGCCTCGTCAATATCGGTTATAAATTCAATAACATCCTCGCCGGCAATCTCTGAAGCGTTTTCATTAAAATCTTTTAGCACTTCATAGCATCGTTGGTCGTCTACGCTAGGGGCAATTAAATACAATTTATCCCACTTCATCCATCTCATTATTAAATTGAGCAACAATTGCGTTTTACCGGATCCAGATGGTCCGATTATAATTGCGCGGATAGAGTTTGGTAGCGCTGCATGATGCTTCACTGGTTCTCTTGTTTTAGTCGCTGAAAAATCAATTATATTCATATCTCTATACATAAATTATGGATCTATATTGCGTGAAGTGTAAGGCGCGTACTGGCACAGATGACTTGACGACGATTACAACTAAAAATAACCGATCAGCGCTTTCTGGTAAATGCGTACAGTGTAGTACAAAGAAATTTAGATTTGTTTCTAAACCCAAGGAACCCAAGGAACCTTTAAAAAAAAACGAGGAGGTGATATCGCAGCTAAATTAGCAAAACTCCCTGGAACCCCATGGGCAAAATACCCCGGAGAAAAACACCTTCCAGGATATAGCTACTGTGGACCGGGAACAAGACTTGATATCAGACTCAATGATCAAAATCAGCCCCGACCCGGTGAGGGACCAATAAACGCTATTGATAAGGCCTGTCATCTTCATGATGTTGCTTATAAAAGCAGCAATTTGCAACACAGGCATCTAGCAGATGTGAAATTAATTCATGCGTTGAATGCCATTCCTGATAAATCCTTCAAAGAAAAATTGGCCTCCTTTTTGATAAAATCGGCAATGAAAAGTAAATTGATGTTAGGTGCTGGTAATTAATAGCAACATGGAATCTATTTACTATTCCCCAAGAGGATACTGGAAGGGTAACGCTGCAATCAGTAAACTCGCTAGCGCCGCAAAAGTGAAAAAAACCACTGCGGCTCATTGGTTATCCAAACAGGCACTATGGCAAATTTATCTACCACCGCCTAAACAAATTCAATTCTCGCATTTTGATGTAACCGGACCCAATGAAGTTCATCAGGCTGATCTATTATTTCTGCCACATGATCGTGGTTACAAATATGCGTTAACTGTAGTTGATATTGCAAGTCGATACAAAGAAGCAGAACCGTTAAAAACAAAATCGGCCACTGAAGTCGCTTCTGCATTTGAAAGGATTTATCGACGAGGTCCTCTGCACTGGCCAAATCTGTTACAAGTTGACCCGGGCAAGGAATTTCAGGGTGCAGTGTTATCTACAATGAAATATCACAATGTCGCTATCAGACGAGGGCATACTGCACTGCATCGTGATCAGGCCATTGTAGAACGGTTTAATAAAACCCTTGCTGAGCGGTTATTTGGATATCAATATGCAAAAGAATTCATCCAAGAAAAAAGATCCCGTGAATGGGTTAAGAGATTACCAGGTGTAGTTACCGCACTGAATAACGAGATTACTAGAACCATCAACATGAAACCTATCAACGCGATTAAAAAGAAGTCGATACCTGAAAAACCACAAAAAGATTTCCCTAGAAACGCTAGCGTTTCCCAACCAATTCTTGGTAGTAATGTCATTGTGAGGTACTTATACGAACCAGGAGAGCTTGAAGGGGATAGAAAAAGGGCTACTGATCCTATTTGGAGCGTCACTACGCATAAGATATCTAGTATAACACGATCTACGGGTAGACCTCCAATCTATAAACTGGATTCAACTGCCCCTCAACGGGGTTTTACTAGACAACAATTACAAGTGATACCCGAGGATACTCAATTGCCACCCCATGGGCTTAACTAGCACCCTTGCGTCTATTGCACTCAAGACAAGTCAACATCACATTATTTCTGACATGACCGAGATTGTTATTTTTTCTGTCTACGGTGAATTGGCGAGGATCCTTATCCGAATACTGCCAACGCATTATACAATTGCAACTCGCGCAGTGATTATTCTGTTGTTTCTTCAAAGTGATTATTAATTCAGCATCAATATCAAATTCTCGTTGTTTTTTTTTGTCCTGTTGTTTGTAACCGGAGAGTTTTTTTATCAATAATATCATTATCATCACCAATGATTTCATCATCTCCACCAATGATTTCATCATCGCCTGACTCTGTCAGGACAATTCTTCGAAGTTGATTTATTTTTCGTACTCTAGACACTGCGAGATAGACTAAATTCGACCATTCTATGCGATTATCTACCATCCAAAGAGTTGTATCCGATATAGTCAATCCCTGTGAAGAGTGTATCGTCGCTGCATAACCTAGCGTCCACGGGGATTTATTAGCACGCAATGCATCTTCAACAACATTGATATCAACCAGCACAATATCATTTAATACTAAATTCTGCTTTTCACTTTGTCCTGGAATATCAACTTCGATGTTCTGTTTTCGCGTATCCGATGGCCTATAACAAAGAGGCACTGGAAGTGTTGCAAATTTTTGTTTATGCAATTCAAATAACTTCATCTGAAGTGTGTCCCTGACTATTTTTCTACTTGCAATGATTAAATCATTTGGTCTCCACATTTCCCAAAACTCATTCATGGGAGTTTCCGGAATTATTTCACGGGTTATTTCACACTGGATTCTATCCGGTTGTAATCTAATTAGTTTCTTCAATTCTTTTAATTCATTATCAAGTGATCTATGATCGGTATCAATTTCTTCATAATAGTCTACAAAACCCTTTAGCCATTCATGGGGAGATGCACCGACAAATGGTGGTGGTTGGCCGTGATCACCGCACATGACGACTTTTGTATTCTTCAATAACAACCACTCAAGAAATATTTTTAAGACATCTTCGGACACTGTGTCTATTTCATCCCACATGATGATTTCAGGAATAAATTTCTCTCCCATGCGCTCAGGAGTCCATTTATCTCCCTTCCATCGGAAAAAGCTGTGATAAGTGCAAGCATTTACCCCTCTCTGTATCATTTCTCTTGCAAGTCTATGAGTTGGTGTTAGCACAATCATGTTAGAAACGCTAGCGTTTCCACGACGGAATAACTCAATTACCCGGGTTGTTTTTCCTGACCCGCCACAGCCGTTTAAATAAACTGTTTTATATCTACAGATTGGATCAGAAATCGGTGGTGCACTAGAAAATTCTGAACACTGATTGCTTCCTAAGTAATTATTTTCAATGGTAACATCTGCTGATGGAATATAATCATGAATCATTTCTTTTTTAATTCTCCATGATCCCCATTTCTCGTTGACAGTAGCCTTAAAATCAGCCATTTTGCTATTTATGTAAAATGAGTCAGTAGCAACTCTAACTGCGGTGGTAGGAAATCTATTGATCATTGAAAACAGATTGATAGAAGCATAACCGAGCATAGAAGCTCTCAAATGTGTGTACTGCGGATGGTATCCATCATTGTAAGTAACAATTGTACCCAATTTGGTTCCATCGGACATAAATGCGTCCTTACGATTGACATATAGGCCCTTATTCGTTAAATCCGCCATTACAAAATCGTATTCAGCGTTGTCTATAATCAATCGTGAAGAATATTTCGTATTATCATCTTTGCCACCTTGGGTAAATTTACCGATTATTCTTCGTCCAAGATTTTTTGCTTCATTGTTTCTGATTTCAAATAACTGTCTGGACCAATCCATGATTTGTTGTTCATTAAAATCAGGAAACAGTTTTCGCTCTTCGCTAATTATTTTTTCTAGATCAGGTTGTGGTAACCAGACTGATTTCTGTGCCCGATAGGATATAATTGCTTCACTGACAATTAATGATTTTAACATCTTACAATCAAGCATATATCTCAATAGCACTATTGGCATCCAGTGTTTTTCAGACATGTGTTTACCAATCCAAAGATAACTACACGGATGAAGTCCTTCAGCCATTTCAAATGATACCACACAAGCGAATCCGGTTAAATCAAAATCAGGAAGTGGTCCATTAATAGCAACGCGGGTCATTTCGTGTGTAGGGTGTCCAAATCGTTTGAAATATTTCTCGCATTCTCCATACCCAAGAAAACTTCCTGGATAACACGCAATCATATCAACTGAAATAACGGAATCAGAGGTGTATTTTGTGTTCCATAATCCGCCGTGGCTGTATTCAAGACAGGACAATTTGACATCTGATAAAAACTCACTTCGTGTTGGTTTCCACGCGTTTTTCTTTCTAGCAAAATGTGCTGCAATGGATGGTACTGTGAAACAGTTTGCTAATAATTGATCGTCTTCTTCTCCGTCCTCAGAAAACTCACTAGCTAGTTGTTTCATTTGATTCTGCAGTTCTTCAGTACGGTATAATTCTCCGTTGGGCCTTACAAACTGATCAAATCTGCATTCCTCGTCTGAATTACTATGAAATAGCCACGCTGACACAGGATCGTTTTTACTCAAATGGTAAATAGCATCAAATAATTTCTGCTCGGTAAAACATTCTTCAGGTCCCAACCCTGCTGGGGATAGATATTTTACGGTTCTATCCCGTGGAAATATTGTTACTGCAGATGACCACGCGTGTTCGTTATGATCAATAATTTCAATGGGAACCCCCTGTGATTTATATTTCGATTCGTATAATACTTCTCCGGTGATTGTTCTTACCGATATTGGAAATCTTAATGATTTTTCTAATTTAGTTATATCCTGAATTGTTGCCCCATGCTCTTTTACCGTGAACTCCCACTCGGTTATTTTTTTTCGTCTTAGATCAGTGAGTTTATTTCCCCGGGATGCATTTGTGAAGTGTTCTATTATTCGTTCTGCTACACAATTGAGCCCTGTCGAATATTTCATGGGTGCTAGTTTTGAAATATCAGGTTTTTCATTGAGCGGATAGATCCCGTAAACAACTGCTGTGACAGGATAAGATCTTTCGTAGTAGGGTTTATCAATTTCAGTCAAAATTCCCGGTTTGGAATCCTGATTCACGGTGATAGTTTTTTTGCCCTTGAGAATGGGTTCAAATTTATCCTTAATAATCCATTTGCCATTCTCACGGATAATGAATTTGATTCGGAAAAAATGACTTTTTTCCCCAACACGTGAAATGATCACTGCTGCTTTTTCATCATTCATGGTAGCGTCAACAACACCATCAATTCGAAATGTTGACCAACAATAAGATGCTCCATCACGCTTGAATTCATTAAAACAGTCTCTGATGGGTTTATCAAGAATTTTATTCTTGGGTGTATTAGAAACTATATCAAGATTGAATTGAGCATCCTTCCATGATGATCTCATGTTTCCGTCTCTTGGACGTTTGTTACGTTTTTTGGGTCTATCGCGATTAAATCTGGGATTGATTTTTAATAATCTCTTAAACTCTTTCATGTTTCCGTCTATTGTGCGTTTGTTACGCTTTTTGGGTCTATCGATATTAAATTTAGGATTGATTTTCAATAATCTCTTAAACTCTTTCATGTTTCCGTCTCTTGGACGTTTGTTACGTTTGTTTCCGTCTATTGGACGTTTTTTGGGTTTATCGAGATTAAATCTAGGATTGATTTTTAATAATCTCTTAAACTCTTTCATGTTTCCGTCTCTTGGACGTTTTTGACGTTTTTTTGGTCTATCGAGATTAAATCTAGGATTGATTTTCAATAATCTCTTGAACTCTCTATCAGCATTGAATTTAGCATTTGTCGAAGTCAATCTCTTGAACTCCTTCATGCTATATACAAAACAAACATTTAAATGAAAGTTTTATGTATAATGAATCACTGCAAATGGCTCATGATGGGAAATGTAACCCCGTGTAACAAATCATGCAGAAAAAATGAGTACTGTAGGTATCATATGCAAAGTTTTCGACGTGGAAGTCTTGGTCCGTTACCCTGTATTCGATGTGGGGTTGGGGTCAAGGGAAGATCACAATTGTGTAGTGATTGTGGTGGTAAGCGATATAGGGAATTGAAGCGTTATTATGATAAAAGAATAAAAAATGGACAATCTATCAGAAATTATGACCCTGAAAAGGCCCTTGACCCTGACAACATCAAGGATAAAATCATAAGAACCCCGCAAGACTATATCGAAAGATTTTCCAGTGATGTAATTATTGAACCAAACACTGAATTAGACAAACAATAGAATAGTATATATGAACCAAGAATTCAGACAGCATCCAGTGATTACAAATTATGAAGCATCCAGTGATGGTACTGTCAGAAACCGTAGACTAAAGAAATCAGTTGGTGTTGTGAATAATCACGGATACTTGATATTTACTGTTAGGGAGGGAAAAGAAACGAAAAATTATCTCATTCATCGTTTCGTATTTGAATGTTTTAATGGATTGATCAAAGATGGTTTTGTTATTTATCACAAGGATTCTAATCCAAAGAATAATTCTGTATCCAATCTGCAGGCTGTCACACTGAGTGAGAATTCCAAACGAGGAAGAGCTGGCACTTGCAAAACGGTTTGGAAGAGACCTGTGACATCTTTGAATACAACAACTAATGAAGAAAAAATATTTCAATCATTATATGAAGCCGGTAAATTTTTCGATATTTGTGGACCGTCAGTACGAAAAGTTGCAGAGGGGATTTATCGATCGGCTATTTCAAAAAAGACGGGGCAAAAAGTTCAATTTAGTTATGTCTAATGCGTCATAATTTCCAATTAGAGATATGTCATTCTTATAGAATAATGAATTCTGAAAACATGAATAGCATCATAGTTGAAATAGCAAAATTGAAAAATCAGGATATCAAACTATCAGATGGATTAAATCCTGACCAAATTGTGTCTGATTTTCAGGATATAGAATACGGGGTTAGCACTAACAAATATATGCTACCCAAGAAATATGCACTCATCAAAAAAATTCAGAATTCTATTAAAGACTCTCTTTCATTTTCCAGTGACATCAGTGTGTTCGTTCCGTTGTATACTATCGTAGAGGGAATACGAAAAGAATTGGGGTACGAATACGAATTGAAAAAAGAAGTCAACTCTAAAATTAGAAACCTACGAGCATTAATTCAAGAAAATGAACAATTTTGATTGCCCGACCATTGATTGCCCGACCCGTATCATTTTTTGATTGCCCGACCATATCATTCCGACCCTCATTTTTTTTAGCCGACCCTCAAGGGGGATGTCAAAAATCGATGGACGATGTGTCAGATTGATCAATGAAAAAGTGGGGAAACTAGCAGTATTATTATTTTTATATACAATTTTGCTACTTTCCCCATCATTGAACGAAGCTGTCTCACGATGAAATAACACTTCCATGACCGTGTTAAAAATCATCCGACATGTCACTGATGTCAAAAAGGGAGTTGCACGATGGTGTTAAGTCGGATTAAAAAATTGTTTTACAATTGAAAAATGGTTTCTGATTTCAAATAATGGTCAATGAAGCATTAACAACCCGACTGGCTCGTGAGCGACTAGATGCAATTAAGAAATTTATACCAATTCGTGACTCTGTAAGAAATAAACTGCAACAACGACAGAGTTTACAAACTGATTTTGCTCTGGGGTCTGAAGAGTTGTTTAAACCAGTAACCACAGCAACGAAAGGAGTAGAGCGTGCTTTACTGGGAGATAGTCCCGAGACGGGGAAATCTGTTATTGGTGAACTTGAAAAACTAGCAGCGAAAACTGAACAAACTGAAAAAACTGATCCGAAAAAAACGACTGTTTCTCTGTTGAATAAATTTACTGATCATGCTAAAATATTAATAAAAAAACCTAGTTTATTGAAATCAAAGGATTATCAAGCCTTTGGTAATTTTGCTGCTCAAAGCTATAATTCAAAAAAAGATTTTTTAAAGGACGAGTATAAAAATGATAGAATATCAAGTAATGATTGGTTCGATTATTTGTATAAACTAAATAAAGGGATTGGTCGTTTGAATAAGGATGAGATAGGATACAAGGAATTTCAAAGGGGGATTAGTAATTATAAAAGAGAACAAATAGAAGAGCGACAACGAGAAATAGAAGAACGGCAAGAACTAAAACGTCAAACACCAACACGTAGACAAACAAGAAGACAAAAAAAACAACAACTACCACCTGATGATGATGATGATTTAGAAGAACGACGTCAAACACCAACACGGAGACAAAAAAAACAACAACTACCACCTGATGATGATGATGATTTAGAAGAACGACGTCAAACACCAACACGGAGACAAAAAAAACAACAACTACCACCTGATGATGATGATGATGATGATTATTTACAAGAAACGGATGTAGAAAAACTAGATGAAGCAACTGGTTATAGCGGAAGTGGACTGCAAAATCCAAGGATTGGAAACACTTGTCCTGATAGTGTTATCAATGATATATCACGATTAGATGTTTTTGTAGGAGGATTCCGAGCTGGAAATAACTCTCCAGAAATAATTAATGAAGCAGCTGATATCTGTAGACGGTTATTTGCCGGCGGTATCATGGATATCAAAACCTATCGAGATTTCATTGACGAGTTAGCAAATGGGTATCATAGTGATTAAATAACAATTGAAAACACTATTGTTTTTATAATAATGATCGTACACTACAATCATGATAAACCAACCCTCGTCTATGTAGTTAATTCACGGTTTCCAGTTTATAGAGCATACTACGGAGATGGCCTCGGCAATACCATTTTAGGATTCTTTTCAAGAATGGCCCCAAAAGTGATGCCGTTAGCTAAACAATTATCAATGAAAGCCATTGATGTTATTCGTGATAAGGGTATTAGTACTGTTGGAGATCTTGCCGGGAAAGCGTTTTCAACTGCGAAGGATAAAATAACATCATTAGTGGGGCGAAAAAAGAAACCGTTACCGTCTACAGAAGAAATGCCTGCAAGTGTTAGTAAAATAATAAATAACGCAGTAGATGAAAAACTAGCGTCGATGGTAAATCAAGGGGACCAAAGCAATATTGCAAACATGATAGCAGGAAGTGGCCTTAAAAAACTACGTCGATGAAAATGAAAAAATCGTTTACGATTTCACTATTTAGACTCTGATAAATAGAATAAAATGTTCAAAAAATCATCCGATCCAGCATTTGATATAGACGCCCCAGTCCCCAAGAATGATTCTGTACGCGATTATCAATATTACGCCTATCATGCCATAGACTCAAATAGTCGAGCAAGAATTGATCTTCAAGTCCATGATACCAGTAAATACTTTTTGCCCTGTGAAGCATTTATTGAAGTAGAAGGAGAAATTGTAACAGCTGCTGATACTACTGCTGTACCAGCACCGTATCCAGCTGGTACTCAAGTCGGTTTTGTCAATAATGGTATTATGGCGTTATTTGAGAGTGCTAGATATCTCATTGATGGAAAAGAAATTGAGTCCATAGATCGTGATGATGATGTGGCCACAACAATCATAGGGTTAGCGAGATATTCTGATGATTATACCAGATCAGCGGGTCCATCTATGATGTTTGCAAAAGATGGTAAGAATACCGCTGGAGGAAATCCATTTATTATAAGACAACCAAGGGATCGTGCTGCTAACCCTGCTAATGTTGCTGGTATCGAGAATATGATTATAAACAACGATCCTGATTTCAATCTAGGAGCTGCAACACGAAACGCAATGTTGGGAGTAGGGCGTAAATCATTTTCATGTGCGATTCCACTGCATCATATTTTTGGATTCTGTAGAAACGTCAGAAAAGTTATCTACGGGGCGAAGCATACAGTATCGCTTGTACGAAAAAGTGATGATAATGATGCAATTTGGAGGATTCCAGCAAACCCAGCTGCAGCACATATAAATGATGATGCCGGTAAAGTCAATTTAACACAAATATCATTGTGGATGCCAGTGTTGACTCCAGCAATCACCGCAGAAGGACGATTACTATCATTTATGGACCAAGGAGGAAAGTCGTTGTTGAGTTGGCTAACCGTGAGTACAGATGTGAAGCAATCAAATATCAACGGGTTATTCACTTGGAACCTAGCATCAAAACAAGGCGTTTCTGCGCCACGTCATATATTTATTGCGTTACAGGATAACACACGAGTTGGCAATCAACTCTTCAGTCATATGATATTTGATCAATTAGGTGTGAAAGACGTCTCACTGAGAATAAACGGCCAGCAGGAACCATCTGAGGATATACAACTTAATTACACAGAAAATCATATTGCACGAGTTTATCATCGTCTGTTGTCATTTATGGCACGCGATCAAAATGTGGATACTGGTTTGCAAATATCACAATTTGATTTTAAAAATCTGTATCCGATCTACTACTTCTCACTGGAACATCTCGATTTGACAAGACAGTCAGTTGTTGATATACACTTTAGAGCTAATGTGACTCGTGGTGCTATTGCTGATTATAGAGCGGTTGCTGTCATTCTCAGTGATAAATCAATGCTACTCGAAGGTGTTGGTGGAAGAATGAGAGTGGTAGATGCCCCAGTAGAAAATCTTTGAACGATTTTTCTCGATTTTTCATTGAATTAGAATCAATCAATTATATATAATGTCATATAGTGTTATTAGTGTTACGTTAACTCCTGGTCAAATCAAAAAATTGCAATCAGAATCGGCTAAAAAATGTGGAACCACAATCACGTTGAAACCCAGCCAAATGACTGGTGGTGAAAATAAATTATCGCTGACAACTCGTCAGGTGAAACATTTCAATGATGCTTTCAAGGATAAAAAGGGAGTTCAGATTACTCTCTCTGCGGCTGCTATTAAAAATATGATGAAAACAGGCGGTATATTTCCATTGTTAGCTGCAATACCAGCATTGATTGCAGCAGCAGCCCCAGCGGTGGCTAAAGCAGCAGCGTTAGGAGCCGTTGGTACTGCAGCAGGAATGGCACTAAAAAAGGCAACTGGACAAGGATATAAAAAAAAGGGAAAGGGTCTAAGACTACCAGGAACCCCGTATTCGTGGTACAGCGGAAAAGGTCTAAGACTACCAGGGACCCCGTATTCATGGTACAGCGGGAGATCCGTTCACGGATCAGGCCTGAGACTACCAGGAACGGTTTATTAATTCAGAAATCTTCGATGGTTCCAATGTCCAATTTTGATTTAATGGATGCTGCTAAAAAACTAGTGATTAAAAATTTCAGAGGTGTTTTTATGAAAGATCAATTACCACATCAACCAAACAAAACTGAAACAGGTATTATTAATCTCGATAACAGCACCGGACCTGGAACTCACTGGGTTGCATACGCTATTGATCCACGTGGGATTGTCTATTTTGATTCATATGGATTAGCCCCACCAAAAGAGTTTATGCGGTATATAAAAACCCTTCCAATGAAGACTTGGTATTCTACGCTACCAACACAACAAATCAATGACCCACCAATATGCGGCAGTGAAGTATTAAATGTCCTTGATGCTATTTCTAACTCCTTGGGTAACCCAAGGGGAAAACCACCTCATATTGTCGTAAATGACTACACCAGTAATCGCTTTTTAGAGAGAGAAAGAGTTTTACAATAACATGATTGATATTTGGGGGAGATCTTTGAAACCCAAACCCGATGACACTGCAACCGGTGATATAACAAAAAAAATTAAAGATGAAATCGCTGAGACGTTGAACTTAACAAGTGTTGACCCGAATGAAATAGTTGTATTTCAAGACAAACAGGGTAAATTGAAATCTAGTAATATTTCTCTGGATGATATTTTAGTTAAACAACAAAACGCAATCGGGAACACCGTTGCGCTATTTTCCGATCAGGGTAAATTGAAAACCAGTAATATTTCTCTGGATGATATTTTAGTTAAACAACAAAACGCAATCGGGAACACCGTTGCGCTATTTTCCGATCAGGGTAAATTGAAATCTAGTAATATTTCTCTGGATGATATTTTAGTTAAACAACAAAACGCAATCGAGGATACTATCGCGTTATTTTCCGATCAGGGTAAACTCAAACCGGGTGTACTTTTTTCGACGATTACAGATCGATTTAAAACTCTCAACGATTCTGCGTTAGAACTAGCAACACTTCAATCTAAAACCGAAGAACACATAAAACAGTTTACCGCATTTCGTAGAAATATCATTGATAAATTTATTGGAACTACATTCGATAAAATTGAACTAAAACTCCCTGATATTAAAAAATCCATCGATGAGACGAAAACTTCCATCGAAGGCATCAAAGGTGATCTTTCGAGGATGATAACAGCCATTGAAAAAACAAAAATTCCTCATGAGAAAACCAACAACGTAGTATACACAATCCAACACGGATCATTTGAGTGGACACCTACAAACAACACATTAGATATCACTGCAACCGTTAAGGGTATTTATCGATTAACACTAGTAACACCATCGTCTCAATTTAATATTTCATCGTCCAGTTCATCTGGGGTCAATAATACGATTTCAACGATCATCGACAAGAACACAACTGAAAAGTTCACAATCACATCTACTGATAAACATTTGGTTAGGGTCTCAACAACGTGGTATGTGGAATTCGTAGCGAATTTAAGTAAATCGTAATTGAAAACGATAGCATATTTAAAATAAAAATGATTTCATCATCGCAATATCGCTATGATCAGGTCAGAGAGTATCAAACTAGACTCAAAACCTTGTCTGAGGAGTATGAATTGAAAATTAAAAAATATCGCAGGAGAATTACCGCAATTGATGTTACTGTGTACGCTGTGAGTGGTGTAATCACCGGAGCCGGTATTATACTGTCTTCAGTGACAATGATGGCCCCGATAGCTGTTCCAATTTGCATTTCTGCGGCAACAACAATCGCTGGAATTATTTCAATAATCACAAAAAAAATATCCTCATGCAGCCAACGGAAACTACAAGACTACATAATTCAATTTCATGTTGTGTCTACTGCATACTCGCAATTATCCTCATTGATATCGTCATCTCTCGATGATACAATTATATCAGAGAGTGAGTTTTCAGCGATGGTAGATATATATGATTCTGCGATGTCAAAATTAGAAATACATCATGAATATAATAACAATGACAACACAGATGGAATTACTTCAACAAATAGTGGAGAACACAAACCCAGTACAAACAAGCATGATCTCAATAACCTCAACGAATCCAGAATTCAGTGTGAATTTCCCCTCTCCAGTCCCAGTGAAGGAGATAGCACTAGCAAAACTACGAGTATACCACAGTTGGCCAAATATTAGGTCAAAATCATTTGGTGGTCAACAACCCAATAATTCACTGGTATTTGCAAATAAGAATAAACCCGACGGTACCCCAGACTGGAACGTTGTTTCCATACCAACCGGATCATATCAAATTGAACAAATCAATGATGAATTCGCGCGTAGAATAAAATCGATTACTGGAGTAGAGTCAAAAATAGCTATAACAGTTCATGTGCCGACACTATCATCTGCCATTGAAATAAGCACAGAAGGATACGTCGTAGATATCTATCAAAGTTCTATTAGAACCGTACTAGGATGGCCTGAATTACCACCCGGTGGAAAAACCGTTAAATTACCAGAACCACAAAAAACCGATTATATCACAGACAGGACAAAATCTGATAATCCAGTAAAAAGTTATAAAGAATACAAGGAATTGATAGTTTTCACTGTAGTGAAAAAGTACAACAACCCAATATATCACGCAACTCGACAAGATATCATCGATGAAAATTTCACAGCAATGAATAATGATTTTTCGCTGCTGTTAATATCTCTTAAATCTGGCTCTCTCACCCGAGATGAATTTATCAGCGTCGTAGAAACATGCAACAAAATCATCAATGACATGGAAACATTTCATTTGCAAATCATTCAAGTGGTATTAGGTGACAGTAATCCTATAACGAGAACAGAATTTGCAACGAAGTATAATATACGCGTAGAAGATATTCATGCGTTCAAACTACCAGGGTATAATCTCTTAGAACTACAAAAATCTCTCAGTGATGCCATCGATGATGGTTTTAAAATAATTCATGATGCATGGAAAAAAACAATAAAAATCCTGACCCATAATAATGACCCAGATGGTGGTGGCAGGCATATTGCTCCGTTCAATGTGAATATTTCAACGGTGATTGCGCTCAATTTAGTATGTGATGTGATCGAAGGAAGCTATCAAATAAATTTAGAACGATCAAATCAAGCTCAGCAGGGATATATTTTGTATTCATTTGCACCAATAGCTCCTCCAGGGTTTTTAATAATTGAATCCCCGGTGAATCCAGTCTATATGCGATGTCATAATAATTCATTAACCAGAATTAATTTCAAACTCACTGACCAGTCAAATAATCTGATTGATTTACAAGAGGAGGTTTTGCAAATTAGTCTGTTTGTAAAATCGTAGTGATTTTCGTCCCCCAGACAAGGTCTGGAACACGATATCGTATCGGACTGGATCAAATATTCGGTTAACCCCAACTGAAAGTTCCAACAGCAGAGAGGGTGAGTGACAACGACGTTGTAGTCCCTTTCCCAAAAAATGTAATAGTTGAAAAGTTTTTGATTTCATTAATTTCATTGATTTTTTCATATTTTTTTTTTGGACCTAATCCATGAAACACACACATATTTGGGACCTGATGTCATTGACTTTTGGGTCTGATGTCATTGGTTTCATTGATTTTAAGCGTGATTTCAGTGAAAACTTGTCTAAAAATGTTGTCTGATTCGCCCCTTCTGCTGCTAGCTTACATAAAAAGCTTGCCAATATATCAACCTTATCTACTACAAGCGTCACGCAAGCTTAGAAAAAAGATTGCGATTTTGGTTTGGGTTAGTATAATGGAACAACTAGTAAATGAACCATCCAAAGTAATATCTGTAACCTCTGAGACTTTAATAGACCATATTTATATCAATACAAAAGAAAATGTTTTGGAATGAATGGTTCCAAAGACTGGTAAAAGTGACCACTTTGCAATTTTTCTAACACTTAAAGTGAATGGCAAATCAACAAAAAATAATATCCATAAATCCATTACTTATAGATCCTTTCAAAACTTTGATACCGTTATATTCCTAGAAGATCTGAAACAGATTCCATGGAACACAGTCTAAATCTTTGAAGATAATGATGTTTTAGGTACTTGGACAGGGCTGTTCATCTAAATTGTGAACAAACATGGCCCTTTAAAAACACACAGGATAAAGATGACTAACCAAGGCTCACACAAGCTGGATATTATTCAATGAGTTTCATACATTTAATAGTAAATCATTACCCATTCGAGATTATGTTATCAGATAGTTATTATTTTAATGGAAATGGGTGTGAAGAAGAAACAATTTCTTTTATTCTGACTCGTACATTGTATCCTTGATTTGTTGCATGTAAAAACGTCCCTGGAACTCATTCGCACTGTTCAATAATTTGGAAAACATATTTTTGTTTAACATTCAAAGAACAACTATCCTACCATATTAATAGAATATTTGACATAATAAAAAAACATAGTTTCAATAAAGTTAGAGAAATGTTTAACAGCGAGAGTGGGTTACTCTCAGCTGCATGTTTAAGCATTCAAATTATTGGATATGTGAAGGGATGAATATGATGCAGATATTCCAGAATTACAGTAATTTATTTGTGAACGGATATTTGCATTATTCGATTTGGAAAAGTAGACTATATTAGACATAGAAAAATTCAGAACTATATCACCTGATGAGAGCTATTTTATGGCATAAACATGTTGTTACTGGATAACGTTCTTTCTCTTTGGAGACTGGCTTTTTCCAAATTCCTCTGTGAACAGCGGGGATTTTATTTACTCCTCTAAGTTAAACAATTAAACAACTCTTGTGTGATAAATGAAAATATCAAATTTTAAACACCAATTCAAAATTCAAAAGAAATAAGAAGTGTAAATACCTTTCAAATATACGGAAAATGACTGTACATGTATTAATTTGACAAAGCTGAATCTTGTATTAAACTTATATGGGACACACATTCTTCATCTGATACAAATGCATGCCACGTTTACTGAAGATATCTCAAATGGTATTGAAGATCTCAAACGCATCGAGCAATGCATACTGCCAGATAAATAATTATGCAAAACAATATATTATAAGCAAATCTACCTGGATGTCATTTAAAACGCTTATCAGAGCCCATTCTTTTCAAAATACACAGCTTGAAATGATGATACATGAACATATGGCTTCAAACAGTTAAAGACGTATAAAGTGGAAATAAAACTTTCAAATATGGGGAAATAACTCTACAAGTGTTTTTCTCACAAAACTAAATCTTTAATACATGGGACAGAAACTTTTGTTGTAATACAAATACCTGTCATATTTGATGAAGATATTTAATATATTTAAGGAGATATTAACCAGATAAAAAAGTGATTTATTGAAGGATAGAATTTGTAATTATATAAAACTCTATAAAATTAAAATTCTGAAAATGACAGAAGAACAATCCTACTCTAGTACATAAACCAACTTTGATTGTAGGGATTGTTGTTTTACTCAAATAAAAATTAGCAGATATCACAATCGAGGATTACATATCTGAAAAGCAATAAAACTAAATTGTTTATAATCTTCTATAGTCAAAACCCATGGACCATCAATATATTGCACTTTTAAAACTTTGTCTTTCATTTAAATTCTAATGTTACTGTTGGGCTGACATGTTAGTAACCTGTATTATATGCAGACATCCCTATCAATGTTAAGCTCTCTATTAAAACTGTCTATTAAATTTGGTTCAAATCCAACAGATAAATGTGTTGTACTGAACAATATAAAACTACCTTTAAACTTTGGATCAATATTAAAATAAGAGAGTAATTGTGTGGAAAATAAAGTTGTGTATTTAGCAATCAAGGTTTATATCTCCGCTCAGATATGCAGAATGCTTACAATTTATATTGGTCAAGGTTTCATGAAAATCAAGCTGCACAACAAATCCGGTTAAAACCCAAAGACAATTAAAGAGCATTGTTGTATAATACGAAGAGTGGACAGGTAAATCAATCGGGTTCTACAACTCCAATAAATGATGCAAATTAAATGAATTCGTGGTGTCGACAAGGTCCAGCTGCACAGCAAATCTGGTTAAAATTCAATAATAGGTAAAAAAAAAGTTACTGAGCAGAAAAAAACATGGGTTAATCTGGCAATCATGGGCTACAGTTCCACAACTATGCAGAAAAGTTGACAAAACTTGTAACTGAGTCCTTATCAAAATCAAAATTGAAATGCAAAAAAATGGCAGTAATTTCTGTAATAATATAAGCTCACTATCAAAGGCAATAACTTCACTAAATAATGATTAAAATAAAATCAATTTAACTCAGCCAACACAAATCAAGCTCCATACCAATATAAACCATGTCTCTAACCATATATACCAATCTTTTTTTCTACAAATGATCTAGCAGTATAATAAATTGGTTGCACTTCTTAACGCAGTCCATAAGAATCATTCATTGTAAAACATTATATTCATTTAATTGCTTCCCTAATTCATCTAAGTGTCAAAATCATATGTTGACTACAACAAGTAACCTAGGAGACAAATAATACTCACATCTAACAATGACTTCCACTGATTTGTTGGATCCTTTCCTCTGCCCTCTAATGGTGTTGAATACCTCACAACTGTAGTTCCCAGTCACATTTTTCTGTACAATGCCAAGTGACAGAGTGTTACTGCTATTTATCTGTACATTGCCTTTTATCCATCTGTATGAACATGCTGGATTACATGTAGCACTGCATATTATATATATTGCTTTGTGACCCTCATCCACTTGATACACAGAAGAATTTGGAGTGAGATAAATACTGCTTCCAGGGACATCTGTTAGAAAAATGGAGGACTTTGACAGTTATCTGGAGTGTAATATTTGCTGTTCCCATGGCAATCTGTACAAAAGCAAACTTACAAGTTATACAGAAATACACAAAAAATATCTGGAAGGAAATTAATACTGCTACCAGGGCCATCTATAGAAAATACTGGACAACTATACATCAAAGCATGCAAACCAAAACAATGTAATTATAAAGTTAAATCATGATTCTTATCTCTTCTGTATGCTGCAAGGGGTATTTAATTTGATGATGTTTTCTTATGATCACTGACCTTACAGCTAGTTTCAGGTTTTATTTATTCTACAACCAAGGATATTAAATGACATGCATACTTTAACACAGCTGTAGGTTTCACTATTCTACAACCAAGGATATTGAATGACATGCATATTTTAACACATATGCAGGTTTCACTATTCTACAGCCAAGGATATTAAATGACATACTTACTTTAACACACGTCACTAAGGAACGGTATAGGTCACAATGATCCACAATGGAATTGGTTAAATATAGCTTCAGTCAGTTGTCATGACTGCTATGTACAATGCCAAGATTCCCAGCTAATACTTCATTGTCCAACGTTTATGTCAGTATATAATATCTGTGTTGTTGATTTGCATTGCCAATGTAATTTCTTTGTAAGCTGGTGCCTGCTTGGGGCAATAAATGGGATGTTCTTTTTAGATACACACTGATTTGAACAATTTTACAGACAGTATCACCTTTTGTGCATAGTTTTCACAGTTTTCATTCTTACTTTTTCTAACTTATAATGATCACGTTTGTGACAAGGCCAGTGTAGAAACTCACATTCAAAAGATTTAAACATTTAGAATCATTAAGTTGTTTTGGTGCATTGTCCGAGTGACCCAAAACCATCAGTGTTTCAACGTACAGAGCAAACATGAGAAATGCAGAGTTTTGACACAAACTTTTCTGTAACCACAACCATGTCAAAATTTATTGGTCAACTTCTAGCTCAAAAATCAAGTGTAAAATAGTAAATCAAGAGTCACTTGAAAATACTGCAACTTCAGTGGCTGAATAAAATTCCCAGAAATTCAAGAAAAGACCATTTCTTCCTTTCAGGTGCCAAGTGTTGAAAGTATCTCATAGTCTTCCGCAATAACTTAGCTGTGGTAATAGACATACTGGATGCAACATTTGTACATTGGTACATTACCATTTTTAGTCACAACCATGTAAATATCATTAGAAGTCTAAAACCATAGGTCAAAGTGACCACTCATTAAGTACTATTAGTGACATTATGATTTTCAAGACTGTCACCATGTCAGCCATATTGTATCATTTTCATTTAGAACAAATTAAGTATTATTGTATGTGTATTTTGTAATACATATTACTAAGATTTTAACTTGTAAACATATGGAACATTTCTAAATGATAGTCTCCATTAGTAATAGTTTTAGAGTTTTTATCATTATAGAAAATGCTAATTGTGACCTGAAGTCAGGTAGAAGACAATACAATCTTTTTACTGGAAAACTTATTTTTTCAGGCTTTCATTTATCTGAACAGAATCAGTTTGTGTTAGTGAGGTGTTCAGTTTGTGCACATTTGGAATGAAAACAGTTGTATTAGTGATGTATTCAGTATGTTCACATTTGGACTGGAATCAGTTGCATTAGTAATGTGTTTAGTTTGTCCACATTTTGACTGTAATTGTTTGTTTTATTGTGTTCAGTTTGTCCACATTTTGACTGGAATCAGTTGTATTAGTAATGTATTCTCTTTGTACACATTTGGACTGGAATCAGTTTAATTAGTAATGTGTTCTTTTTGTCCGCATTTGGGCTGAAATATATTTATTTAAAGGTATTTAGTCAGGTAATTCTTCTCATGAAATAATAACCTTTCAAAAAAAAAACTATTGACAATTGAGACTAGTATGATATACAGTGAAATTTCAAATAAAGATATATTCCTGGATTGTTATTGAACAAAGGACTGTTAGCGCATCATGATAAGGGATACATGATGTGTATGCTATAGATTTTTATGTAGAGACAGCATATTATACCAAATTTCATCAGTTGTCTTCTCTCAATTAAGTCTGACTTTATATCAAGTCCATATTACTTTGTCATTTAACTATTTACCTTATAGTGACAAATGGTGTGTTATAATTTCATTTCAGAACAAAAAATATTGAATTGAAATTTTCAGTGATATCTTTTTGTCTGAAAAAAAAGGGGGAGGGGACAAGACTGAATTCTAACCCCATGTTTTTTGTATTGTTTCTCCATGTATTGTATGTGAGGTTTTCACTTTGCGTGGAGCCATGTGACACAGCTTCGGGATGTCTATGCCCCCTACTTCGATCACATACAGGTTCTTGTTCCCTTCTAAGATTCTAGTGTTGCTAAACCATTTGATATGGTGAAAAAAGGTTATATTTTCGGTGGCACACAGATTTATACAAAAATATTATTTCATAATCAATTTTTTCTCGCTGTATCTTTTTTATGCATTGTGTTATTACATGAATTTTTTGTAAAGGAAGCATTTGAACCCAGTCGACGATTTGGATATGCCAAATCACTGTAACCTTTCCTGTCAAGCATGCATTGTGCCTGTATATGAAACAGAGGTTTTGTATGTTTAGGTAAAACAGTCTGGACCAGTGTCTCCATCCTCTGTCCCACTTCGTTTCCAAATGTTCCTGATCAACTTTACATTTTATATTTTTTGTGATGTCTTCCCTTATAATTATATTTTTTCTCCATATTTAAGTTTCATAATTCCATCTTATCTCTATATTTGTCTAATAAGTTTTTTATTTCTCTAAATTTTCTTGGGACTTCTATTTTTTTAAAGCTAATTTATTATTTTTTATACATGTCCCACCTATTCCTCATCATGAATGCATACCAATTTATAAACCCTCTCATGGTGCGTTTAGTTCTGCATTAATGATCTTAAATTTACTTCAAATATTTCCACATTTAATCAGGGTTGTACTAGGTAATCACACCCCTTTTTCTTCTTCGTTCTATACAGTTTCTTTATATTTATATAATGAGTTTTATATCACCATATGTATTTTATGATTTCGTTACGTATATATACTATATAGTATAACATTTTTAAAATCCCTTTATTTAATAACATAATTAACATTTTAGTACATATCAGTTTTGATCAATATGGCATGCTCAATAAGCATAGCGCAATTAGTACCCAACCATGTTATTTTCGATTTGCTTTTTCATTGCTTTACAATTTTCATTTTCTTTCTGTTTTGAAAAAGTTTTACATTTCTGATCTGAATCTTATGCCATTTGTTGTAAACTTCCATACTCTATTTCGTCACCCACCCAGTTAGAGCCTCCCCCTAGAATCAAAACAAACATAGCGTTTTTTTTCTAAGTATTTGAAAAGGTTATCTAAAATAAAAATATTTTTGTATGTATTTACTGGAGCAGCAGAGAGGGTGAACCCTACAACGTTTTAGAGGTGTCTATTTGTCAAACAAAGGCCTCCTCCAAAACTGACCGACTAAGTCTTCTGACCAACAGAGACACATATAAAAAACGTTTATCAAGTCCGATACGATATCTTGATCTAGGGTCATTTAAATGTATTGTTATAAATCCATGTGGGTTTGCACGAGTATGACTAAATAAATTTCTAAAAAGATTATAATCCATATCACCGCTACACCAGGTCTGATGAATATTTCTTAGTGTATGTGTATCAACTCCATTAAATACAGCAAGAATATTACAATTATCTTTGATCACTTTTGGTATTTGTGTATATCATTGGGTTGCATAAATCACATCTGTGTTTTTATGTCTGCCTCTGGAAAATATCCGAGCAGGATTTGAATATTTGTCCATCATCACTTCATCAAATTCAACTAAATTGTTAATAGATCCATCAATGGAATCAACACTGGGTGCTTCATTGATATCAGTAATAAATTAAATAACATCCCCATCCTCATGTATTGTCCTTGCATTTTCATTAAAATCTTTTAACACGTCATACCGCCGTTGATCATCTATGGAGCAAGCAAACAGAGCTTATCCCACATCATCCATCTCATTATTAGATAAGGTAATAATTGTGTTTTTTCCACTTCCAGATGGTCCAGTTATTATCATTCTGTTCGAATTTGGTAGCATTGCAAGATGTTTAACAGGCTTTTGGTTTTTTTTCGCTGAAAAATCAGTTACATTCAGGTTATTATAACTAAATTATTGATCTATATTGTGTGAAATGCAAGACGCATACTAGCACAAAAGACTTAACAACAATTACAACAAGCAATAACAGTGGCAAGTGCGCAGAATGTGGTACAAAGAAATTTAGATTTATTTCTGTGAAATCAGGTGATTATTTAAAAAAAAAAAAACGAGGTGATATTGCAGCAAAATTGACAAAACTCTCGGGGGCTTCATGGGTTAAAAACCCAGGAGAAAAACACCTTCCATGACATAATTACTGTGGCCCTGGAACTAGACTTGATATCCGACTTGACAGTCAAGACCAACCAAGACCAGGTGAATATCCTATAAATGAAACTGATTGGGCTTCTAATGCTCATGATGATGCTTATAAAAGTAGCAATCTGCACCATAGACATATTGCAGATGTGCAATTGATTCACGCACTAAATTCTATTACAAATAAATCTTTCAAGGAATCATTACTTAATTGGTTAGTAAGATCTGCGATGAAGGGAAAACTAGTGCTTGGAAGTGGAACTTCCCATTCTGGTAATTAATCAGCTGATAAATATTGTTCTGGAATCTATTTATTATCCCCAAAGAGGATACTGGAGGGGTAAATCAGCAATTAATAAATTCGCCAAAGCAGCAAAAGTCAAATAAGTTGCTGAAGCAGATTGGTTATCAAGACAGGCGATATGACTGATATATCTACCACCGCCTAAACAAATTCATTTAGCACATTTTGATGTCAGTGTTCCAAATGAAGTTCATCAGGCAGATAGATTATTTCTCCCACATGAAACTGTCAAAATACGGACTTAACTGTAATTGATGTTGCGAGTAGATACAAGGAAGCAGAGATATTATTGACAAAGGTAGCATTATAAGTAGCTACTGCATTTGAACGAATTTATCAACGAGGACCTTTGCAGTGGCCAAATCTGCTACAGGTTTATCCTGGCAAAGAATGTCAGGGTACAGTGTTATCAACGATAAAGCATCATAATGTTACTATCAGACTAGAACATACTGCAAGACAGTCCGCGATCAGGCAATTGTTGAATGATTTATTCAAACACTTGCTGAGCGGTTATTTGGATATCAATATGTAAAAGAATTTATTCAAGACAAAGAGATCTTGTGAATGGGTTGCAAGATTACCAGCTGTGATACCTGCGTTTAATAATGAAATTCCTGGAACAATCAATATGAAACCTAATAACGCGATATATATATATATATATATATATATATATATATATATATATATATATATATATATATATATATATATATATATATATATATATATATATATATATATATATATATATATATATATCCGCACGAAATGATTTTTCAAAACAGAAAATACTCAGTAATGTGACTTTAAGATATTAATATGAACCAGGTAAGCTCGAAGGTGGTAAAAAAGAGCTACTGATCCTATTTGGAGTGTCACATCAGACAAAATATCTAACATAACAAGATCCACAGGTAGACCCGCAATCTATAGATTAGATTCAACTGCTCCTCAGTGTGGATTTACACATGAACAATTGCAAGTGATACCCGAGAATACACAATTACCACCGCGATCACTTAACTAGCACCTCTGCGTCTATTACACTCAAGACAGGTCAGCATAACATTTTCTCATGTCTGATCACGACTGTTGTCTTTTCTGTCTGCGGTAACCTGGTGTGGATTTTTATCCGAATGCTGCCAAAACATCATACAATTACAACTGGCGCATTGATTATTCTGTTGTGTTTTAGCATCATTATAAATTTAACATCAATATCAATGTCGCAATTATTTTTTTTTGTCGCTCTGTTTATAACCAGCGATTTTTTTTTCTTATTATATCATCGATAACAATTCACTGTTTATGTTGCCATTAGAATTTAAAATGAATCTACGAAGTTGATTTATTCTTTTAACTCGTGACACTGTGAAATAAACTAAATTCGACCACTCGATGCGATCATCTACGATCCAAACAACTGTATCAGAGTTGGTTCACGCCTGAGATGAGTGTATTGTCATTGTGTATACTAGCGTCCAGGGAGATTTGTCAGAATGCAATGCATCTTCGACAACATTGATATCAACCAGAACAATATCATTTAATACGAGTCTGTTTTTCTGTTTTCCCTGGAATAGCAACATTGCTATTTTGTCTTCATGTATCAGCTCGTCTATTATATAATGGTATAGGCAATTCTGAAAACTTTTCTTTATGAGCTTCAAATAAATGTCACTGAGGTGGCAGGGTCCAGTTTCGTAACTTGGCCCCTGGCAAATTTCTTAACTTAAGGGTATGGTGTGAGGTTTTGAGCTACTATTGTGTAATAATTAAAGATATGGATAAATTTGTGAACTAGGTGTTTCAGGCTTGTGTTGTTCTTGAAATTGATGTCAGACATGTACACTTTCCATAGTTACTCTGCAGTATGTTGATTGTGAAATACCAATAGTCGGCTAGGAAGAAGAGCTAGCCTCCCATAGCAGTATACACGTGGGTTCAAGGCAAGTAGAATATCTCAAAAACGGCTTGGATGACAACTATTATGAATTGCATCATGCTATTTAGTAGACAATGTTTTTCAAAATTTTTATCTAGGAAAAGGCCTTGCGTTTGTACTGTGAGCACCACATGCTGTCAAAAATGGCCTTCGGATGTGAAAAATGCATGTATAAAATAGGGGTTGGGGTACATAAACATTTTATTCTAAGAACTTCAGTAGACTTGTCAGGTCAAGTGTGTGATATGATTATGTTGCGTTACATTATACCTATCCAGAAATATGTACCTTTTTGACCTTACTCGCGTATTATATTTTTAATGAATTTTTATATTAGGCAGGTGCATGCGACATTTAATTTTGTACATAAAAACTGGACCCTGCCCCCTGAAGTGTGTCTCTATTTTTCCGGTTCCTAGAAACACCGAAATAAACTGAAAACACTGAAATACACATGCATTTACATGTTCTCTCTGCATATATCGATTTCCACTCACACAATATTTTTGTTTTTGTTTGAATAATAATATAAAGCAAAAAAAAAAAATGATTTATTTTATTTTTATAAGAATTATTTACTTTTTCATACTTATGCACGCGTCAATTGGTCGTACTTTATTGGATAGGTTGATCATTCCGGATGGTTGTTAGTAAATGAAAACGACTGAACGTTGCGGAACGCATGTAATCTCCGAAACGGACGGTGTAAGCCGACTTAATTCACTTTGTTTCAAGTCGCTTAATTCATGATCTAATTGACTGCACTGCACATATATTTATTGTTCTCCCTTTGATCTCATTTCGTATTCAAGTTAAGAAACAATCTTTTTTTGGTAAGTCGCTTAATACGGGACATTTTAACAAAAATAGACCTTTTTTAACACCCTTACAATCAACTGTCATATCATCATAACCAATATATATATATATATGTGTGTCTGTGTGTGAGCCAAATGACTTATAGACAATTTGGTCCAACTTTAAAGACAATTCAGCCCAACTCGAAAGACAATTCGGCCCAACTATGCGATAGTTGTATAAAGATATTTTGTTTCATACAGCAAGTAGATACTATGTAATATATATATATATATATATATATATATATATATATATATATATATATATATATATATATGTGTGTGTGTGTGTGTCTGAGAGAGAGAGAGAGAAATGCCGAGCATTTTGCCAGTTTAGTGCTGCAACATCAACCTCATACCACTTAAGTTAATATTTTATTCAGTATCGTCAATGATAGTTCCTCCTTTACTCCAAACAAATTAGAAATAAATAAACTGATTACTAGTCTTAATTATGGTACACATTATCTTTGTCTTTGTTCCCTTGTAAGCTGTTATTTTCTTAAAGAAATATATACACATGCAAAGACTGTAGTCTGAATGCGTCTGCCCGTGTGTGCTTCTCTCTCTCTCTCTCTCTCTCTCTCTCTCTCTCTCTCTCTCTCTCTCTCTCTCTCTCTCTCTCTCTCTCTCAAATCAGAAAGAAACTAATGACCTGAAAGGGATACAAGTGAAACAAAGCAAAATACATCAGCCGGTATCAACATACACGCACGCACGCACAAACACATATAGGTATTCTGAAATTTGACGTTTACTATAGACGTAAGATAAAGTCAAAATAAAAAAGAAGCGAAATTTGAGCGACTAAGTAAAATACTTTGACTGTTGCCAGAACCAAAGGAATTAAGACCAAGTAAATGAGCCGATGCAGAGGTGTGCAATTTTATATCTGATCCCAAAAAGACGGAATCTTGTCAGAGGAAAACTCCTTGTATGCAATTCAGTTTTGTCTGAAACAAAGGCGTTAGGGCAGTCACGATCTCAGATTATTTATGGGTTGAATATTCAAAATGTCTGATGTCAAAATGGAATTAATTAACAATGGAAATAACAATGCATTTGCTTTACGTTAGTGAAATACACACGTTACCTAAACAGTACACGTGAGCGGACTCATTGCTTTCATCGGCTAAAAAAGTGTTTTCTATATATGAGACGGTATATAAGTTCAGTCCATTTTAATTGCACACAAAAGTGTACATTTAAATTGTTATAACTTTAAAATATATCCGTGTTTTACACTACAACACATACGTTACCATTCTACGTTACAAAACATTTTTGAAAATAACTGTTATTGTGCTTTTTAAATTTCGTGAAAGCACTTAATTAAGTATAAAAATGTTATTCATTTCATCTTATTATAAAATATAAAATAAGTCATAATGATTATATCAGAAATGATCATGTGAATAATGATGTTTAGCTGCCACATACATGAGAAATAACTACAATGAAGAATGTACATGTTAAATATGGTTAATCAATCATATTTGAATAATTTCATGCCATGTTTTCATGATCAAAAGGGAAATAAGAAAACTGAGTGAAAACGATTACAGATTTAATGAGCAGTCTCTTGTCGTATGTATCTGATACATACGTTATATGTTTCGAGTGACTAAAAAGGCATACACATTGTAAACTTTCGCACAAATATTTTGAATCGGAAACTGTTATGATTAGAATGGTATTAATTTGACAACTTAAAATGTTTTTGGTGTTTTGAATATTCATTATCAAATTAAATGAAATTTGAAATACAAGAAATTTTGGTAAAGATTCATCTTTCGTTGTGCACATTTATCTGTCTTTATCGTAACTTATAATAGCAAAACGCAATATTGTTCTGAATTCAATTTATGTCAAATTATCGCAAAATACCTTATTTTCGGTCCAAGTTGGGCTGAATTGTCTAGGGTCTAATTGTCTTTGGGCCGAATTGTCTAATGTCGCGCACATTAACGAAACGGCATCATTTTGCTTATAAAATTCAAAGTCAATAATCCATTACGAATCTACCAAATAGACCGCATGTGGAAAAATAATAACTGTGAATCCATGAACCACGTTCTAAAACAGACAGTTGAATGGAAGACTAAACATTGACGGAATTTGTACAACTAACACATGAATTGGTATCCGGACAATTTAGAAGTATGAGGAGTGCTCTAGTATGCACTGGAGAATTCCGACTTGCCGACAGCCATAAACAATTTGAGACCACAAAAACAAACTGGATAAAAATGACAGACCAACAACGCACAGACTTGTTCATATGCTTCAGACGCCACATTGACATGGACACAAAATACATGATTTCGACAGACGGTCAGACAACTGTTGTTGCACCTAGGACTAATGGACGAAAACCTGGACAAAGGAAACGAAAAATTAATGTAAGAACTGTGACAATCACAGCTAAAAATGCCAAACATGCACCAGAGATTTCTTCATAATGTCCCATATTTCTTCCGTTAGGTTTATTTTACCTTGTCTTGTGCAACATGACTTGTAGTTCTATTTTCAAGCGGAGCATAATCCTGAATACTCTCGTATACACTTTTGATACTTTGTTATATTTCACGTTTACTTTGTGTATGTATTACAATTCGCCGTTTACCATATATATCAGGGTCTTACTGCCTATATATATATATGTGTGTGTGTGTGTGTCCAATCAAGTAAAGAATAAATAAATCATATAAATTGACATTATTTTGCTTATTATTATTATTCAAACATGTAAGATTATTCACCTTTCACATATTTCCAAAGACAGACTTTCTTAACACCCTGACAATCAACTGTCTTATCATCATAACCTATAAACATCTATCTATCTATCTATCTATCTATCTATCTATCTATCTATTTATCTATCTATCTATCTATCTATCTATCTATCTATCTATCTATCTATCTATCTATCTATCTATCTATCTATCTATCTATCTATCTATCTATGTTATGATGTTAAGACAGTTGATATATATCACAAATAATCGAAAAACCTTTAAATCGGAAATTAAATTAAATGGTATTTATTTTGATCAAAAACTATATAATTAAAAGTTATATTAATATATAATATAATGACGGCAAATACTTTTGATACTTTGATATCTACCCCTTTTACGCTGTGTATGTATTACTGATACGCCATTTATCAGGTCTGTCGAATCAAGTACGACCATGTGACGTCATTACATGAATTGTAAAGAAAAAGTAAATAATTCTTATACAAATATAATAAATCAATTTTTTTTGCTTTATATTATTATTCAAACAAAAACAAAGATAATGTGCGAGAGTGAAATCGATATATACAGAGGGAACATTTAAATGCATGTGTATTTCGGTGTATTTCGGTGATTTCAGTGTATTTCGGTGTTTCTAGGAACCCCTGTTTTTCTAATCGCCACTATATCAAATCGTTTGGTCTCCACCCTTCCCAAAAATCATTTAATGAGGTTTCTAAAATTATTTTACGCGCTATTTCGCATTGGATTTTATTCAATTGTAATCTGATTAATTACTTGAACTTGCTAAATTCTGGATTGAGCGTTCTAATTTCTTCATAATGATCTACAAATTGCTTTAACCAATCACGTGGAGACAGACACATGGCAGTGGTTGACTGGCGGCACGATTAACCCAAATATACTCAAATACTGCCTAAATACACCCAAATATACCCAAATACTGCCCAAATACTCTCAAATATACCCAAATACTGCACCTTTTGGTATTTTTTGAAGCTATAAAGGTAGTTGTTGTAGGGTTTAACGCCATTTTTCAGCACACGATAGGCTATACATGGCGGCCAGTAATATTGGTAGAGGAAGAACCCGGGAAAACCCCGAAAGAACCATTGACCCACGAGAAGCTGCTGGCAAGCTTTCTCACATAACTACATTATACTCGAACCCACGCAGACAGAGGTGAGATGGCAGTGATCCATAACGGAAAGCGCTTAGCAGCAGGGGGAGAGAACCAAACAACTTTTTTTCGACAAAATTGATTGAAGCCTCACAACGGAAAATAGAGCCTTCCTGCGAATCTCATATTTTAACCAAAAAAAAAAATTAATATCCATTTAGCAAACGGAGACTTTGCGATTTTTCAATCAATTTGGGTCGCAACAATGTTGTCATGGCCCCCCTGCTGCTACAGGTTAACAAAAATCATTTACGATTTTAACGGAATATTTGATCAAGTCCGATACGATATCGTGTGCGAGGATCATGTAAATTTATTGTTATAAATCCGTGTGGGGTCGACTGAGCGCGGCTAAAGAAATGTTTAAATTGATTGAAGTCCATATCGGAACACCATGTCTGCCAAATATTTCGTAGCGTATGTGTATCAACGCCGTTAAACACAGCAAGAATATTACAGTTGTCTCTGATCACTTTTGGAATCTGAGTGTAGCGTTGAGTGACATATATCACGTCGGTGTTTTTATGCCTGCCTCTGGAAAATATTCTAGCTGTTTTTTTTGATTGTCTAACATCACATAGTCGTATACGACTAAATTGTTAATGCTCCCATCAAGGTCATCCATGGATGGTGCCTCGTCAATATCAGTTATAAAATCAACGACGTTCTCACCTTTAATTTCTGATGCATTCTCGTTAAAATCCTTTAACACTTCATAGCATCATTGATCATCTACGCTAGGGGCAATTAAATACAACTTATCCCACTTCATCCATCTCATTATAAATTGAGCAACAATTGAGTTTTGCCGGATCCAGATGGCCCGATTATAATTGCGCGGATAGCGTTTGGTAGCGCTGCATGATGCTTAACTGGTTCTCTTGTTTTAGTCGCTGAAAAATCAATTATATTCATATCTCTATACATAAATTATGGATCTATATTGTGTGAAGTGTAAAACGCGTACTGGCACAAATGATGTGACGACGATTACAACTAAAAATAACATATCAACACTTACTGGTAGATGTGCAACATGTGGTATAAAAAAAGTTTAGATTTGTTTCTATGAAATCCGGAGATGTTTTTAAATAAAACGAGGAGGTGATATCGCAGCCAAGTTAGTAAAACTCCCTGGAACGCCGTGGGCAAAGTATCCAGGAGAAAAGCACCTTCCAGGATATAGCTACTGTGGCCCCGTAACACGATTAGATATCAGAATTGATGATCAAAATCAGCCCCGACCCGGCGAGTATCCGATAAACGATATTGATAAGGCGTGTCATGCTCATGATGTTGCATATAAAAGCAGCAATTTGCAACACAGGCATCTCGCGGATGTGAAATTAATTCATGCGTTAAATGCTATTCCTGATAAATCTTTCAAAGAAAAGTTGGCTTCGTGGTTGGTAAAATCACCTATGAAAAGCAAATTGATGATGGGCGCTGGTAATTAATAATATGGAATCTATTTATTATTCTCCGAGGGGGTACTGGAGGGGTAACGCTGCAATCAATAAACTCGCCAACGCCGCAAAAGTGAAAAAGGCCACTGCGGCTAATTGGTTATCCAAACAGGCTATATGGCAAATTTATCTACCGCGTCCTAAACAAATCAATTTCTCGCATTTTGATGTTACCCGACCCAATGAAGTTCATCAAGCTGATTTATTGTTTTTACCACATGACAACGGTTACAAATACGCGCTAGCCGTAGTTGACGTTACAAGTCGATACAAACAATCAGAACCGCTAAAAACAAAATCATCACCTGAAGTTGCTTCTGCATTTGAAAAGATTTATCGACGAGGTCCGCTACGCTGGCCAAATCTGTTACAAGTTGATCCTGGCAAGGAATTTCAGGGTGTGGTTGCATCTACAATGAAACATCACAATGTCACAATACGACGAGGGCATACTGCACTACATCGCGATCAGGCAATTGTAGAACGATGAAACCTAACAACGCAATAAAAAAAAGTATATACCACAACCACCGCGGGATAGTGTTTCTCAGCCAATTCTCAGCAATGTCACCGTGAGATATTTATATGAACCAGGAGAACTCGAAGGTGATGAAAAAAGGGCTACTGATCCTATTTGGAGTGTCACTACGCATAGCATATCTACTATAACACGATCAACTGGTAGACCTCCAATCTATAAAATGGATTCAACTGACCCTCAGCGGTGTTTTACACGCGAACAATTACAAGTGATTCCTGACGATACTCAATTGCCGCCGCATGGTCTTAACTAGCACCGTTGCGTCTGTTGCACGCAAGACAAGTCAACATCACATTGTTTCTGACATGACCGAGACTGTTATTTTTTCTCTCTACGGTAAACTGGCGAGGATCTTCATCCGAATACTGCCAACGCATTATACAATTGCAACTCGCGCAGTGATTATTCTGTTGTTGCTTCAACGCAATAATTAATTCGGCATCAATATCAAATTGTCGTTGGTTTTTTTTGGTCTTGTTGTTTATATCCGGAGAGTTTTTTTATTAATGATGTTAACATCAATATCATCCATTGTGGTGTCGTCATCGAAAACAATTCTTCGAAGTTGATTTATTCGCCGTACTCTAGACACTACAAGATAGACTAAATTTGACCACTCAATGCGATTATCGACTATCCAAACAATTGTATCCGCGATGGTTAATCCCTCCGAGGAGTGTATTGTTGTTACGTAACCCAGTGTCCATGGCGATTTATTAGCACGCAATGCGTCTTCGACAACACTGATATCAACCAGCACAATATCATTTAATACTAGTGTTTGTCTTTCGCGCTGTCCTGGAATTTCGACTTCGATGTTTTGCCGCCGTGTGTCAGCGGGTCTATAACACAATGGAACTTTTATCAGGGGATATTTTTCTTTGTGAAGCTTAAACAACTTTCTCTGAAGTGTGTCTCTGACTATCTTTGTACTTGCCACTACAAAATCGTTTGGTCTCCATGCTTCCCAAAATTCCTCCATGAGAGTTTCAGGAATTATTTCTCTGATTATTTCACATTGAATTATATCCGGTTGTAATCTAATTAATTTCTTGACCTCGCGTACTTGTTCATCAAGTGCTCTATAGTCAGTATCGATTTCTTCATAATAGTCGACAAACCCTTTTAACCAATCATGTGGACCCGCGCCGACAAATGGTGGTGGTTGGCCATGATCTCCGCACATTATTACCGCTGTATTCTTTTGCAGTAACCAATCAAGAAACATTTTTAAAAAATCTAACGAGACCGTACATATCTCATCCCAAAAAAGGATTTCAGGAATGAATTTTTCACCCATTCTTTCAGGGGTCCATTTGTCACCGTTGTATCGAAAAAAACTATGATAAGTGCAAGCTTCAACGTTTCGTTGTCTTATCTCTCGCGCTAGTCTATGGGTTGGTGTCAGCACAATCATATTTTTCCCACGATATAATTAAATCGCCCGAGTCGTTTTTCCCGACCCGCCAAGGCCGTTTAAATAAACTGTTTTATATCTACAAATTGGATCGGATATCGGTGGTGCATTAGAACGCTCTGATAAATTATCACCGCGTAAGTAATTACTTTTAATTTCAACATCTGCTGATTCAGAATAATCACGCAGCATTTCTTTTTTAATTCTCCATGATCCCGAACTTTTATCCGAATTAGTGAATTCAGCAACTGCGCAACTGTACTTGCTGTTAATGTAAAATGAATCAACGGCAACTCTAACCGCAGTGTCAGGAAATCTATTTATCACTGAAAATAAATTAATACAAGCATAGCCCAGCATCGACGACCTCAAATGTGTATACGGGGATCTGTAACCGTCCTTGTAAGTAACGACTGTACCCAATTTTGTTCCATCGGACAAAAAAGCATCCTTACGATCAACATATTTGTTTTTAGATACTGCATCCGCGATTACAAAGTCATATTCGGTGCTATCTATAATCAACCGTGAAGAATATCTTTTGTAGTCACATTTGTTTCCTCCCTGAGTGAATTTTCCGATTATTCTTCTACCGAGATCTTTTGCTTTGATGTTTCGTTGATTAAATACCCGTTTGGACCACTCAATGATATATTTTTCGTCGGCATCAATATGTTTTCTGGATTCGTCAATTATACTATCAAGACTTTATGGTTCTGGTAACCAGACATTGATTTGTTTCCGATATGATATAATTGCCTCACTGACCGTCAGCGAAATTAACATTTTTGTATCAATCATGAATCGTAATAACGCTATTGGCAGCCACTTCTTTTCAGACATGTGTATACCAATCCAAATATAACAAGCGCGATTAAGTCCTGATGCGAACTCAAATGATACTACACGAGCGAATCCAGTTAAATCAAAATCAGGCAGCGGCCCTTTAATTGCAACACGGGTCATTTCATGTACGGGGTGTCCAAATCATTTAAAATACTCGGTACACTCTCCATAACCAAGAAAACTCGCTGGATAGCAAGCAACCATATCAACTGAAATGATATTATCACTGTCGTATTTGTTATTCCATAAACCGCCATGATTGAATTCTAAACAACTAGCCTCAATGTCTGGCAAGAATTATACGCGTGTTGGTTTCCATTCGTTTTTGATTCTCGCAAAATGAGCTGCAACCGACGGGATTGTAAAACAGTTTGTCAATAATTGTTCGTCGTTGATAATTTCATCACTGGTGGCTTCGCCATTGGCGACTCCGCCACACGCCGTTAAAAACCCACTAGCTGTTTTTTTCATTTTATTGTGAAATGCTTCAGTGCGGTATAATTCACCGTTTTGTCTTACAAACTGATCAAACGTATCCGTGTCGTTTTCAGTGCTGCGAAGTAACCACACCGACACGGGGTCGTTTTTACTCAAATGCGCAATATCATCGAATAGTTTCTCTTCAACGAGAAAACCATCCCTGGAGAAATCTTCTCCCAAGAATTCGTCGGGTATATACTTTATTGTTCTGTTTCGTGAAAATACTGTGACCGCGGACGTCCATGCGTGTTCGTTATGATCAATAATTTTAATTGGGGCTCCATTTTTGTTATATTTCGATTCGTATAAAACTTCTCCGGTTATCGTCATAACGGTTATTGGAAATCTCAACGACTTTTCTAATTTAGCTATATCGCTAATAGTTGCCCCGTTCTTCCTAACTGTTAATTCCCAGTCGTTTATTTTTTTGCGTCTTAGATCGGTCAATTTATTTCCACGCAACGCATTTTGTGAAGTGTTCTATTATTCGTTCTGCTACACAATTGAGTGGCAAAGCCACTGAGGAAGTCGCCGGCGACGAGTATTTCATTGGTTTTAGTTTTCCTATATCGGATTTTTCATTTAACGGATATATCCCATACACAACTGCTGTTTCAGGGTATGCTCGTTAATAGTATGGTTTGTCAATTCCAGTTAACAGACCCGGCTTAGAATCACGGCTAACAACGACTGTTTTCTTGTCTTTGAGAATCGGTTCAAAATTGTCTCGTATAATCCAGCCTACTGATTCTACACAGATAATGAATTTCACTCTAGAAAAATACTTTTTGTTGCCAAGTTTTGATATTATCGTAGCTGCGTTGCTGTCGTTCATGGTGGCATCAAGAACGCCATCAATTCGAAATGTTGACCAGCTATGAGATGCACCGTCGTGCTTGAATTCATTAATACAATCGCGTATTTTATTTATCAGGGCTCTATCCGTTATTGCCCGTTTTGGCACATCATTGAGGGTTCTATCGAGATTGAATTTAATATTTTTGTAGGGCTTAATTGCTGATAGTCTCTCGAATTCCTCGGTCATATAATTAAAACAAGTATTTAAATAGAAAAATATAGTATAATGAATCACTGCAAGTGGCTTATTATTGGATCATATAGAAGCGAATTCTGTGGGTATCATTTACAAAGCGTTCGGCGAGGAAGTTTTGGCCCTCTCCCATGCCTCCGATGTGGGGTGGGCGTTAGGGGAAAATCACAATTATGTCTCAGTTGTGGCGGCAAACGATACAGGGAACTAAAACGCTATTATGACAAACGAATAAAAAATACCGTCATTGACCCTAACGATGACAAAATCATAAAGACCCCTCAAGATTATATCCAGAGGTTTATAATTAAAGAAAATAATAAATTAGACAAATAGTATTATTATACAAATGAGCCAAGACTTTAGACCTCACCCCGTGCTTGTTAATTATGAAGCATCCCGTGATGTTATTGTTAGAAATTGCAGACTAAAGAAACCGGTTGGACGGGTAAATAATAGAGGGTATTTAATGTTTGGTGCCGGGAAGAAGAAATATCTCTGTCACAGAATAGTATATGAATGTCACAACGGATTGATCAAAGATGAATCCGTTATTGATCATATCAATAATAACAAGGCCGATAATTCTCTTTCGAATCTCCAAGCTATCTCACAGTCAGAATATATCAAAAAGGGCAGAAATTGGTACTTTTAAATCAGTTGGAAAGAGACCCGTAAAATCATTTGATACATCAACTAACGAGGAGAAAATATTTCAGTCAATGAATGAAGCCAGTAGATATTTCGATATTTGTAGGTCTTCAATACGATTTGTTGCAGAAGGAATTCAAAAATCGGCTCTGTCAAAGAAAAATGGGCATAAAATAAAATTCGTATACATCTGAAACGATTCAGGGGGGTATGCTTCGGGCCCATGGGCTTCCATGGATGCGAAGGCACCCAAGGAGTTCCAAGATGCGTGTTGTGCTGTCCTTAATTAACTTAATTAAGTTAATATAGTAACCTCTGGGTCTCTCTGACGTCATAGGGCGTATAACAATAATGTTATTGTTAGAAATTGCAGACTAAAGAAACCGGTTGGACGGGTAAATAATACCCTAAATAAAGCCATGATTAGTAAAATCAGAGACTGTTTTAATGAATTCAAGCGTGATGGAGCATCTTATTGTTGGTCAACATTTCGAATTGATGGTGTTGTTGACGCTACCATGAATGATGAAAAAGCAGCAGTGATAATTTCACGTGTTGGGGAAAAAAGGTATTTTTTCCGAATAAAATTCATTATCGAAGTCGATGGCAAATGGATTATTAGGGATAAATTTGAACCAATCCTCAAGAATAAAAAAACAATCACACTGAGTATAGATTCCAAACCAGGAATTCTAACTGGAATCGACAAACCATACTACGAGAGATCTTATCCTGTAACAGCAGTCGTTTATGGAATATACCCGCTAAATGATAAACCTGATATTACAAAACAAGCTTCTATGAAACTATCTTCGACGTTGAATTGTGTAGCAGCACGGGTAATGGAACACTTCACAAATTCATCCCGAGGAAATAAACTAACTGATGTGCGACGTAGGAAAATAACCGAATGGGAACTGACAGTGAAACAGAACGGTGCAAAGATTTCTGATATAGCTAAATTAGAAACATCATTAAGATTCCCAATAACCGTTATGACGATAACCGGATAAGTTTTATACGAACCGAAATATAACAAAAATGGAGCTCCAATACAAATTATTGATCATAACGAACACGCGTGGACGGCTGCAGTAACAATATTTCCACGAGAACGAATCGTGAAATATATCCCCAAGGAGTTCGTCGGGGATGTTTTCTATGAAGAGAAATTATTCGATGCTATTCAGACGCTGTGTAAGGATGATCCTGTGTCAGTGTGGTTACTTAGAAGTGATGAAGATCCCGAAATAGGATTCGATCAATTTGTAAGAACAAATGGTGAATTATATCGCGTTGAAGAGTTAGATAACAGAATGAGAAAAATTGTAAATGATTTTTCACCGGAGAGTTTCTATGAAAAACTACTCACGGATAGTTTTACTATTCCATCAGTGGTAGCTCACTTAGCAAGAGAAAAAAACTCATGGCGTCCAACACGAAGTGATTTTCTCGAACACGTTAAATTGAGTTGCGTCGAATTTAGTCATGGAGGACTGTGGAATACGAAATACGCACGTGATGGTATGATTTCAATTGATATATCCGCGTGTTATCCTGGAAGTTTTCTCGGGTATGGGGAATTTGGTAAATATTTTAAACGATTTGGACACCCCATGCATGAATTGACTCGTGTTGCGATTAATGGTCCATTGCCTGATTTTGATTTAACTGGATTCGCTCGTGTGATATCATTCGAATTAGCTACAGGGTTACATCCGTGTAGCTATCTTTGGCTTGGTAGACACCTATCTGAAAAGACCTGGATACCAATAGTGTTATTGCGGTATATGGTCGATTGTGGTATGCTAATATCGTTAATTGTCAGTGAGGCGATTATATCCTATCGAGCTCAGAAAGAAGTTTGGCTACCACAACCCGATCTAGATAGAATAATTAGCGAACAGCAAAAACTGTTTCCAGATTTCAATGAAGAACAAATCATGGATAGGTCTAAGAAGGTATTTGAAATTAAAAAAGAACAAGCAAAAGATTTTGGACGAAGAATAATCGGTAAATTTACCCAGGGTGGAAGATACGACAATGCAAAATATTCTTCGCGGTTGATTATAGACGTCGCTGAATACGATTTTATTGTAGCGGATTTAACGAAACAGGGAAAACTTGTATCCCGTAAGGATGCTTTTCTATCCAATGGTGAAAAATTAGGTACGGTTGTTACCTACTGTGATGGATATAATTCCCAGTACACACATTTGAGAAGTTCTATGCTAGCCTATGCTTGCATTAATCTATTTTCGATGATAAATAGATTTCCTAATACCGCAGTTAGAGTAGCCACTGATTCGATGTATATACATAATAAATACAAATCAGCTCTGCCTGAATTCACAGATCCCGAGGAAAATTGGGGGCGTTGGCGATTTAAAAAGGAAACACTATATGAGTATTGCGAATCCGCAGACGTTGCCATGGATGATAAATATCTTTGTTGTTACCGTATTGAAATTCAATCAGAATTTTCTAATGCACCACCTGTCTCTGATCCAATCTGTAGATACAAGACAGTTTATTTAAACGGTTGTGGTGGGTCAGGAAAGACAACCCGTGCAATCGAATTATTCCGTGGGAAAAGTCCTACGGATTTCACAAACATGATTGTGCTAACACCGACTCACAGACTCGCCAGAGAGATGAAACAACGAGGGGTAAATGCCTGTACTTATCACAGTTTCTTTCGATGGAAGGGTGACAAATGGACTCCTGAGCGTATGGGTGATAAATTCATTCCTGAAATCATAATTTGGGATGAAATATGCACAGTATCATTAGATGTATTACAAACATTTCTTGAGTGGTTGTTAAACAAAAACACAAAAGTCGTTATGTGCGGGAATCACGGCCAACCACCACCATTTGTCGGTGTATCCTCACAAAATGGCTAAAGGGTTTTGTAGACTATTATGAAGAAATTAACACTGATTATAGATCACTTGATGAACAATTACGAGAGTTCAAAGCGCTAATTAGATTACAACCGGATAGAATCCAATGTGAAATAGCGCGTGAAGTGATTTCAGAGACTCCAATGAATGATTTTTGGGAAACGTGGAGACCAAACGATTTGATAATTGCAAGTAGAAAGATTGTCAGAGACGCACTTCAGATGAAGTTATTTAAATTGCATAAAGAAAAATTTGCAACGCTTCCAGTACCGTTGTGTTATAGGCCTTCGGATACACGAAAACAGAATATCGAAGTTGATATTCCAGGACAGAGTGAAAAACAAATTCTCGTATTAAATGATATTGTGCTGGTTGATATCAGCGTCGTTGAAGATGCATTGCGTGCTAATAAATCCCCGTGGACGCTAGGATACGCAGCGACGATACATTCTTCACAGGGATTGACTATATCGGATACAATTGTTTGGATGGTAGATAATCGCATCGAATGGTCAAATTTAGTCTATCTCGCAGTATCCAGAGTACGAAAAATAAATCAACTTCGAAGAATTGTTTTCGATGATAATGACACAACAATGGATGACATTGATGTTAAAATTATTGATAAAATATTATCCGGTTACAAACAACAAGACAGAAAAAAACAACGAGAATTTGACATTGATGCTGGATTAATAATTACGCTGAAACAACAACAGAATAATCACTGCGCAAGTTGCAATTGTATAATGCATTGGCGTTATTTAGATAAGGATCCTCGCCAATTTACCGTAGACAGAAATAATAACAGTCTCGGTCATGTCAGAAACAATGTGATGTTGACTTGTCTTGAGTGCAATAGACGCAACGGCGCTAGTTAAGACCCTGTGGTGGTAATTGAGTATCGTCAGGAATCACTTGGAGTTGTTCGCGTGTAAAACCCCGTTGAGGGGCAGTTGAATCCAGTTTATAGATTGGAGGTCTACCAGTTGATCGTGTTATAGTAGATATCTTGTGTGCAGTAACACTCCAAATAGGATCAGTAGCCCTTTTTGTGCCACCTTCCAGCTCTCCTGGTTCGTATAAATACCTAACAGTGACATTACTACCAAGAATTGGTTGGGAAACGCTAGAATCATTTTGCGAAATTCCTTCTATTTCCATTTTAGGTATAGACTTCTTTTTAATCGCGTTGATAGGTTTCATGTTAATTGTTCGAGTAATCTTGTTATTCACTGCGGTAATCGCAGCTAGTAATCTCTTAACCCATTCACGGGATCTTTTATCCTGAATAAACTCCTTCGCGTATTGATATCCAAATAACCGCTCTGCAAGAGTCCGATTAAATCGTTCTACAATTGCCTGATCACGATGTAACGCAGTATGCCCCCGTCTGATGGTGACTTTGTGATGTTTCATCGTTGATAAAACAACGCCTTGAAATTCCTTGCCAGGATCAACCTGCAATAGATTTGGCCAACTCAGAGGACCCTTTCGATAAATCCTTTCAAATGCAGAAGCGACTTCAGTTGATGATTTTGTTTTCAGCGGCTCTGCTTCTTTGTATCGACTCGCAACATCAACTACGGTTAACGCGTATTTGTAACCACGATCATGTGGCAAAAATAATATATCAGCCTGATGAACTTCATTAGGGACAGTCACATCAAAATGCGAGTATTTAATTTGTTTAGGCGCTGGTAGATAAATTTGCCATATAGCCTGTTTGGATAACCAATTAGCCGCAGTGGCCTTTTTCACTTTTGCGGCGCTAGCAAGTTTATTGATTGCAGCGTTACCCCGCCAGTATCCTTTTGGAGAATAATAAATAGATTCCATGTTGTTATTAATTACCGGCACCTAACATCAATTTGCTTTTCATAACCGGTTTTATTAACCATGAAGCTAATTTTTCTTTGAAGGATTTATCAGGAATAGCATTTAATGCATGAATTAATTTCACATCTGCAAGATGCCTGTGCTGCAAATTGCTGCTTTTATATGCGACATCATGAGCGTGACACGCCTTATCAATAGCGTTTATCGGTTCTTCACCACGTCGAGGTTGATTTTGATCATCAAGTCTGATATCTAATCGTGTTCCGGGGCCACAGTAGCTATATCCTGGAAGGTGCTTTTCTCCGGGGTACTTTGCCCATGGGGTTCCAGGGAGCTTTGCCAATTTGGCTGCGATATCACCTCCTCTTTTTTTTTTAAAGGTTCCTTGGGTTTACCAAGTGAAATAAATCTAAATTTCTTTGTACCACATTGTACGCATTTACCAGAAAGCTCTGATCGGTTATTTTTAGTTGTAATCGTCATCAAGTCATCTGTGCCAGTACGCGTTTTACACTTCATACAATATAGATCCATAATTTATGTATAGAAATATGGATATAATTGATTTTTCAGCGACTAAAACAAGAGAACCAGTTAAGCATCATGCAGCGCTACCAAACTCTATCCGGATGATTATAATCGGACCATCTGGATCCGGTAAAACGCAATTGTTGCTCAATTTAATAATGAGATGGATGAAGTGGGATAAGTTGTATTTAATTGCCCCAAGCGTAGATGATCAACGATGCTATGAAGTACTAAAAGATTTTAATGAAAACGCTTCAGAGATTAAAGATGAAAACGTCGTTGATTTTATTACCGATATTGACGAGGCGCCATCAGTTGAAGATCTCCATGGAAGCATTAATAATTTAGTTGTATACGACGATGTGATGTTAGATAAACAAAAAAATCCTGCTAGAATATTTTCCCGAGGCAGGCACAAAAACACTGACGTGATATATGTCACTCAACGCTACACACAGATTCCAAAAGTGATCAGAGATAACTGCAATTTATTGTGTGTATTCAACGGAGTTGATACTCATACTCTTAGAAATATTTGGCAAACTTGGTGCTGCGGTGATATGGATCATAATCAATTTAGAAATTTCTTTAGTAACGCTCAGTCAACCCCGTACGGATTTGTAACGATAAATTTACATGATCCTCGGACACGATATCGTATCGGACTTGATCAAATATTCGGTTGAAATCATTTATTATTTTTTGTAAACCAGAACTGAAAGTTCAGCAGCAGAGAGGGTGAGTGACAACACCGTTGCGACCAAAATTAATTAAAAAATCGTAAAAGTCTCCGTTTTCATTTTTTTTATTAAAATGAGATTTCGTAGGGAAGGCTCGTTAAAATTTCAATCAATTTTTTGTCTCAAAACGTTGTAGGGTTTTCCCCTGAGACATTTTTTTTGGTTAAAATGAGATCGTAGGAAGGCTCGTTTTAAGATTTCAATCAAAATTTTGTCTAAAAACGTTGTAGGATTCACCCTCTCTGCTGCTCGGTTAGAAGAACTTACGGGTGGAAAGCGAGCTGGAAACAATTCCGTCGTGATAATTAATGAAGCAGCTGATATCTGTAGACGATTATTTGCCGGCGGTGTCATGGGCATTGATGTATATCGAGAACTCATTGCTGAATTAATTGAAAATCACAGAGACGCCCATGGTTATGATGAAAATCCTATGGATTTTAGCGATTGATCGCAAGCGATTACTCAAAGAGTTTTCAATGGCGGCTACGCAATTCACTAATTGAAAAACTACTAGTTTTATAACAAGATGATTATACACTACAACCATGATAAACCCGTAAGCGTCTACGTAGTGAACTCACGATTGCCTGTTTACCGCGCGTGGTACGGAGATGGTCTCGGCAGTACCATCGCGGGGTTATTTACAAGAATAGCTCCAAAAGTGGCGCCGCTAGCTAAACAATTATCAATGAAAGCCATTGATATTATTCGTGATAAGGGAATCAGCGCTGTTGGAAATATTGCCGGAAAGACGTTTTCTGCTTCGAAAGATAAAATAACATCATTGGTGCGAAAGAAACCAACAGCGAAGTCGGTGGTGAAACCAACAGTGCTGCCATCAACGACAGTGATGCCTGCAAAAATCAGCAAAGCAATACATAGCGCAGTGGAAGAAAAACTAGCGTCGTTGGCTGCTTCGGTGACTCCGTCGCCATTGACAGCTTCGCCGGTAACAGATAACGCTATCATGAACGCAATAGCAGGAAGTGGTTTGAAACGAAAACGAAAACGACGATAATTACAAAGAGTTTCACAATTGAAAACACTAAATAATAATACCAATGTTTAAACGAACAGCTGATCTCGCGCTTGATATGGATGCCCCTGTGCGCAAAGACGATTCCGTCCGCGATTATCAATACTATTCCTATTATGCAATACAACCCGACCTACGATCGCGAGTTGAACTTCAAGTTCAAGATACCAGTAAATACTTTTTGCCGTGTGAAGCATTTATTGAAATCGAGGGGAAACTCGTAACAAATGTTGCAGCTAATACCCTATATCCAGATAATGCAAATGTCCGAGTTGGTTTTGTTAATAATGGCATAATGGCGCTATTTGAAAGTGCAAGATATCTCATTGATGGAAAAGAAATTGAATCAATAGAACGCGAGGTTGATGTTGCAACAACAATAATCGGACTAGCAAGATATTCTGATGATTATACAAGGTCTGCTGGTCCATCTATGATGTTTGCTAAGGATGCTTCTGATCATCCTGAACACCTTCAGTATTCTAGGGTAAAGGCAACACGAGATACCGCAGTTGATCCAGCGCCAGTCGGATATACTAGACCGGCCGCAAATTTTGATGTTATAAATACCACTCCTAATTACAATTTAGGATTTGCAACACGAGTAGCGATGTTACAAGGACAAGAACGATATTTTTCATGTGCAATTCCACTCCATCACATATTTGGATTCTGCAGTAATGTCAGAAAAGTTATTTATGGAGCTAAACACACAATCGCGTTAGTGCGAAGGGGTGATGACAATGATGCAATTTGGCATGCTAATGATGTTGATGATGGTAAAGTTATTTTACCTAAATTGGTATTGTGGATGCCAGTAATGACCCCATCAATCGCCATAGAAGAGCGGCTGCTCTCATTTATGGAAACAGGCGGCAAATCATTGCTAAGCTGGCTAACAACAACGACTGATGTCAAACAGGATAACGTTGATGGTACATTTACATGGCACTTGGCACCAAAACAAGGCGTTTCAGCTCCACGTCATATATTTATTGCGCTGCAGAATCGGAATCGACCAGGCTCCCAAGAACACAGTCATATGATATTTGATCAATTAGGAGTCAAGGAGGTTTCGCTGAGAATAAACGGACAACAAGAACCGACCGAGGATATACAACTTGATTACAACAATAACTATATAGCATGTGTATATCATCGGATGATGTCATATATGGGTCGTGATCAAAACGTTGATACTGGTTTGCAAATATCGCAACTTGATTTTAAGAAATTGTATCCAATTTATTACTTTTTGCTGGAGCATCTTGATTTAACAAGGCAATCTGTCGTCGACATACATTGTCGAGCTCGTGTACAACGCCCTGCTGATATTGATAATTATAGAGCGGTTGCTGTCATTCTCAGCGACAAATCAATGTTGTTAGAAGATGTCGGTGGGCGAATGAGAATTGTTGATACACCAGTGGAAAAAATATGTAAACGGTTCACAATTAGATCAATTGAAAGCATAAATGTGTTTACAATAAAATGCCATATAGTGTTGTTAGTGTCAAGCAGACTGATGGTCAGGTCAATAAATTGCGATCAAAATCCGCTAAAGAATGTGGAACCACAATAACGTTGAAACCAGCGCAGATGTCCGGCGGTACACATAAAATATCATTGACGGATCGTCAAATAAAACATTTCAATGATGCGCTAAAGAAACAGCGAGGAGTTCAAATTGAATTTTTAAAGGCTGCAATCGCCAACATGATAAAATCAGGTGGTATATTTCCATTGTTAGCCGCAATACCAGCATTGATTGCAGCGGCTGCCCCAGCGGTGGCGAAAGCGGCGGCGTTGGGAGCCGTTGGTACCCCGGCAGGGATGGCACTGAAGAAGGCAACTGTGAGCGGGTATAAAAAAAGGGAAAGGGTCTAAGACTACCAGGAACCCGGTATTCATGGTACAGCGGGAGCGGCTTAAGAAAACCAGGAACGGTTTATTAGTTGAAAGCCCAATTCTTCCTATGTCCAATTTTGATTTAATTGATGCTGCTAAAAAACTAGCGATAAAAAACTTCAGAGGGGTTTTTATGAAAGATCAGTTGCCGAGAAAACCTAAACGCGTTGAAACCGGCATCATCAATCTTGATAACAGTAACGGATCGGGAGCTCACTGGGTTGCATACGCGATTGATCCACGTGGTACTGTCTATTTTGATTCATATGGGTTAGCCCCACCGAGCGAGTTTATGCGGTACATAAATTCAAAGAATCAATCAATTCCGATTTTTTATTCCACGCTGCCAACACAACAATTAAATGATCCACCGATATGCGGCCGTGAAGTATTAAATGTCCTCGTGGCGATTTCATCGTCACAGAAACCACCTCATCTAGTTGTAAACGAATACACGAGTGGGAAATTACAAGGTAATTTTAGAGAATCAATAAATTGAAAACCCAAGTTGCGCTAACAATAATGATTGATATTTGGGGGCGACCTCTATCAGCGTTAGAAAAACCCACCACGGAAACACAGGATGTAAAAAAAATAATTGAAGATGAAATCGCTGAGACGTTGAATTTAGCAAGTGTTGACCCAAACGAAATAGTTGTATTTCAAGATCGCCAGGGCAAATTGAAAACCAGTAATGTGTCGTTGGATGACATTTTAACACGAAGACATGACGCCGCCGATGACGCTATTGCGCTGTTTCAGGATGGTAAACTCAAACCAGGCGTACTTGTTTCGACGGTCACAGAGAAACTAACAACAGTAATTAACACAGCAAACTCATTAAAATCACTCAACGATGAATTTGTTAAATTGAATCAACCGCTACAAGAGTTTCTTGGTGTTCCAACATTGACCACACCGAATATTGAAACGATAAAAACCGCAATCGACAATTTAGCAAAGCTACGATCTGAGTATGATGCTCATATAGCTGCTTTTGTCGCACTACGAGAAAACTTCAGCAGAACCGATGACGCCATTGTTAGATTCAATCAACCGCTACAAGAATTTCTTGGCGTTCCACCAGTGACCACATCGAATATTAAACGATAAAAACCGCAATCGACAATTTAGAACAGCTACTATCTAAGTATAATAATCATATAGATGCTTTTAACGAACTACGAGAAAACTTTAACAGAACCGATTACTCCATTGTTAAATTCAATAAACCGCTACAAGAATTTCTTGGTGTTCCACCAGTGACCACACCGAATATTAAAACGATAAAAACCGCAATCGACGATTTAGAACAGCTACGATCTAAGTATAATACTCATATAGTTGCTTTTGAAACACTAGTAGGAGGCTTCGGCCAAACCAATAACATCGTTGATAAATTCAATCTATTGCTACGAGAATTTTTGGGTGTTCCACCAGTGACCACACCGAATATTAAAACGATAAAAACCGCAATCGACAATTTAGCAAAGCTACGATCTGAATATGATACTCATACAGATTTTTTTAACAGAATACGATTAATCGTCCTCAGAACCGTTGGCATCATTGATAAATTCTTTGGTAAACAAAATATTAAACCCGAAGATGTTAAAACAACTCTAGATAGCATCACTTCAAAATTCGATGAAATAACTCGGCTTGGTCGGCAATTTTAAGCAATCAACACAAGTGTTACTACGATCAGAGGCAATCTCCAGAGACTTGAAAAAATAAAAATTCCTCATGATAGCTTCAGCAATAACGTATACACACTTCGATCTGGACAATTGGAGTGGACACCAACAGCTAACATTTTACTCATCACAGCTACTGTCAGGGGTATTTATCGATTAACGCTGGTAACACCAATTCAATTTAATATATCATCGTCGAGTTCATCAGGGGTCAATAATGTGATATCAACGATCATCGACAAGAATACACCTGAACAGTTAACGATAAAAACCGATGATAAAAGTTTGGCCAGGACATCAGTAACATGGTATCTAGAATTCGTAGCAGATCTGAGCAAATAACTGAATTGAAATAAATTTACAATTAGATTCGTAATGGAAAACGCTAGTGGTTTTAAAATAAAAATGACATCAACGCCGTCACAATATCGCTATGATACAATCAAAGAATTATCAACGAAACTCAAAACACTCGCTGAGGAGTATGCAATAAAAATAAAAAAAATACCGCAGGAGAATTACAGCCATTGACGTTACAGTGTAATCAGTATCTGGTGTAATGGCAAGAGCTGGTATTATACTGTCTTCAGTGACAATGATAGCACCGGTTGCTGTTCCAATTTGTATATCCGCGGCGACAACAATTGCTGGGGTTGCTAATGCAATTACTAAAAAACTATCATCGTGTTCTCAAGGAAAACTCAACGGGTATACAGTAAAACATCAAATAGCATCCAACGCATACTCGCAATTATCCTCGTTGATATCATCATCGATTAATGATACAGTAACTACCGATGAAGAGTTCTCAGCGATGATACGTATTTATAATTCCGCGGTATCGAAATTAGAAATTGTAGACAATGATAATAATAATGTCACTAAAACCCGAAGAGTTTCAACTGCTTCAACGAATAGCAGAAAATACCAACCCGGTGAAAACAAGCATGATCTCAATATCATCAACGAAATCCGAGTTTAGTGTAAACTTCCCTTCTCCGGTTCCCGTGAAGGAGATCGCGCTAGCAAAATTACGTGCATACCACAGTTGGCCTAATATCAGATCGGTAGCATTTGGTGGGCAGAGACCCAATAACTCATTAGTGTTCGCGAATAAGAATAAAGAAGACGGGACTCCAGACTGGAACGTTGTTACAATACCAACAGGGTCCTACCAAATCGAACAAATCAATAATGAATTTGCACGTAGAATAAAATCGATTACTGGAGCAGAATCAAAAATCGATATAACGGTTCACGAGCCAACGCTATCGTCCGCCATTGAAATAAAATCACCTAATTACGTCGTAGATATCTATAACAGCTCAATCAGAACCGTGTTAGGATGGCCTGAAAAACCACCCGGAACCGCCGCCTTAACAACAGACTTACAATCATATCATGAAATCAATCCCGTATATCGAGATGATTTATCTGATATAAGAAAAGTAAAAATCGCCGATAGATTTATATTTACCAACAAAAACACGTTGCAATGGGATTTTATTATTAAAAGAACAGATGAGTCAACTGTTACTATTTCATTTACGCTAAATGACGTCACTGGTTATTTTAATGAAATTAATCAATTACATAAAACACAACTAGAACAACTACGGCAAACAAAATCGCGAAAACACGTTGAAATATAAAATCAGCTTGTATCTGACATGGAATATATCAATGAACGAATTATTCAAACAATAATTAATGACAACAGCAACAATAAACAACGATTCCTAACCGGTTACAATAGCACAGAAGCCGATCTGCGTAATTTCAAGTTTCCCGGATACAACGCGGAGGAACTAAAAAAAAATGTTAGAAACAATATCAAGGTGCTACAAACACTAGATTCAATTATCCTCAAATATAATAATGATCCAGATGGCGGCGGTAGGCATATCGCCCCGCACAATGTGAATATTTCATCGGTGATTGCCCTCAATTTAGTATGTGATGCAATTGAAGGAAGCTATCAAATAGATCTCGAGCAATCAAATCAAGCCCAGCAGGGATATATTCTGTATTCATTTGCACCAACAGCACCTCCAGGATTTTTAATTGTTGAGAATCCAATTAATCCAGTCTATATGCGATGCCATAATAATTCGCTAACGAGAATTAATTTCAGACTCATTGACCGGTCAAATAATTTGACTGATCTGCAGGACGAGGTGTTAGCGATTAGTCTATTTGTAAAGTCCTAGGACTTGATCAAATATTTGGTTGAAATCGTAAAACCCTCGTGAAAAATCATTTATGATTTTTGTTAACCTGTAGCAGCAGGGGGGCGATGACAACATTGTTGCGACCCAGATGATTGAAAAATCGCAAAGTCTCCGTTTACCACATGGAGACTTATTTTTTTTTTGTGGTTAAAATATGAGATTTCGCAGGAAGGCTCTATTTTCCGTTTTGAGGCTTCAATCAATTTTGTCGAAAAAAGTTGTAGGGTTCGTTCCCCCTGCTGCTCTCTTTAGACCACTCGACCACTCGGGGCCCCCAATAGAAGCTATAAAGGTGATTACCAGCATATACAGTTGTAAATGTAAAGTCAAATTAAAATTCAAATAATGTTATGTTTTATCTTTTATTAATAGGGCGAAATACATTACAATAACAATTCTTTCCCAAATACAGCTGTATCTGTCATACAACTAGCAATACAAGCAGTTACAACCTTATATAATTTATTTCACAATGCATTGTTTTTTTATTTTATCACTTAACAGTGTGTGTGTGTGTGTGTGTGTGTGCGTGTGTGTTCTGTAGGAAGTGGGGTCTTTAATTGACACACTCCCCTTTAACTGGGGTCTCATTACGCAAAGACCCCAGTTACCAAAGACCCCAGTTCCGAAAACCATATAAATGAAATCTACTATGCCTGTTTTATTATAAAAAGTATTTATTAAAAATGACCCCAATTTCACCTTTTACTTCGCTATGATCTCACACCGAAAAAAAAAGCGAACCGTCTTTAGACCATAATGTTGTAAATCCCGTCTTCGCGCATGCGTGTATTATGTTTCCGGCATCATGCTGTGGCATTGGATGAGACGAAAGAAAATTCCGGAAATTTAGATGCAGGTAGGTGCTTTTATAAGTCTTTTGTTAATACGCATTCATTTAAAAGACTCATATAACTATTTATCATTTTCTAATCAACCTTATGTTGATTCAATTTGCAGAAATTAATATTTTGAAAGGTTCATACTTTACCGGCTAAAAAACTTGCCGGCCGCCATATTATTTGAATTTGAATAGATTTCGTCGGTTTTAATCAAAAGAATAATCAAATAAAATAAAAAATATGATGGGTCAGATATTTATTAATAGTGCTTTGCAGCAAACTAAATGCTTCATTATGTTGCTGGTCATACATAGAGAACAGTCATAACTAAAATTTGTACAAGTATGTAGGTCATCGTCAAGTGTTACAGCGGTTCCTAACCGGAGGTAGCGACATTTATCTTAGATTCGCAGCCCAAAATTGGGTTTGAACCACTGTGTGTATAGCCTACTTTTCTCGCAAATATTTACGCCAGTCTGCTCCATGGAAATTCACAGCGGCTCGTTACAAAGAAAATTAGGATTATCCGTCCATGAATCAAGGAATGGGGTGGGGGTCACAGGCACTTGATTCTGAGTAAATTCATGTATACACTCACCATATAACACACATAAAGTCTATCTTTAGAGATATATTGATACATGTAGATTAGATTTAAATCAGTAATTGATGAATATTAACACTTTAAGTCTCCAATTTATCTGTTGTTGACTGCGCACTTGATTTGCATACACGATTAATAACTACAAGCATGTGAAATATCTGATTAACAAATCAAGTGAGGCTAAGCATGATTTGCACTGTGTAAAGTTTGTATCCATATAGTGGTACAGCTAGGTCTCCTCCTGGGTTAGCTCAAACCAGCCTGAGAATTTTGAAATGTTTATAATTATTTGCCTTGAATTAAATTCATGGTGGAGAAGTCAGACAATATGCACATTCCAAATAATAACAACAACAATCATAACAGTTTATCGAAAGATCTGGTCATTGCTGTTAGACCTATGTCAATTATGACAGTTTTGATGTGTCGTGAAGTGTTGGGACACTTAAAATGTTGTGCTTTATTTGAGTCTTGGGATACAGAAAAAATACTTATCTTTTCATGTCTCAAGATTTACAGCCATTACAGTTGCCAACTCCAAAAAGTAACATTTTCAGATTTATATATCAGCCATTATATGAGCTGCCCACCCACCCACACCACTCCAGGCTTTTATTTGTTTCCAAAATTATTCAACTTGTACACAAGTATATACAATAGTTTATGTACTTTGCCCATCATAGAGCGCTTATCGTGAGTCATGCAGCCAGTAGAAGTCTTGTGGTTCTTGTCATGATGATGCTTTTTTCAGGTAGGCAACTGTTTACACATCTTGGTACTTAGCTTGACAGAAATGGTTCTTCAACTAATTTTGATTACACAATGGGCCTTGGAACAATTAATCTCTTGTAATTTTGAGCTCACGTTCATCAAAGAAGTTGTACAAATACGTGTTTAAATACAGGCTACCTAGAAAACTGCAAATAGCTAATTCACGACATGTTTCATCTTCATTTTGGAAAAACCTGTCTATTAACAGTGATTTTTAAAGTTTTGAAGTACTTCAGATTATTGGAGCTGGAAAGGTTTTCATGGATATACCATTTGAGCCTGAAAATGATGTTGAATTTGAGTTTAATATACTTTAAATGGACAAAATACTGGTCAGTCTCCTATTCAGGGTGTCTTTTGAAATCAAATGCAGTGTTATTAGGTTATGTATATTTATTTGTTTGCTTTTCCTAATGATTATATATTAATTCCTAGACTTGTGAACAACTTTAAATGCTTTTCTTAAAGGAAACTGGCCTATATCCTGGCTGTATTTTTGTCTTTTAAATCACGTTGTTTATTCACTGGAATTAATGCTCAATAATATTCTTGAACTTCAACATTAATTTGGAATTGTAGTGAATTCAGAGAAAAACATTTTGGATTGTATTACTGTGAAACATTAAAAGACTATTAGCACATTACCACACTCCAAGCCATAATCCATGTTTCCTCTGACTCGGCACATCAACAAAGTCAGTATTGAAATTTATTTGGAATTCACAAAGAACTTCATACAATGAATTTGTTTCAGGTACTATTCAGGATTTAATTCACAATTTTGTTTATTTCATTTTTTTATAATTTCACTTTGTATTCTAGGCAAATGGTCTGTTTGTTGAATTTAACACAACTTATTGCTTTTCATCTCACTAGACGCTCATCATTAAAAAATTAGTGTTATGACTGGTCGTCTCAACATCAGGATAATGTAACTGGGTGGAACATAATGCACATGTCAAAAGCATGATGCACTAGGGCTAGACATCAATATTAACCTCACTAGGCACTCAGCATTTGGGTTGTCAAAAACCACAGAAAACTTACCCGGGTTCTCGTTAGAACATGAAAGACATGCACAACCCTTGAGCAACAAATTTTTTTCCCACTAAATTACGCGTTATGCGTAAACATATATCATATATGGATTACACTTTTTCGGTATATCCGCCTTTCAGAAATCTCATTAACCGCTCTGGTGGTCTAGTGGTTAGAGCCTCCGCCCCGGAAGCGGGAGGTCGTCGGTTCGATCCCCGGCCAAGTCATACCAAAAACTTACAAAAATGGTACTAACAGCTGCCTCGCTTGATGCTCAGCATTAAGAGGTTAGTATTAGGACTGGTCGGCCTGGTGTCAGGATAATGTGACTGGGTGAGACATCATGCTACATGTCTGCTGCATGATGTCTCAGTGCTAGACATCCACTATAAATTGCCTCACTGCAGACATCATAGCGATATGACTGAAAAATTGTTAAAGCTACGTTAAAAAATCCTAATCAAACAAACAAACAGAAATCTCATTTATATTAACATTCCATTAATCCCACAGACCATATTTTAGAAAAGACCACTTTACGTAACTACAATATACAAGTACTCTTGTCTGTGAACTTGTATATTCCTACAGTAACATGGTCTATTTATAGCAAACCTTGTTCTACTTTCCCACGAATTCTATTTATATCATCTGTATGGCTTAGTGAGGAGAGAACAGGCTATATTTATTTATGTGGCTACTATACAATATGTCCAAATTATATATGTACAACAACTTTTGGAAATTTGCTTATTGTCGATATCATGTGACTGTATGACCTAGGTTGCGAGGTTTGTATAGTCACGTGACTAGAAATGCAAATAGCCAGATCCGGGACAGATTTCAGCAATGATGTACTTTTGTCTCGTCTGTCAGCAGATTAAAAGCATAAATGCTATGCTCACAATTTTTGAGAAAATAAATCATATTCCTATCGATTTTATGCTGGTATATCTCGATGAAAGATCATTCAAGTTTGCTGGGCCAGCATGTAAGTTGCTACCCATGCCGACATCAAATGGTGTCGGCAAATTCCAACTTTTTGATAGGAAATGTACTCTGACCCTAAACCCCAACAAGAATGTCCAAATATCAAAAATGGGGTGGCAAGGGTCAGAGGAAACTTGGACTACTTAGACCAGTGTGCTGCTGATGATATATTTTGATAGTGTTGTCGGCACCTTTTTTTGTGAATGGGTACCCGAGTACTACCCGTTGACAGCCCTACTCAGCATTAAGAAATCAGTGTTAGGACTGTTGAGCTCAATATCAGGATAATATAACTGAGTGGGACACGATTCACATGTCCGTGGCATGATGCAATAGCGCTAGATATCACTATTAACTGCACACTGTAAGTCATTGTAGCAATATGACTGAAAAACTGTTAAAGCTACGTTAAAAAAAATCACACATTCACTTGTTGCTTTTCCCACTTTTTTATTATTTAGTTTAAGACCATAGACTCGTAACAGTAGAGAAAAAAAGCAGTATACCATGCATAATTAACCCGTTACCTCATATGTATGGCTTTGTAGGCAGGTAATCTACATGTACCGAAGTTACACAGTGCTGTATGCTATAAATATAACATCTGTTATTTTGTAACCTACTTAACTACATACACATAGTCCTGCCAATTTACTGTTATCTTGAACATTTGCCCAGAATACGCATTTAAAGGGGCGTGGGGTAAAATAAGTTATAGCCCAATTACTAAATTATTACTGTAGCTACCAATTATGAAATCTTTAGAAATAAATACTAGTCTATTATGCAAATAATTCTGGATTCTGACCATTAGAAGATTTAAGTCCAGTCTGACTCTTTATTGGATCTTTTGTTTTGTTTTAGGCTGGCAAGAGAAACCTGTCACCCAAAGAATGGGCCCGGTATTGGCGTGAAAAAGGGCTTGATCAAGATGGGTCTGAAAAATGATATATATCCAATTATGTTGGTGAGTAAATTTGAATTTATTTTGTATATGACAAAAGACAAAATAATATAAAGCTCCAAGAGTCATTTTTTGCCATGTGTGCTTTCAACACTTACTTACAGGTATACCTCGTTTTATGGACATCCGCATTTCGGCGTTCCGATCATACAGCATCATTTTTTTTATTTGTTGTCACTCTGGAGGCTAAAACAAAATATTCGTGTGACACTCAAAATTTGATGTTGCGCTACTGATTGCGGAACCAATTCAAGCCCCTTTGTCTACCAAGTTGATGAGTGAGTTGTATATAATACAGTACGGCGAAATCTATGACAACACGAATTACCCTTATCGGGAATATAAATAAACACAAGGAATGCAAGCGTGACCACAATCTTTCGCTCGATTCAACTTTTTTTCACAAGTCTTTTGTCGCTTCAGAATTGCAAGAAGACTGAAAAACTACACAGAGATCTCGCTAGGATTTTAAAACTAGGAGTCCATGACTCCCATTTTGGTAAAAATAGGAGTCCCACCAGCAAAAGTTGCAGTCCCATCCCAAATTTTTTTAAACTTTGCAGATTAGAAGAAGTGTTGGTTGCCATCAAGTTTAATTCCCCCAACACTGACATGTACAATTGTATCAGCTTATTTGGCGTGACTTGTAATTCTGCACAACAATACATCATTTCTGTAATTAATCAATAATGTGCCTTTTTGGTATAAAAAATAAAATTAATTATTTTTTGGCTGAAATGCAGACAGAAAGATTCCAAAGTAATGTATTTCATTTCCATAGCCTGATGCATAAACATTACATATTTTCAAAGCTATGCGCAGAATAGTCCACTTTATCAGTTCTAGTAACTTAAGCACAGTTCTGAATCTCATTTAAATCTTAATAATTTTTTCGTTTAACCCCAAAATAATTGTTCAAATTTGCAAATGGCATTTTGTTCAAGTCTCGATGTGTCTTGGTTTCGAGTTCGCATGCAATATTTATACAGCTACAATCGTAAATGAAATCAATTACAGGATCACAGGGCTACGCCAATGTAGAAAATTGCGATTCTGTTTTTCTTCTTTTGGTGACAAAATAAATACCTTCTGGCGATATTTGTGGCGACACAAATTTTGGCTGATAAAAACTGTATAAACAGTCTTGCGTTTGGAGTAGAGAAAATCAAAGGCACCATGACAGGAAGCAGCCAACTTGGTTATAACAATGCACTGTTATATCATAATCCACTTATGCTGATATCTGGTCTTTTTACTGTATGCTGTATTATAATCAAAATAACCATGCAACTGACTATTTAAAATCCAACACCTCTGAAGGCGGAAACGTGAAATGAGTACAGTCAACCAGATGACGCTAATTTTTTTTAAAAACCTGATGGAAGAAAAAAATTGTTTTACTGACACTTCAAAGAAAACTGATTACCTTTGAAGCACTGATATATACTTACCAAATAAAACAAATCTGTCTCGATGTTCTACAATTATCGGCAATAACAAACGGGTATTTGTTAGGTCCTTCTACTAGAGCCTTTAGCAGGGCCTTTCAATAACAAATGCACCATCATCACAGCAAGCCGACGACCTTTGCTCAAAGAAAGTCAGCAACAAACTCAAATAAAAGCATTGCCTCATTTTTCATAGTGATTAGAACATATTTATTGTGCCGCAAAACTATCCTGTCTGCAAAAGAGAAAAGCAACACAAAAAAAAATCCGCCCCCTGCACCCATAAAAACGTGCATACGGAGGACTCCTGCTAGGGTGATTTTCTGCATCCCAGATCAAATATTTGCTTGCTGATATTTGTAATTAAGTGTTTCCGAGAGCTCTGACTACACATATGCATTCAAAAGACAGTTACGTACCAACGCATAGCTCTTAAATGACCATATCCTGTATCCAATCAATGAATTAACCTTTATTTTCACCATTACGGTCACAATCCCTCTCTATCAAGATCGATCTGACGGAAGTAGCCCATTCTACCCATTTTTACCCTGTAGTAAGTAGGCATTAGTGTCTAATAATTGTACTGAACACAGTACAGAATCTGTCCATGCAGCAACAGTCTTAAATATTTGAAGTGTGATGACGTTATCAACCTTTATTTTTACTGTCCAAATTTTGACTACATATTTCTGTTCTGGAAATTAAATAAAATTATAAAATGATACAATCTGAAATTAAAAGCAAGATAAACATTTTTTTCTTGTGAAATTCAGGGTCTGTAGCAGGCCTTGAAAACCTTGAAAAGCCTTGAAAAATGAATTTTCCCTGAAGGACATGAAAACACCTTGAACATTCAAAATATTGTCTGGGTACCTTGAAAAGCCTTGATTTTCTTGGATTTATAAATATTTTTCGTTTTACAGATTTCAGTATAAAAAAAGAAGTAAACTATATATAAAAATTTTAATTAAAAAAAATTAAACCCGATCTCTTGCAACGTTTGTTCCATATCAGAAATTTCCACAACACTCCACTGTGCAGTCATACGTTTTGAATTTCCGGTTATTCGAAACCTGGATGTAGTCACAGTTTAAATTTGGATCAATGTACGCATTGATAATGGGGAAGTGGGGGGGGGGGTGCTACGGATTCCAACTTCGGTGGCTAGACGAAGAAAAATATATTTAATTCTGGATAGTGTGTTCTTTCACAGACGGCTTTGCAAAATGCAAATTATGTCAGAAAGATATTGATTTGCTTGCTAAGGGAGAGAGTGCTTTACGATCCCATGTAGCTGGCGGGAAAAAACCCACCAATCTGACGTCACAGGAATCTGACATTTATCAATAAAGTATGGCGAAATCTCTGACAACATGAATTCCCCTTATCGGTAATATAAATAATTTATATTACCTATAAATAATACTATTTATATTACAGATAAGGGGATTCGTGTTGTCAGAGATTTCGCCGTACTTGTTGATAAAACGTCAGGCTCCTGTGTCTCACATAACGGTTTGAAAACCAGGTTGATAACAAGCTACAAAAGTACAAGATCAAAAAAATTGACTATAAAATATTGTGGACTTTGTAAATAGTGTAGTGTGGATAGTAAAATAAACATTATTCAGTGACTGTACAGATGTGGGATGTGTATTATAATCGGAATGAAATCAGTGATTATATTCTTGACTGTCTTTTTAAGCAATAAATTTGCAAGAAATATTTCTTGTATAGTTAGTATTAACTTGTTTATTATTCATTTCTGTATCCTTTAAAATTAATGTAATACCGTATTTACCGTATGTTTTCGGACTGAAACAAATAATTACTTTTTTTGTTGTCCGAATACATATTAAATTCTTTGATTAGGTGTCCGAAAACATACAAGTGAAGATAGAATTATGCCGCCCCCCCCCCCTTCCCGTCCGTAACGAAGTTACCGTTAGCTCACATGACAACGTGCTGCCATGAAGTAAAACAAGTATTTTGTCTAACACCACGGAAAGGATAATTAATGAAAAAAGGGCATTACTTGCCTATTTTGTCTATTTGATACATGTCCATCCACCAGAAAACAAAGCCATACATGTATTAGAGCCACGATTGTGTGCGTATTTTCCAAATGAACCGCCATATTAACATAGTAATCTTGCAATCCAGTTTAACCTTAAGTCCACAATTCTTAAGATATTTTGGGCAGAAATATTTTAGTATCGAGAGTCGAAACACCGGTACATGTATGATGGCTATTCTTAGAGCACCAAGGGTGTGAGGCTCCAAATGGGGTGAGTGTTGTATGTACGCCTACGAAGGGTAAAAATAAAAAGCAATTTGCAATATACGAGTCGGCGTGATTAATATGTGATATTTGTTTTAAATAAAGGTGATGCATTTGTTGTGGTTCTCTCTTCTTTTTTTTCTCACCTAGCCGAGGGTAGATTAAAATGAGCAAAGCTTGCCGGCTGGAAACGATCTACTGCTCGAATATTGTAGTGATGCATGTCAGAGATTTCAAAGTGTCTGGGTGTTAATTGTTAATAATATAACTGGTGGGATTTCTTTGACAGATGTGTTCGGAAATAAAAGGCAACCATCTGGATTTTATTAAAAGAGCACACGATGTACCTAACATTTAGCACCCACAATCAAATATATCGTCTACCAAGAGGTTTATTACCTGTAGAACAATAATTATGTTTAAACCTTTGTATATAATGCCTCAGGGATAAGGGGTTTGTTTTGTTGGACAATGCCAATGAATTTTACTAATCCATACTGACTCTGATGTATTGTTTAATGATATAAAGCAGGGGTCATGGTTTCTAATCAAAGCCATAACTGTAACACCTGTATGAAGTGGTTTCGTGTGTAACAATGTCTATACTGACAACCAATCATATTTTTGTTAGCTGAATCAAACTATTAAAATAAAAAGTATAAATAAAATACCCACTACATACAAAAGTTAGTATACTGGATAGCTATCGTTGTGAAACATAATATTGTTAGTACTGTACTAAATTTGATGGATAAGTTTATCATACGTTATGCAACAAGTGAGGAGGCACTGCCTAGTTCTTGGAGGGACTCGCCCTTGCCAAAATCGTCTCCAAAGAGACCAGTAGGCCGTCCACAGAAGCGACTTCGAATTAATGATTCTGAGGAAGTATCACAAAAACAACCGCCTACGAAGAAAGCTGCTCTAGATGACGAGTCTGATCAAAATCAAATAGCACGCGTATATCATCGTATGTTGTCATATTTGTGACGCGATCAAAATGTTGATACCGGTCAGCAAATATCACAATATGATTTCAAAAATCTATATCCGATCTGTTACTTTTCGTTGGAACATCTTGATTTAACAAGACAATCCGTTGTTGATATACACTTTAGAGCTCGTGTAACCCGTCCGACTAATGCAGCAGGTGTTGTCACTATCCCGAATTACATGTGATTAATAATTTTAAATTATATTAGTTCATGGACGTTCATGATCGCATTAAATAATTGGCGACCAAATGAAGCGAACTTTGTATCAGTTAAATTAACGGCAAACACGCTGTAAATTTTACATTAAAACGACGAAGCAGATCCTCCAAGATTGTGTCCGAAAACATAAATTGTAGAAACAATTATAGCGAAGCAACGTCCGAAAACTTACAAGGCATTTAAATATGATTTTCCCCCGAAAAAAACGGTGTCCGAAAACATAGTGTCCGAAAACATACGGTAAATACGGTAATGCACCTTGAAAACCATGATTTTCAACCTTGAAAAACCCGTGAAATATCTGAAAAAAATTTGCTACTAGCCCTGGAAATTACTTTCATCATGTTATTCAGCATATTTACTGCAGGGTAGAAACTGGTAGAATGGGTTACTTCCGTCAGATCGATTTTGATAGAGAGGGATTGTGACCGTAATGGTGAAAATAAAGGTTAATTCGCTGATTGGATTCAGGACATGATCATTTAAGAGTTATGCGTTGGTAGTTTGGTACGTCGCTGTCTTTTGAATGCATATGTGTAGTTTTTCAGTCTTCTTGCGATTCTGTAGTGACAAAAGACTGAGAAAAAGTCGAATCGAGTGAAGGATTGTGGTCAATCTTGAATTCCTTATGTTTAGTTATATTGCCGATATGGGTAATTCGTGTGGTCAGAAATTTTGCCATACTTTATTGATAAAACATCAGACTCCTGTGGTTCGTCATACGTCCTGCTCGCTTTACGACTGGTCGGCGAGAATTGAACGTAGTCATAAGTCGACGATTGCCTTTATACGGAATCATATTTTCTTTCAGTCTAATGATATTGTGCAATCAATATATGATGCTGGAAACAGATTTTAAAGCTTTTATATATACTACCGAGTGAAAACGAATGTGACTCAGTTTACTGATATTTTCGCATTGCGGCGGTGGTCTGAAACCGAACCCACCATATTAGCGAGGTATAACTGTATGTGTTCATGGTGATTGGGTTTTTGTGCAACTGTGTCACTGTTCTGGGGACCCCAGTTGTATGTGTGTGCATACACTATATGCATTTTTAATCCCAATTTGACTGTTATGGGACCCCAGTTTCAACTTTGTGTGTTTGGGTGATGGGACCCCAATTTCTAGTTTGAACACTTTTTCATACATTTGGATTTGTGATTGAACCATTAGCACTATTCATGATTTAATTCACAATATTGTACCTTTTTTCAATTTCATTTTGTATTCTAGGGAAATAAACTATTTGTGCATACATGAGATGCATTTGGGACCCCAATTATAATAGGCGTTTATGGGACCCCAGTTTCAGCTTTGTGTGTCTGGGATGATTTAGTAAAACTGCACAACAGCTGTAGTAGCTAAAATGTTACATTATTGCTTTTGTTAAAGAAGATACTTACAAAAATATATTGACAAAGAACCAAGGCCAGTGTCTATAAAATAATCACAAGCTCTGACTAAAATTCCACAAGGCTAGATTACAATTAATTGTTTGTAATGTTAGTTAAGCTTTTAAAAATCTCGAAGCAACTATTCTACAAACAAATGTGTGTATTACTGTCTGTCAGTCTTTCTGTTCCATGGATAAAATCATACTGAAAGCATTGGTCAATGAACTAATTAGAAGGTTGAATTCAGTGTGTCAAATATCTTAACATAAATGTGATCTCCATATCGTACACACAGAAATGACATAATGAGCCAATAAGTTGTTTGCCATATGTGTCCAAGCAGCAGAGAGGGTGAATCCTACAACATTTTTTGTTTTTATTTTTGATTATACCCCCTCCAAAATAACACTGGACCCTTCTCGCGAAAAAATAAGTCTCTGACCCTTGTCTGAAAACATTCGCGTCGCAACGTCGTTGTCACTCACCCCCTCTGCTGCTAGAACTTTCAGTTGGGGTTAACCGAATATTTGATCAAGTCCTTACTACGACGAAAATCTTTTCAGGATTTCACAAATAGACTAATTTGTAAAACCTCCTCTTGTAAATCAATCAGATTATTAGACTGATCTGTGAGTTTGAAATTAATTCTGGTTAATGAATTATTATGACATCGCATATAGACTGGATTCACCGGAGACTCAATTATTAAAAACCCTGGAGGAGCTGTTGGTGCAAATGAATACAAAATATATCCTTGCTGAGCTTGATTTGATCGTTCTAGATTAATTTGATAGCTTCCTTCGATCACATCACATACTAAATTGAGCGCAATCACCGTTGAAATATTCACATTGAACGGAGCAATATGCCTGCCACCACCATCTGGGTCATTATTATGTTTGAGGATAGTTGTTTGTGGTTGTGATGGTGTTTTTTTCCACGTATCATGGATTTTTTTGAAACCTTCATCGATGGCATCATCGAGAGATTTTTGTAGTTCTGAGATATTATATCCTGGAAGTTTGAATGTTGGAATATCTCCTATGCGGATCCTATATTCTATTGCAAATAAATCTCTTGTTTTAGGACTACTGTCACCTAATACTTCTTGAATAATTTGTGAATGAAATGTTTCCATGTCATTGATGATTTTGTTACATGTTTCTACGACACTGATAAATTCATCTCGGGTGAGAGTGCCGGATCTAAGAGATATAAAGAACAACGAAATATCGTTATTGAAAGCTGTGAAATTTTCAGTGATTTTATCCCGGTTAGCAAGATGATGAATAAGTCGTACTCTTTCATCATATTCTACTCTAATGAAAAAATATGACTTATCATAATCTTTATAACTCCTTACTGGATTATCAGATTTTGTCCTGTCTGTGATATAATCGGTTTTTTGTGGTTCTGGTAATTTAACGGTTTTTCCTCCGGGTGGTAATTCAGGCCATCCTAGTACTGTTCTTATTGAGCTTTGATAGATATCTACGACATAACCCTCTGTGCTTATTTCAATGGCAGATGATAGTGTCGGCACATGAACTGTTATAGCTATTTTTGATTCTTTTCCAGTAATCGATTTTATTCTACGCGCGAATTCATCATTGATTTGTTCAATTTGATATGATCCGGTTGGTATGGAAACAACGTTCCAGTCTGGGGTACCGTCGGGTTTATTCTTATTTGCAAATACCAGTGAATTATTCGGTTGTTGACCACCAAATGGTTTTGACCTAATATTTGGCCAGCTGTGGTATACTCGTAATTTTGCTAGCGCGATTTCCTTCACTGGGACCGGAGAGGGGAAATTCACACTGAATTCTGGATTCGTTGAGGTTATTGAGATCATGCTTGTTTGTACTGGTTTTGTGTTCTCCACTATTTGTTGAAGTAATTCCATCTGTGTTGTCATTGTTATTATACTCATGTTGTATTTCTAATTTTGACATCGCAGAATCATATATATCTACCATCGCTGAAAACTCACTCTCTGATATAATTGTATCATCGAGCGATGACGATATCAATGAGGATAATTGCGAGTATGCAGTGGACACAACATGAAATTGAATTATGTAGTCTTGTAGTTTCCGTTGGCTGCATGATGATATTTTTTTTGTGATTATTGAAATTATTCCAGCGATTGTTGTTGCCGCAGAAATGCAAATTGGAACAGCTATCGGGGCCATCATTGTCACTGAAGACAGTATAATACCAGCTCCGGTGATTACACCACTCACAGCGTACACATTAACATCAATTGCGGTAATTCTCCTGCGATATTTTTTAATTTTCAATTCATACTCCTCAGACAGGGTTTTGAGTCTAGTTTGATATTCTCTGACCTGATCATAGCGATATTGCGATGATGAAATCATTTTTTATTTTAACAACGCTATCGTTTTCAATTACGATTTACTTAAATTCGCTACGAATTCCACATACCACGTTGTTGAGACCCTAACCAAATGTTTATCAGTAGATGTGATTGTGAACTTTTCAGTTGTATTCTTGTCGATGATCGTTGAAATCGTATTATTGACCCCAGATGAACTGGACGATGAAATATCAAATTGAGACGATGGTGTTACTAGTGTTAATCGATAAATACCCTTGACGGTTGCAGTGATATCTAATGTGTTGTTTGTAGGTGACCACTCCAATGATCCGTGTTGGATCGTGTATACAAAGTTGTTGGTTTTCTCATGAGGAATTTTTGTTTTTTCAATGGTTGTTATCATCCTCGAAAGATCACCTTTGACGGCTTCGATGAAGTTTTTCGTCTCATCGATGGATTTTTTAATATCAGGGAGTTTTAGTTCAATTTTATCGAATGCAGTTCCAATAAATTTATCAATGATATTTCTACGAAATGCGGTAAACTGTTTTATGTGTTCTTCGGTTTTAGATTGAAGTGTTGCTAGTTCTAACGCAGAATCGTTGAGAGTTTTAAATCGATCTGTAATCGTCGAAAAAAGTACACCCGGTTTGAGTTTACCCTGATCGGAAAATAACGCGATAGTATCCTCGATTGCATTTTGTTGTTTAACCAAAATATCATCCAGAGAAATATTACTGGTTTTCAATTTACCCTGATCGGAAAATAACGCAACGGTGTTCTCGATTGCGTTTTGTTGTTTAACCAAAATATCATCCAGAGAAATATTACTGGTTTTCAATTTACCTTGATCGGAAAATAGCGCAACGGTGTTCTCGATTGCGTTTTGTTGTTTAACCAAAATATCATCCAGAGAAATATTACTGGATTTCAATTTACCCTGTTTGTCTTGAAATACAACTATTTCATTCGGGTCAACACTTGTTAAGTTCAATGTCTCAGCGATTTCATCTTTAATTTTTTTTTTTATATCCTTGATAGAATCAGGAGTTGCAGTGTCATCGGGTTTGGGTTTCAGAGGTCTTCCCCAAATATCAATCATGATATTTTATATATCTCTCTCTAAAAAGCGATTACTAGTGTAGTCATTTACGACAATGTGTGGTGGTTTTCCCCTTGGGTTACCCAAGGAGTTAGAAATAGCGTCAAGGACATTTAATACTTCACTGCCGCATATTGGTGGGTCATTGATTTGTTGTGTTGGTAGCGTAGAATACCAAGTCTTCATTGGAAGGGTTTTAATATAATGCATAAACTCTTTTGGTGGGGCTAATCCATATGAATCAAAATAGACAATCCCACGTGGATCAATAGCGTATGCAACCCAGTGAGTTCCAGGTCCGGTGCTGTTATCGAGATTAATAATACCTGTTTCAGTTTTGTTTGGTTGATGTGGTAATTGATCTTTCATAAAAACACCTCTGAAATTTTTAATCACTAGTTTTTTAGCAGCATCCATTAAATCAAAATTGGACATTGGAACCATAGATTTCTGAATTAATAAACCGTTCCTGGTAGTCTCAGGCCTGATCCGTGAACGGATCTCCCGCTGTACCATGAATACGGGGTTCCTGGTAGTCTTAGACCCTTTCCGCTGTACCATGAATACGGGGTTCCTGGTAGTCTTAGACCCTTTCCGCTGTACCATGAATATGGGGTTCCTGGTAGTCTTAGACCCTTTCCCTTTTTTTTATACCCTTGACCTTTCTTCGGTTCATATGATTCAGCAATGCTCTGTACCGCTTTTGTTCCCAAGCCTCCAACTACCCCCAATGCGGCCGCTTTTGCTACTGCTGGGGCTGCTGCCGCAACCAATGCTGGTATTGCAGCAAACAACAGAAATATACCACCTGTTTTTATCATATTTTTGATAGCAGCCGCAGAGAGTGTGATCTGAACTCCTTTTTTATCCTTGAAAGCATCATTGAAATGTTTCACTTGACGAGTTGTCAGCGATAATTTATTTGCCCCGCCATTCATTTGATTAGGTTTCAACGTGATTGTGGTTCCACATTGTTTAGCGGATTTTGATTGCAATTTTTTTAACTGACCAGGTGTCAATGACACATTGATATTACTATATGACATTATACAAATACAGATTGATTCTAAATCGTAAAACGATTCAATGGAAATATCCTTCGGATTTTCAATTACATATTTTCCACTGGTGCATCTACCACTCTCATTCTTCCACCAACACCTTCAAGTAGCATTGATTTATCACTGAGAATGACAGCAACCGCTCTATAATTCGGGATAAGGATAGTAGGTACCCCACCAACTGGTGGACCAGTCGGACGGGTTACACGGGCTCTAAAGTGTATATCAACGACAGATTGTCTCATCAAATCAAGATGTTCCAATGAAAAGTAATAAATCGGATAGAGGCTTTTAAAATCCAATTGTGATATTTGCAAACCGGTATCCACATTTTGATCACGTGCCATAAATGACAACAGGTTATGATAGACACGTGCAATATGATTCTGACCGTAATCAAGTTGTATATCCTCGGATGGTTCCTGCTGTCCGTTTATTCTCAGCGAGACTTCACTAACACCTAACTGATCAAATATCATATGACTTCGTTCTTGACTACCAACTCGCGCAGCATTCTGTAACGCAATAAATATATGACGTGGAGCTGAAACCCCTTGTTTTGATGCCAGGTGCCATGTGAATGTACCATCAACACTGTCTTGTTTAATATCCGTGGTCACTGATAACCAACTTAACAACGACTTTCCTCCTTGGTCCATAAATGATAGTAGTCGCTGTTCGTCTGTGATTGATGGAGTTAACACTGGCATCCATAATGATAGTTTTGTTAAAATGACTTTACCGGCAGCAACCCCAGCATTACGCCAGATTGCATCATCATCAGTACCCTTTCGTACAAGCGCTATTGTGTGTTTGGCTCCATAAATAACTTTTCGGACGTTTCTACAGAATCCAAATATGTGATGTAGTGGAATCGCACATGAAAATCGTCGACGCTGCCCATGCAACGTTGCTACACGTGTTGCAAATCCTAAATTGAGATTACCATTAACGCCTCCGAGAATATCAAACGCAGCTCCGGGTCTAATTCGACGTTCTGGATTAGCTGCTTCTTGTTGATTGGCTTCTGCAGTACCCTGTGCTGTTAACACTTTAATGAATTGAAGGTGATCAGCGGTATCAGAGGTATCCTTTGCAAACATCATAGATGGACCCGCTGATCTTGTATAATCATCAGAATATCTTGCTAACCCTATGATTGTTGTGGCCATATCAACTTCACGGTCAATGGATTCAATTTCTTTTCCATCAATGAGATATCTAGCGCTTTCAAATAACGCCATGATGCCGTTATTAACAAAACCAACTCGGACATTTGAGTTATTGTCATATGGGGTATCAGCTGCAACATTTGTTACAAGTTCTCCTTCTACTTCAATAAATGCCTCACACGGTAGAAAATATTTACTGGTATCATGAACTTGAAGTTCAATTCGCGATCGGAGATCTGGTTGTACTGCGTGATAAGAATAAAATTGATAATCGCGTACAGAATCATCTTTACGCACTGGGGCGTCTATATCAAATGCTGGATCAGATGATTTTTTGAAAATTTTATTCTATTTATCAGAGTCTAAATCGGATTTTCCATTTCATCGTGAAAAACGCTAGCGTTTTCGTCGTGGTTTTCTAAAGCCACTTCCCGCTATCATATTTGCAATATTGCTTTGGTCTCCTTGATTTACCATCGACGCTAGTTTTTCATCTACTGCGTTATTTATAATTTTACTAACACTTGCAGGCATTTCTTCTGTAGACGGTAACGGTTTCTTTTTTCGACTCACTAATGATGTTATTTTATCCTTCGCAGTTGAAAACGCTTTCCCGGCAAGATCTCCAACAGTACTAATACCCTTATCACGAATAACATCAATGGCTTTCATTCCAAGTTGTTTAGCTAACGGCATCACTTTTGGGGCCGTTCTTGAAAAGAATCCTAAAATGGTCTTGCCGAGGCCATCTCCGTAGTATGCTCTATAAACTGGAAACCGTGAATTAACTACATAGACGAGGGTTGGTTTATCATGATTGTAATGGATGATCATTATTATAAAAACAATAGTGTTTTCAATTGTTATTTAATCACTATGATACCCATTTGCTAACTCGTCAATGAAATCTCGATAGGTTTTGATATCCATGATACCACCGGCAAATAATCGTCTACAAATATCAGCTGCTTCATTAATTATTTCTGGAGAGTTATTTCCAGCTCGGAACCCTCCTACAAGAACATCTAATCGTGTTATATCATTGATAACACTATCAGGACAAGTGTTTCCAATCCTTGGATTTTGCAGTCCACTTCCGCTATAACCAGCTGCTTCATCTAGTTTGTCTGTATCCGTGGTTTGTAAATAATCAAGAGTATCATCATCATCATCATCAGGTGGTAGTTGTTGTTTTTTTTGTCTCCGTGTTGGTGTTTGACGTCGTTCTTCTAAATCATCATCATCAGGTGGTAGTTGTTGTTTTTTTTGTCTTCTTGTTTGTCTACGTGTTGGTGTTTGACGTTTTAGTTCTTGCCGTTCTTCTATTTCTCGTTGTCGCTCTTCTATTTGTTCTCTTTTATAATTACTAATTCCCTTTTTAAATTCCTTGTATCCTATCTCATCCTTATTCAAACGACCAATCCCTTTATTTAGTTTATACAAATAATCGAACCAATCATTACTTGATATTCTATCATTTTTATACTCGTCCTTTAAAAAATCTTTTTTTGAATTATAGCTTTGAGCAGCAAAATTACCAAAGGCTTGATAATCCTTTGATTTCAATAAACTAGGTTTTTTTATTAATATTTTAGCATGATCAGTAAATTTATTCAACAGAGAAACAGTCGTTTTTTTCGGATCAGTTTTTTCAGTTTGTTCAGTTTTCGCTGCTAGTTTTTCAAGTTCACCAATAACAGATTTCCCCGTCTCGGGACTATCTCCCAGTAAAGCACGCTCTACTCCTTTCGTTGCTGTGGTTACTGGTTTAAACAATTCTTCAGACCCCAGAGCAAAATCAGTTTGTAAACTCTGTCGTTGTTGCAGTTTATTCCTGACAGAGTCGCGAATTGGTATAAATTTCTTAATTGCATCTAGTCGCTCACGAGCCAATCGGGTCGTTAATGCTTCATTGACCATTATTTGAAATCAGAAACCATTTTTCAATTGTAAAACAATTTTTCCCATCGATGATTCCATCCTTAACGGTCTAATTTTTTATTGCTGTGAAATATTTTTATTTTTTATCCATTGATTTTGCCTGTTTTGGTGCCATTTTGGTGGTTTTCAGTTGAAAATCTCAAAGAGATTTTACAGTCAAGTAGTCGATTTTACATGGGATTTTCCATAAGGAAAAGCTGTTAAAACTCATTTTTGATGATTTTTAGCCATTTTTCATCAATTTTTGCCTGTTTTCAGTGATGTTTGGTCATTTTTCATCGATTTTCATCAAAAAACCTCGTAGGGTCAAGTAGTCGATTTTGCATTGGATTTTCCATAAGGAAAAGCTGTTAGGATTCTATTTTATTTTCGCAGTGTGAAATATTTTCACTGATTCAATCAAAAATGACAAAAAAAAAATGAAAATCTCAAGGAGATTTTACTGTCTGACAAAATCTTTTGAGGGGCCGGTCAATCAAAATAGTTCATTTTCTTGAATTAACGCTCGTAAGTTTCTAATTTTAGAATTAACTTCCTTTTTCAATTCATATTCGTTACCCAATTCTTTTCGTATTCCTTCCACGATAGTATATAACGGAACAAACACATCTACTTCACTGGAAAATGCAAGAGAGTCTCGAATAGAATTTTGAATTTTTTTGATGAGTGCATATTTCTTTGGCAACATATACTTGTTAGTGCTAACTCCGTATTCTATATCCTGAAAATCCGACTTGATTTGATCAGGATTTAACCCATCTGACAATCTAATATTCTGATTTTTCAATTTTCCAATTTCAACTATGATGCTATTCATAATTTCAGAATTCATATATGATAATACATATTTCTAATTCATTTTTCAAAAATAAAAGAGCCGTTAATATTTTTAAAAATTCAGTCTGTATATATAAATATATTTTTTAAAAATTCAGTCTGTATATATAAATATCTTTTTTTTAAATTAATTCTGTATATATAAATATATTTTTTTAAAATTCAGTCTGTATATATAAATATCTTTTTTAAAAATTCAGTCTGTATATATAAATATCTTTTTTTAAAATTAATTCTGTATATATAAATATATTTTTTTAAAATTCAGTCTGTATATATAAATATCTTTTTTAAAAATTCAGTCTGTATATATAAATATCTTTTTTAAAAATTCAGTCTGTATATATAAATATCTTTTTTAAAAATTCAGTCTGTATATATAAATATCTTTTTTAAAAATTCAGTCTGTATATATAAATATCTTTTTTAAAAATTCAGTCTGTATATATAAATATAAATGCAGACAAAAATAAATATCAACCATGATGAGCGATTATCAGTCATTTGGCCCCCTTGATATAGGCCGTTGTGGTTCTATTTGCATTGATTGGGTCCCTTATTAGGCCTTTGTGTCTTTCATAGGGTCCTTTGTTAGAGCATTTTTCTGTTTCTGTTTTATATCAGAATGTTTTTTTTTGTTTTTGCTCTTTGAGATATGACCCTATGACCGTTTCTATTAGCCTATAATTCATTCTGGGGTTACCCAATGTGCATCCACGTTTTGGCCGGTAATTCATTTTTGAACACCATACGGGGTAACCCAAATGTGATGGAGAGCTAATTACATCCATGGATGGTATTTATTTTAGGTCATTTATATTTACATTCACCGGAAACATATTCCCCTAAGAGTGAATCTAACTCGTCAAATAACGGGTTATAATCACAAGAGGGTATGTTTACGTGAAATGATCTAGAGGTTACATATATACGACAACACATCTTTGGAACTCCTTGGTTGCCTTCACATCCAAGTAAGCCCAAGGGAAACCCGAAACATACATCTCCGGAAGGGAGGCCTAACGTGGCAAACGCCATCTTAGACCGCCCAGAAGATATGCTTGGGGTGACGTCACAACATATACTTAATTAAGGACAGCACAAATACCGTATATATCTCCATTCAGATTGTAGGTATACATATACTTAATTAACTTAATTAAGGACAGCACAAATACCGTATATATCTCCATTCAGATTGTAGGTATACATATACTTAATTAACTTAATTAAGGATGGATTATAATTCAATGATGATGTAATGATGATGGGACGGCACAGACATCACAAACATGAAACGACGGGGCTGATTTTCAAAGGCCAATTCGACCAATCAAAGCAACCCATGAAATTAAACCCGGTTGCATGATTGAGTAAAAGTCAACCACGCACACGTGTCAATGGCGTGGGTTATTTTTTGACTGGTCGAATTGGCCTTGAAAGCCCCAGCTTTAAACCTTTCATTTAGTATATAAGGCGACTAATACAGCAGCTTCAATCCACAGAGTGTGTTATTTTATTTTCTTGAATTACTTGTTAATGGTGCTTCACAGTATTTAAATGAGACAGAATATTTGCATAAAGCACTAAAAAAAAAGAATATAATCGTTTGAAAACATTTTATATTTGATTTCTTTTCTAATTAATTATATCCCAAGCCGCTGAATCACAATTTAAGGGCAAATAACCCACGACATACTGTAATGTAATTTTTATAGATGTAGCATTTGTACATCTTTTATAGGTGCCATGTCGGCATCCTCTTTTTTTTAAAATCTTTATTCAATATTTACATATTAAATTATACAAATGATAGTCAACATACAGACATTTAAAAACACTTATATTTACACATAATAGTAGAAACATATAAGAGTAGGTGGGGGGTTGTTATTCCCTCCCTTATCATCTTGACACCATCTAAGGGAGAGAGTATATAAAGGGAATTAATACATCAATCCGCAAGTATGCTATTTTATTTTCTTGAATTACTTATTAATGGTGTTTCACAGTATTTAAATGAGACAGCATATTTGACTTAAACACTAGAACAAAGAATATAATTGTTTGAAAACATGTCTTTTCTTACAAAACAATGCCCAGCGCTGAATCACAATACCCATTAAACAAGTTAACACAATCTAAGGGAGAAAGTATACACGTGTGTTATCCTGTAACGCCTGCATCTCCGGATCACATCCTATGTTATGAAATACGCATTAATCGCACGTGACACAGAATATTTGACTTAAACACTAAAAAAAAAGAAAATATTTCTTTACCTATAAAGCAATACTCAGAAGCTAAATCACAATGATAACTCCCTTGGTTATATCATTTAAGAGTGGCCTCCCTTGGTGTTATAGACGGTACGCGTGTACTGTATTTTGACATACGAAAATAGAATTTTCTGATAATACCATTACGGAATGCTTCATAATTAACAAGCACGGAGGGGTGAGGTCTGAATTCTTGGTTCATTTGTATAATAACACTATTTTTCTAATTCATTGTTTGGATTAATTATAAGTCTCTGTATATAATTTTGAGCAGTCTTTATTATTTTGTCATCGTTGGGGTCAATGGCAGTATTTTTTATTTTTTTATCATAATAGCGTTTTAGTTCCCTGTATCGTTTTCCGCCGCACATAATGCATAATTGCGACCTCCCCCTGACCCCAACCCCACATTGAATACAGGGTAACGGACCTCGGCTTCCACGACGAAAGCTTTGCATACGATACCAACAGAATTCATTTCTGCATGATTTGTTACACGGTGTCACTGATCCAATCATAAGCCATTTGCAATGATTCATTATACTTAAATCTTTCATTTAAATGCTTGTTTTAATTATAGTATGGAGGAGTTCGAGAGATTATCGAAAATTAAGCCCTGGAAAAGTGTTCAATTCAATCTTGATAGAGTTTCTGATACACCAAAGAATAAAATTCTTGATAGAACCTTGATTAGTAAAATCAGAGACTGTTTTAATGAATTCAAGCGTGATGGGGCAGCTCATTGTTGGTCAACATTTCGAATTGATGGTGTTGTTGACGCTACCATGAATGATGAAAAAGCAGCAGTGATAATCTCACGTCTTGGGGAAGAAAGAAATTTTTTTCGAATAAAATTCCTTATCCATGATAATGGAAAATGGATAATTAGGGACAAATACGAGCCTATTCTTAAGGACAAAAAAACTGTCACTGTGACTCAGGATTCAAAACCAGGAATTTTGACTGGACTTGATAAACCCTACTACGAAAGATCTTATCCTGTCACAGTAGTTGTTTACGGGATATATCCACTCAATGAAAAACCTGATATTTCAAAACTAGCACCCATGAAATATTCGACAGGGCTCAATTGTGTAGCAACACGAATAATAGAACACTTCACAAATGCGTCCCGGGGAAATAAACTAACTGATCTAAGACGAAAAAAAATAACCGAATGGGAACTGACAGTGAAACAGCATGGGGCAACAATTCAAGATATAGCCAAATTAGAAACATCATTGAGATTTCCAATATCGGTAAGGACAATCACCGGAGAAGTATTATACGAATCGAAATATAATAAAAATGGAAACCCAATACAGATTATTGATCATAACGAACACGCGTGGAGCAGCAGAGAGGGTGAACCCTACAACTTTCCGAGCGTCGATTCGGAAATCTGAGGCTTCTGCCAAATAGTAAAAAAAATGGCGTCTATTCGATAAAATAAGATTTCCTTATATACGCCAACGTCGTTGTCATCCACCCTCTCTGCTGCTGGAACTTTCAGTTCTGGGTTAACAAAAATCATTTACGATTTCAACCGAATATTTGATCGAGTCTTTAGGACGAAAATCATTTATGATGAAAGTCCTTAGGACTTTACAAACAAACTAATCGCTAACACCTCTTCTTGTAAATCAATTAAATTATTTGACTGGTCGGTGAGTTTGAAATTAATTCTCGTTAACGAATTATTATGGCATCGCATGTAGACAGGATTAATTGGGTTTTCAATAATTAGGAATCCTGGAGGAGCTGTTGGTGCAAACGAATAAAGAATATATCCCTGCTGAGCTTGATTTGATTGCTCTAGATTAATTTGATAGCTTCCTTCAATTGCATCACATACTAAATTGAGCGCAATCACCGTTGAAATATTCACATTATGAGGGGCAATATGCCTACCGCCACCATCTGGATCATTATTATACCTGAAGAGGACAGCTGAATCTGATTTTTGTAGCGCCTTGATATCGGTTTTAACAATTCTTGCTAGTTCATCAGCGTTGTATTTGGGAAACTTGAAATTACGCAGATTGTCCTCTGTGATATTGTAATCGGTTAGGAATCGTTGTTTATTGTCGCTGTTGTCATTAATTATTGTTTGAATAATTAGTTCATAGATATATTTCATGTCCGATATAAGCTGATTTATTATTTCAACGTGTTTTTGCGATTTTGTTTTCCGTAGTTGTTCTAGTTGTGTGTCATATAATTGTTTAATCTCATTAAAATAACCACGGACGTCAGTTAGCGTAAATGAAATAGTAACAGATGAGTCGGTTGTTCTTTTAATGATAAAATCCCATTGCAATGTGTCTTTGTTGGTAAATATAAATCTATCGGCGATTCTTCCTTTTCTTATATCAGATAAATTATCTTGATAACTGGGATTGATTTCATGATATGATTGTATGTCCGTGGTTAAGTCGGTGGCGGATTTTTCCGGTGGTTTTTCAGGCCATCCTAACACTGTTCTTAACGAGCTGTTATATATATCTACAATGTATCCCTCTGTGCTTATTTCGATCGACGACGAGAGTGTCGGTTGATGAACATTAATAGCTATTTTTGATTCTTTTCCAGTGATTGATTTTATTCTACGCTGAATTTCAGCATTGATTTGCTTAATTTGGTACGACCCAGTTGGTAACGAAACTGTTTCCCACTCTGGAGTACCATCGGGTTTATTCTTATACGAGAACACCAGTGTGTTATTGGGTTGCTGACCACTAAATGCAACCGATCTGATATTAGGCCAACTGTGATACACTCGTAGTTTTGCTAGCGCGATCTCACGAACTGGAATCGGAGAGGGGAAATTCACACTGAATTCTGGATTCGTTGATGTTATTGATATCATACTCGTTTGTACTGGGTTCGTGTTCTCCACTATTCGTTGAAGTAATTCCATCGGTGTCGTCATCGCTGCTATACTCATGATTTATTTCTAATTTTGGTATCGAGGAATCATAAATACTGACCATCACTGAGAACTCACAATCTGGTAATGTTGATATTATTGAGATCATTTTTTGTTTTTTTGGGTTCGTGTTTTCTGATTCCATCGGTGTTGTCATTGTTATTATATTCATGTTGTCGCTCTAATTTCGATATCGCGGAATCAAAAATACTGACCATCGCTGAGAATTCACTATCTGATATAATCGTATTATCGAGTGACGACGATATCATCAATGATAATTGCGAGTATGCGGTTGATGCAATATGAAATTGAAGTAAGTAATTCTGCAGTTTACTCTGGCTGCATGATGATATCTTTTTTGCTATCCCGGTTAATATACCCCCGATTGTAGCCACCGCAGAAATGCAAATTGGAACTACGACCGGGGCAATCATTGTAACCGATGCAAGTATTATTCCGGCACCAGTGAGAACGCTTGACACCGAGTATATAGTAACATCAATTGCGGTGATTCTTCGTCGGTATTTTTTCATTTTTATTTGATACTCCTCAGTGAGGGTTTTGAGTCTATTCTGAAATTCTCTGACCTGATCATAGCGACATTGCGTCGATGACAAAGTCATTGTTATTTTAAACCCGCTAGTGTTTTCAATTATTTGTCATCGTTAGCGGGAATTGCTAGTACTTCAGTCGGAAAAATGAGCTACGAGTTCTAAACACCAGGCTATTTTTGATCTAATGGTGGAGCTATCAACCGCGACGACATTAAAGCTTTTTTTGCGACCATCCATAATTAACGTCGCGGTGCCACCAGAGTAGGTTTTACCGTCCGCGATCATATTAAATTGATCGATAGAGATCCACGTTAGCCTGTAGATACCATCGGCCCATGTTGGCTTGTAGTCAGGGCCCACTATGCCGGGGAGACCCAAGATACCGATGGATAATGTAGTATAACCGTCTCTTATCCAATCCATGGTTCCATGATTAACCGTATACACGATATTTTTAACGCCCGTGTAGTGATGTGGAATCTTTACCTTTTCAGATATTCTTTTCAGGTTAAAAAGATCGTCGAAAATATCGAGATAATTTACCGTGATTCTGGTAGGATCTATTGTTTTTCTACTCTCCTCCCTGTTAGAGAAGAATAATGAAACCAGAAGGTCTTCAACTTTAAGCTCTGCTTGGGTTTTAATATGGTTGTCGATGTTAGAAAATTTCGTCGTGATATCTTGGAGGCTACTGCCCTCAAAGAACTTATTAACAATATCGCTGGTGTGCTTTTGTTTGTCAATAGCGCTTTTAATTTCCGCGAGAGTCATGCCTGTCAACGATGTGGTTTCAGACACAGGTGTTCTCCCTAAAAATTTATCCACGATGGTATTAAGTGTTGTTTGTCTCACCATAAACATATTAATATCTTTGAGAGTCATTGTAGATGTAGCCGGGACACCAAAGAAATTATTAGCGATGTAGGCATTGTGAGTGTGCTTGCCGATAAACTCACTGATTTCAGCGAGAGTCATGCCAGCCACAAGCGGGGTTCCAAAGAACCTACCAACAATGTCGTTTGTGAGTTTTTGATCTTCGCTTACTTTAAAAATCTCGAGATAATTTGCCTTGATTTCTGAAGCAGTCATCATCCTTCCAGCTTCCTTGTTAGCGAAGAATGAATTCAACAAGTCTTTAATTTCAGCGAGAGTCATGCCAACCACAAGCGGGGTTCCAAAGAATTTATGTACGACATTTTTGCGAAAACTATTATAACCTCGTATAAAATCATTCAGCTCACGTTCGTTGGTAGCAATCGCGTCGGTGATCGTAGACACAAGTGCGCCTGGTTTAAGTTGTCCATCGTTGGAATACAGTGCAATAGAGTTTTCAGCGGCAGCGCGATGCCGTATCAAAATGTCATTCACGGATATATTACTGCTTTTCAATTTACCCTGGCGATCTTGAAATACAACTATTTCGTTCGGGTCAACACTTGTTAAATTTAACGTCTCAGCGATTTCATCTTCTATTATTTTTTTTACATCCTCGATAGAACCCGCAGATGTTTCCTCGGTGGGTTCCAACATTGACAGAGGTTGTCCCCAAATATCAATCATTATTGTTAGCGTAACTTGTGTTTTCAATTTATTGATCCTTGTAATTTCCCACTCGTGTATTCGTTTACAATAATATGAGGTGGTTTCCACGGAGATCCAAAGGATTTTAATGAAATCTCCGCGAGGACATTTAATACTTCACGGCCGCATATCGGTGGATCATTTAATTGTTGTGTTGGCAGCGTGGAATAAAAAATCGGAAACCCTTTGAGTTTCATCGAGGAATTTATATACCGCATAAACTCGCTTGGCGGAGCTAACCCATATGAATCGAAATAGACAATCCCACGTGGATCAATCGCGTATGCAACCCAGTGAGTTCCCGATCCGCTGCTGTTATCAAGATTGATGATACCGGTTTCAACGTTATTTGGTTTTCTCGGTAATTGATCTCTCATAAAAACACCTCTGAAATTTTTAATCGCTAGGTTTTTAGCAGCATCAATTAAATCAAAATTGGACATAGGAACCATAGGTTCCTCAACCATAGGTTCGGAAATCGAAGATTTTTCAATTAATAAACCGTTCCTGGTATTCTTCTTAGACCCGATCCGTTCACGGATTTCCCGCTGTACCATGAATACGGGGTTCCTGGTAGGTACAACCCCTTTCCCTTTTTTTTATATCCTTTCCCAGTTGCCTTTTTCAACGCCATCCCTGCCGCGGTACCAACGGCTCCCAACGCTGCCGCCTTCGCCACCGCTGGGGCAGCCGCTGCAATCAATGCTGGTATTGCGGCTAACAATGGAAATATACCACCTGATTTTATCATGTTGGCGACTGCGGCTTTCGAAAATTCTATTTGAACTCCTCGCTTATTTTTCATTGCATCATTGAAATGTTTTATTTGACGATCCGTTAATGATATTTTATGTGTACCGCCGGACATCTGCGCTGGTTTCAACGTTATTGTGGTTCCACATTCCTTAGCAGATTTTGATCGCAATTTCTTGACCTGACCATCAGTCAGCTTGACACTAACAACACTATATGGCATTTTATTGTAAAACATATTTATTCTTTCAATTGATCTAATTGGGAAAATCCTATGGAAACTTTTCAAGTTTCATTTACAGATTCTCCACTGGTGCATCAACAAGTCTCATTCGTCCGCCAACCCCTTCTAACAACATTGATTTGTCGCTGAGAATGACAGCAACCGCTCTATAATTAACACCACCAGGAGCTATACGAGCCCTAAAATGTATGTCAACAACGGATTGTCTCATTAAATCAAGATGTTCCAGCGAAAAGTAATAAATCGGATACAATTTCTTAAAATCGAGTTGAGATATTTGCAAACCAGTATCAACGTTTTGATCACGACCCATATATGACAGCATCCGATGATATACACGTGCTATATGATTTTCTGTGTAATTAAGTTGTATATCCTCGGTTGGTTCTTGTTGTCCGTTTATTCTCAGCGAGACTTCTCTAACACCTAACTGATCAAATATCATATGGCTGCGTTGTTGATTACCAACTCGCTCATTATTCTGTAACGCTATAAATATATGACGTGGAGCTGAAACGCCTTGTTTTGATGCCAGGTGCCATGTGAATATATCATCGACATTATCCTGTTTGACATCAGTCGTTGTTGTTAGCCAACTTAGCAATGATTTGCCACCTGTTTCCATAAATGAGAGTAGCCGCTCTTCTCTGGTAATTGATGGGGTCATTACTGGCATCCACAATACCAATTTAGTTATTTTAACTTTACCCTCAGCGGCACCAGTACGCCAAATTGCATCGTTGTCATTGCCTTTTCGCACTAACGCGATTGTGTGTTTGGCTCCATAGATGACTTTTCTGACATTTCTGCAGAATCCAAATATGTGATGGAGTGGAATTGCACACGAAAACTTTTTCTCTTGTCCTTCCAATGCTAATTTTCGTGTTGCAAACCCTAGATTGAAATTACCATTAACGCCTCCGAGAATATCAAACGCAGCTCCGGGTCTAGCTCGACGTTCTGGATTAGTTGCTTCTCGTTGATTATCAACTGAAGTGTCTTGCGGTGTTAACACTTTAATGTATTGAATGTGGTCAGCGTTATCAGTAGTATCCTTTGCAAACATCATAGACGGACCAGCCGATCTTGTATAATCATCGGAATATCTCGCTAGTCCGATTATTGTTGTTGCAACATCAACCTCGCGTTCTATTGATTCAATTTCTTTTCCATCAATGAGATATCTTGCACTTTCAAATAACGCCATTATGCCATTGTTAACGAACCCAACTCGGATATTTGGGTCATCTGCATATGGGGTATCCTCTGCAACATTTGTTACGAGTTTTCCTTCGATTTCGATAAATGCTTCACACGGCAAAAAGTATTTACTTGTATCTTGAACTTGAAGTTCAACTCGCGATCGTAGGTCGGGTTGTATTGCATGATAGGAATAGTATTGATAATCGCGGACGGAATCATCTTTTCGCATTGGGGCTTCCATATCAAGCGCGGGATCAGCTGTTCGTTTAAACATTTATAACATACTAGTGTTTTCAATTGGTGAATTGCAAAGCAATTTCATCTTTGTAATCATCGTCGTTGAAAATTCCTCGAATTTCTTTTTAGTTTCAAACCACTTCCTGCTATCGCGTTCATGATAGCGTTATCTGTTACTGGCGAAGCTGTCAATTGTGACGAAGTCAATTGCGCTAGTTTTTCTTCCACTGCGTTATTTATTACTTTGCTGATTTTTGCAGGCATCACTGTAGTTGATGGCAGCACCACTGACGAAGTCATTCGTGGTTTCTTTCGCACCAATGATGCTATTTTATCTTTCGCGGCAGAAAATGCCTTTCCTGCAAGATTTCCAACGAAATTGATTCCCTTATCACGAATGATATCAATGGCTTTCATTGATAATTGTTTAGCTAACGGCGCCACCTTGGGAGCCATTCTTGTAAATAACCCCGCAATGGTATTGCCGAAACCATCTCCGTACCACGCGCGATAAACAGGCAATCGTGAGTTCACCACGTAGACGCTTACGGGTTTATCATGGTTGTAGTGTATAATCATCTTATTATAAAACTAGTAGTTTTTCAATTAGTGATCAATCGCTTACATCCATAAGATTTTCATCGTTGTGATTTTCAACTAATTCAGCAATAAGTTCTCGATATACATTAATGTCCATGATACCACCAGCAAATAATCGTCTACAGATATCAGCGGCCTCGTTAATTATCTCGACGGAGTTATTTCCGGCTCGTTTCCCTCCGATGAGAATCTCTAACCGTGATATATCACTGAGAATATTACCAGGACATGTCACGGTAGAGTCAAATACATCCTTTGGATTTTTAATCGAATATCCCTTTCCGCTTGTTTCCTCAGTTGTACCAGTTGCGCCCTGACTATCATCAAGTAATTGCCTTTGTCGGCCTCGACTTTGTTTTTCTCGTTCTTGTTGTTTTTGTATACCATAACTATCAACTCCTACTTTAAAAGATCTATACTCAATTGTATCCTTTTTCAAATTACCAATAATCCCCTTATTCGTTTTATACAACCAATTAACCCATTCATCTCGGCTTATTCTACTGTTTTTATACTCGTCTTTTAAAAAATCCTTTCTAGAATCAAAGCTTTTGGCGGCGAAATCACCAAAAGTCGTATAATCCTGGTGTTTCTCCAATTGAGGTCGTTTGATTTCCTTTATAGCTCCTTCGGTGAGTTTGTCTATAAAGGAAACACCTCTTGGGGTGACGACATCAACAAGTTGTGGTTCAGGTGTGGAATCATCAATATCAGCTAATCGTTCATACTCACGCTGAGTTTTTATATCACTGGATAACTGTTGTATCCCTGCGCGTGTTTGTCCGGTCTCTGCTGCTACCTTTTCAAGCACACCAAGAACAGGCACTTCTCGTCGCTTGCCTTCCTTAGGAATATCTCCGTATATTGCTCGTTCAGTTGCTGTTTTCACATCGCTGGTCGCCTTAGTTACCGGGGCGAACAGTTGTTCACTTGACACAGAAAAGTCAGTCTGCGCTTGTTGTCGTTGTTGAAGTTGATCGCGAAGTCTGTCTCGAACCGGTATAAACTTTTTAATTGCTGCTAGCCGCTCTCGGGCTAATCTAGTTGTAAGCGATTCACCAACCATATATTGTTTGTGAACTAAATTTTCAAATGTGAAATCCGGAGGGTTTCCATCATAATTAAAAGCTTAGTTATTAAATAACTTAGTTATTAAATAATGTACCATCAAGCTAACGTATTCATCTTCGACAGGGTTAAACTGTACGACGCTATTCGCGAGTGTTTCAGAAATAACATCGCTGGGGATTTCAGAATTGTAATATCTGAGAATGGCGATGAACGATTTGTGTTAACGACGCGGCAACAAGAACAATTACGTGAAAATGGAGGCGTCGCGGTGATTACTTGCTACTACGACCAGATCATCCATTATGCACATAACTGCATGAGCAAGTCCAAACTGATGAGTATCCTTTCAGGAGAAAATCCTATGTAACAAGTGTTACAAAAAACGCTAAAAAAAAAATAAATAAATTATTTAAATTATTTACGAAAGCCTATATTATTTTTTAGTAACACTCACGTGGTTAAGATACGGGTCGCTCCTCGTTTAACATTTTTCTAAGATCACGAACTTTAGAACCAATTTCAGCTCGTTTTTGATATTCTTGGCCAAGCTTTTGACGTATTGCTTCAACGGTGCTAAATAGCGTTATAAATAAATTAATGTCGTTACCGTACAAACAACCATTAATGGATTTTTGAATTCCTTTCACGAGCCTGTACATCCTAGGTAAAACATAACGACCCTTACTAGACAGATATTCAATATCTTCATATTCCGAGGTAATCTTGTCAACGTCGAGACTTTCAGATAATAATACCCCTTTATTATTTAAATTTGAGATTTCAGCAATTATAGCATTTACATCATTGATATCCATTATTTATATTTTTATATAAATAAATTTATTTATAAATATAGTATACTGTATCTCTAATTAATAAAAATAAAACATATATGACAACACATCTTTGAAACTCCTTGGGTGCCTTCGCATCCAAGTAAGCCCAAGGGGGACCCGAAACATACATCTCCGGAAGGGAGGCCTAAGGTGGCAAACGCCATCTTAGACCGCCCAGAAGATATGCTTGAGGTATAACGTCACAACATGGACGGCACAATGCCATATATTTCCGCTCGAGTGTTGCGGCAAATTTTAGGCATAACATATACTTAATTAACTTAATTAAGGATGGATTATAATTCAATGGAACGATGATGGTATGATATATTTCCGCTCGAGTGTTGCGGCAAATTTTAGGCATAACATATACTTAATTAACTTAATTAAGGATGGATTATAATTCAATGGAACGATGATGGTATGATGTGGGCGTGGTAAACCAAACCAACATGGCAACCCATGAAATCTCATTCATGGTTGCATGAGTTGGAAAAAAACACCAACCCACGCTACCGAGAATGCGATAGCATGGGTTGCCATGTTGGTTTGGCTGAGGGGGACCGCCCCACCCCCCCCAATTAATAGAAAAAAACATCTTCCGTTTCGCCATCAAATAATGTGTCTGCTATGGGGACCGAACACGTAGTAGTTGATAGCTATGTTTACAAGACAAACACGATACCATTACACCACGGACTAGTCATACAGAATAGAGATTTTTTAATATATATATATATATCTGATATACTTAACAATAAGAGATTTTTAAAATAGACAATTTTACTGTATCCATCGTATTTAGGAATATAAAATACTAAGTACACAAAAAAAAATTAATTTAACTGTTTGTAAATATCAATCACGCATGCCTGCGTCAGTGAAATACCGATCATACAGGGTGGGAAACAGAAGTGTGTACTGAAGGTCACATGAATACCGATCAATATAGAGGAGAGGGAAGACATGTATACTTAACAATAAGAGATTTTTAAAATAGACAATTTTATGCTGCAACAATGAGAAATATTTTAAACAAAATAATACAGTTGTTTAATAAAACAGCGTTTTATATACTCTGTTATAATTCTCTAGATAAAATACAAGGAATTTTAACCACGCCCACCTACTTCAATGAATAGGAAACACTCGCGTTCTGGCTGAGCGAACATAGGTAATGCGTGGATTATAAAGAACGTCTGTACTGAAAAGAACGAGTTAGCTGTCTGCTTTACTGCTAGTCCACCCACCCCACACATGAGATATGTAGATAAATAAAACTAATAATGCAGTTTTAGCCCACAAGTGACAATAAAAGTTTTATTCTCTATCGAAAACTCATGCATTATATCTCCATTACAGTCACGTGGGCGCACCTAGTCAAGTACAGGTAATATAGCAGGCGACAAATTCCTTTGACGTCATAATACAAGGGAACTTAGTAGGTAGGGTGTGAATTGTAGTGCGGATTTATCCATAAAGGATTTATCTCCCTTAAATAGTTTCAGTGTATACGAACTTTATTTTATGACCATTTTTTTTAGACAGAGATGTTTTAATGATTTTTTCAGCAACAAATCGAATGGAAGTACTGCAAATATCGAAATATTTTCCAGCCGCATTTATCGACTGAAAGCTTCTCTCTTCATTATTTTCTAAATCAAACGATTTCACACCCTTGGGATGTTTCGCGTGCTTACCAGCGTTGCTTTTTAAAAGGTTATCGCGCTGCGAGACGGCTTGAAGATTCCCAAGACAATTATCAGTCTTCACGCCATTTATGTGATCAATCACAAGACCGTCTTCGATTAATCCGTAAAATGCTTCATAGATGGCTCTGTGACAGAGATACTTCTTCCTCCCAGCTGAAAACATCAAATAGCCCATATTATTCAGATACCCAACAGGTTCTTTGAGTCTGCGGTGCCTGACAACACCATCACTAGAGGCTTCGTAATTAGCAAGCACTGGGTGAGGTCTGAAATCTTGGCTCATTTGTATAATAATACTACTTGTCTAATTTATTATCTGCTTTAATTATAAATCTCTGGATATAATCTTGAGGGGTTTTTATTACTTTGTCCTTGATTTTATCAAGGATGACGGAGTCAATGATTCGTTTGTCATAGTAGCGTTTTAGTTCCCTGTATCGTTTACCCCCACAAGCAAGGCATAATTGCGATTTTCCTCTAACACCCACCCCACATTGGAGGCATGCGAGAGGGCCTTTTGAACCGTTTCTCACGCTTTGCATATGATACCCACAGAATTCGCTTCTGCATGATTTGTTACACGGGGTTGTAGATCCAATCATTAGCCACTTGCAGTGATTCATTATACTATATTTTTCTATTTAAATACTTGTTTTAATTATAACATGGAGGAGTTCAAGAGATTATCGAAAATTAAGCCTTGGAAAAATACTAAATTCAATCTTGATAGGGAGTTCCAAAGATTATCGAAAATCAAGCCTTGGAAAAATACTAAATTCAATCTTGATAGGGAGTTCCAAAGATTATCGAAAATCAAACCTTGGAAAAATACTAAATTCAATCTTGATAGGGAGTTCCAAAGATTATCGAAAATTAAGCCTTGGAAAAATACTAAATTCAATCTTGATAGGGAGTTCCAAAGATTATCGAAAATTAAGCCTTGGAGAAATACTAAATTCAATCTTGATAGAGTCTCTGATACACCAAAACGTCTAATCGGTGATAGAACTATACTCGGTAAAATCAGGGAGTGTTTTAATGAATTCTACCGAGACGGTGCAGCATACTGTTGGTCGACATTTCGAATTATTGATGAAGATGTCAATGTACCCATCATCGATGCTACTATGAACGATAAAAGAGCAGCTGAGATAATTTCACATCTTGGTGTAAAATCCAAGGGATTTTCATCCAAAGGTGGAAATTCAAAGGATTTCAAGCAAAGCAATTCCCAACAAAGCAATTCCAATCAGAAGTATTTTTTCAGAATAAAATTCATTATCGAAGTCGAAGGCAAATGGATTATTAGGGATAAATTTGAACCAATCCTCAAGAATAAAAAAGCTGTCATTGTAAGTAGAGATTCCAAACCAGGAATTCTAACTGGAATTGACAAACCATACTACGAGAGATCTTATCCCGTAACAGCAATCGTTTATGGGATATATCCGTTAAATGATAAACCCGATATTGCAAAACTAGCTCCTATGAAATATTCACCATTGACTTCGTCAAGGCTCAATTGTGTAGCAACACGGGTAATGGAACACTTCACAAATGCATCCCGAGGAAATAAACTAACTGATCTGCGACGTAGGAAAATAACAGAATGGGAACTGACAGTGAAACAGCACGGTGCAAAGATTTCTGATATAGCTAAATTAGAAACATTATTAAGATTTCCAATAACAGTTATGACGATAACCGGAGAGGTTTTATACGAACCGAAATATAACAAAAATGGAGCCCCAATACAGATTATTGATCATAACAAACACGCGTGGACACCTGCGGTAACAGTATTTCCACGAGAACGAACCGTGAAATATATCACCCGGAAATTTTCCGGGGATGTTTTCTATGAAGAGAAATTATTTGATGCTATTCATGCGTTGTGTAAAGATGATCCTGTGTCAGTGTGGTTACTTAGTAGTGCTGGTTCCGAATCAGGATTTGATCAATTTGTAAGACCAAATGGTGAATTATATCGCGTTGAAGAATTAGATAACAGAATGAGAAAAATCGCTAGTGATTTTTCACCGGAGAGTTTCCATGAAAAACTACTCACGGATAGTTTTACTATTCCATCAGTGGTAGCTCACTTCGCAAGAGAAAAAAACTCATGGCGTCCAACACGAAGTGATTATCTCGAGGACGTTAAATTGAGTTGCATCGAATTTGGTCATGGAGGACTGTGGAATACAAAATACCATCGTGACGGTATGATTTCAATTGATATATCCGCGTGTTATCCTGGAAGTTTTCTCGGGTATGGGGAATGCGCTGAGTACTTCAAACGATTTGGACACCCCACGCATGAAATGACTCGTGTTGCGATTAATGGACCATTGCCTGATTTTGATTTAACCGGATTCGCTCGTGTGATATCATTTGAACTCGCTACAGGGTTACATCCGTGTAGTTATGTTTGGCTTGGTAGACACCTATCTGAAAAACACTGGATGCCAATAGTGATATTGAGATATATGATTGATTGTGGCATGCTGATATCGTTGATTGTTTCCGAGGCTATTATATGCTATCGAGCTCAAAAAGAAGTTTGGCTACCACAACCCGATCTAGATAGAATAATCAACGAACTACGAAAACAGTTTCCAGAAGAACAAATCATGAATTGGTCTAAGAAGTTATTTGAAATTAAAAAAGAACAAGCAAAAGATTTTGGACGAAGAATAATCGGTAAATTTACCCAGGGTGGACGATACGACAACGCAAAATACTCTTCGCGGTTGATCATAGATGTCGCTGAATACGATTTTCTTGTAACGGATTTAACGAAACAGGGAAAACTTGTATCCCGTAAGGATGCTTTTCTATCCAATGGTGAGAAATTAGGTACGGTTGTTACCTACTGTGATGGATATAATTCCCAGTACACACATTTGAGAAGTTCAATGCTAGCCTATGCTTGCATTAATCTATTTTCGATGATAAATAGATTTCCTAATACCGCGGTTAGAGTAGCCACTGATTCGATGTATATACACAATAAGTACAAATCAGCTGTAGCGGCATTCACAGATCCGGAGGAAGCGTGGGGGCGTTGGCGATTTAAAAAGGAGATGCTACATGAGTATTGTGAATCCGCAGACGTTGCCATGGATGAAAAGTACTTAAAATGTGATGAGATTCAATCAGAATTTTCTAATGCACCACCGGTATCTGATCCAATATGTAGATACAAGACAGTTTATTTAAACGGTTGTGGTGGGTCAGGAAAGACAACTCGTGCAATTGAATTATATCGTGGTGGTGGAAATACTTGTATTCCTACTAACATGATTGTGTTAACACCGACTCACAGACTCGCCAGAGAGATGATACAGCGAGGGGTAAATGCTTGCACTTACCATAGTTTTTTTCGATGGAAAGGTGACAAATGGACTCCTGAGCGTATGGGTGATAAATTCATTCCTGAAATCATAATTTGGGATGAAATATGCACAGTGTCATTAGATGTATTAAAAACATTTCTTGAGTGGTTGTTAAACAAAAACACAAAAGTCGTCATGTGCGGTGATCACGGCCAACCACCACCATTTGTCGGTGGATCTCCACATGAATGGCTAAAGGGTTCTGTAGACTATTATGAAGAAATTAATACCGACCATAGATCACTTGATGAACAATTACGCGAGTTCAAAGCACTGCTTAGATTACAACCGGATAAAATCCAATGCGAAATAGCGCGTGAAATAATTTCAGAAACTCCTATGAATGATTTCTGGGAAACGTGGAGACCAAATGATTTGATAGTAGCAAGTAGAAAAATAGTCAGAGACACACTTCAGATGAAGTTATTTGAATTGCATAAAGAAAAATTTGCAACGCTTCCAGTACCGTTGTGTTATAGGCCTTCGGATACACGAAAGCAGAATATAGAAGTTGATATTCCAAGCCTGACAAAGTCAGGAAGTGAAAAGCAGATTCTCGTGTTAAATGATATTGTGCTGGTTGATATCAATGTCGTTGAAGATGCATTGCGTGCTAATAAATCCCCATGGACGCTAGGATACGCAGCAACAATACACTCTTCACAGGGATTGACTATATCGGATACAATTGTTTGGATGGTAGATAATCGCATCGAATGGTCGAATTTAGTCTATCTCGCAGTATCCAGAGTACGAAGAATAAATCAGCTTCGAAGAATTGTCTTCGATGATGAAATCATTGGTGGCGATGATGAAATCATTGGTGATGATAATGACACAACAATAAGTGATATTGATGTTAGCATCATTAATAAAAAACTCTCCGGTTACAAACAACAGGACAAAAAAAAACAACGAGAATTTGATATTGATGCTAAATTAATAATCACTTTGAAGAAACAACAGAATAATCACTGCGCGAGTTGCAATTGTATAATGCGTTGGCAGTATTCGGATAAGGATCCTCGCCAATTCACCGTAGACAGAAAAAATAACAATCTCGGTCATGTCAGAAATAATGTGATGTTGACTTGTCTTGAGTGCAATAGACGCCGGGGTGAAAGCACAATGCCTCTGGCATCGGGTGCTAATTAAGACCATGCGGTGGCAATTGAGCATCCTCGGGAATCACTTGCAGTTGTTGTCGAGTAAATCCTCGCTGAGGAGCAGTTGAATCCAGTTTATAGATTGCTGGTCTACCAGTTGATCGTGTTATACTAGATATCTTATGCGTAGTGACGCTCCAAATAGGATCAGTAGCCCTTTTTCTACCCCCTTCAAGCTCTCCTGGTTCGTATAAGTACCTAACAGTGACATTACTACCAAGAATTGGTTGGGAAACGCTAGCGTTTCTAGGGAAATCTTTTTGTGGTTGTACGGGTATAGACTTCTTTTTAATCGCGTTGATAGGTTTCATGTTGATTGTTCTAGTAATCTCGTTATTCAGTGCAGTAATCACAGCTGGTAACCTTTTGACCCATTCACGGGATCGCTTTTCTTGAATGAATTCTTTTGCGTATTGATATCCAAATAACCGCTCAGCAATCGTCCGATTAAATCGTTCGACAATGGCCTGATCGCGATGTAGCGCAGTATGCCCTCGTCGTATGGTGACATTATGATTTTTCATTGTAGATAGAACTGCACCCTGAAATTCCTTGCCAGGATCAACCTGCAATAGATTCGGCCAGTGCAGAGGACCCCTTCGATAAATCCTTTCAAATGCAGAAGCAACTTCAGTGGCTGATTTTGTTTTTAACGGTTCTGCTTCTTTGTATCGACTTGCAATATCAACTACGGTTAACGCGTATTTGTAACCACGATCATGTGGCAGAAATAATATATCAGCCTGATGAACTTCATTAGGAGCGGTCACATCAAAATGCGAGAATTGAATTTGTTTAGGTGGTGGTAGATAAATTTGCCATAGTGCCTGTTTAGATAACCAATCCGCCGCTGTAGTTTTTTTCACTTTTGCAGCGCTAGCGAGTTTATGTACTGCTGATTTACCCCTCCAGTATCCTCTTGGGGAATAATAAATTGATTCCATATTAAAATGCTAGCATTTTCAATTACCAGCACCCATCATCAATTTGCCTTTCATAGCTGATTTTACCAACCACGAAGCCAACTTTTCTTTAAAAGATTTATCAGGAATAGCATTTAACGCATGAATTAATTTCACATCCGCGAGATGCCTGTTTTGCAGATTGCTGCTTTTATATGCAACATCATGAAGGTGACAGGCCTTATCAATGGCGTTTATTGGTTCTTCACCGGGTCGGGGTTGATTTTGATCATCAAGTCTGATATCTAATCGTGTTCCGGGACCACAATAGCTATATCCTGGAAGGTGCTTTTCTCCGGGGTACTTTGCCCACGGTGTTCCTGGGAGTTTTGTCAATTTGGCTGCGATATCACCTCCTCGTTTTTTTTTAAAACATCTCCGGATTGTAAAATCTTTGATTTTGTAGAAATAAATCTAAACTTTTTTATACCACATGTTGCACATCTACCAGTTAGTGCTGATCTGTTATTTTTAGTTGTAACCGTCGTCACATCATTTGTGCTAGTACGCGTTTTACACTTCACACAATATAGATCCATAATTTATGTATAGAGATATGAATATAATTGATTTTTCAGCGACTAAAATAAGAGAACCAGTTAAGCATCATGCAGCGCTACCAAACTCTATCCGTGCAATTATAATCGGACCATCTGGATCCGGTAAAACGCAATTGTTGCTCAATTTAATAATGAGATGGATGAAGTGGGATAAGTTGTATTTAATTGCCCCTAGCGTAGATGATCAACGATGCTATGAAGTGTTAAAGGATTTTAACGAGAATGCATCAGAAATTAAAGGTGAGAATACCATTGATTTTATAACTGATATTGACGAGGCGCCATCCGTGGATGACCTTGATGGGAGCATTAACAATTTAGTCGTATACGACGATGTGATGTTAGACAATCAAAAAAACCCAGCTAGAATATTTTCCCGGGGGCGTCACAAAAACACTGATGTGATATATGTCACTGAACGCTACACTCAGATTCCAAAAGTGATCAGAGATAACTGTAATATTCTTGCTGTGTTTAACGGCGTTGATACACATACGCTACGAAATATTTGGCAGACATGGTGTTCCGATATGGACTTCAATCAATTTAAAAATTTCTTTAGTCATGCTCAGTCAACCCCGCATGGATTTGTAACAATAAATTTACATGATCCTCGGACACGATATCGTATCGGACTCGATCAAATATTCGGTTGAAATCGTAAATGATTTTTGTTAACCCAGAACTGAAAGTTCCAGCAGCAGAGAGGGTGGATGACAACGACGTTGGCGTATATAAGGAAATCTTATTTTATCGAATAGACGCCATTTTTTTTACTATTTGGCAGAAGCCTCAGATTTCCGAATCGACGCTCGGAAAGTTGTAGGGTTCACCCTCTCTGCTGCTCGTGGTCATCTGCAGTAACAATATTCCCACGGGATAGAACCGTAAAATATCTGTTTGGAACCGAAGAGTTTTTTTCAGAGCAGAAATTATTTGATGCTATTTACCATTTGAGTAAAAACGATCCTGTGTCAGTGTGGCTATTTCATAGTACTTCAGACGAAGAATGTAGATTTGATCAGTTTGTAAGACCCAACGGAGAATTGTACCGTACTGAAGAGCTGCATAATCAAATGAAGCAACTAGCTAGTGAATTTTCTCCCCAGAGTTCTGGGGAGGAAGACAACGATCAATTATTAGCAAACTGTTTTACACTTCCATCAGTTGTAGCACATTTTGCTAGGAAGAAAAACGCGTGGAAACCAACCCGAAGTGAGTTCTTATCAGATGTCAAATTGTCCTGTCTTGAATACAGCCATGGAGGATTATGGAACACAAAATACACCGCTGATACCGTTATTTCAGTTGATATGATTGCATGTTATCCAGGAAGTTTTCTTGGGTATGGAGAGTGTGAGAAATATTTCAAACGATTTGGACACCCTACACACGAAATGACCCGTGTTGCTATTAATGGACCACTGCCACATTTCGATTTAACCGGATTCGCTTGTGTAGTATCATTTGAAATGGCTGAAGGACTTCATCCGTGTAGTTATCTTTGGATTGGTAAACACATGTCTGAAAAACACTGGATGCCAATAGTGTTATTACGGTATATGCTTGATTGTAAGATGTTAAAATCATTAATTGTCAGTGAAGCAATTATATCCTATCGAGCACAGAAATCAGTCTGGTTACCACAACCTGATCTAGAAAAAATAATTAGCGAAGAGCGAAAACTGTTTCCTGATTTTAATGAACAACAAATCATGGATTGGTCCAGACAGTTATTTGAAATCAGAAACAATGAAGCAAAAGATCTTGGACGAAGAATAATCGGTAAATTTACCCAAGGTGGCAAAGATGATAATACGAGATATTCTTCACGATTGATTATAGACAATGCTGAATACGATTTTGTAATCAAAGATTTAACGAATAGGGGCTTATATGTCAATCATAAGGACGCATTTATGTCCGATGGAACCAAATTGGGTACAATTGTTACTTACACTGATGGATACCATCAGCAGTACACATATTTGAGAGCTTCTATGCTTGGTTATGCTTCTATCAATCTGTTTTCAATGATCAATAGATTTCCTACCACCGCAGTTAGAGTTGCTACTGACTCATTTTACATAAATAGCAAAATGGCTGATTTTAAGGCTACTGGCAACGAGAATTGGGGGTCATGGAGAATTAAGAAGGAAATGCTTCATGATTATATTCCATCAGCAGATGTTACCATTGAAAATAATTACTTAGAAAGCAATCAGTGTTCAGAATTTTCTAGTGCACCACCGATTTCTGATCCAATCTGTAGATATAAAACAGTTTATTTAAACGGTTGTGGCGGGTCAGGAAAAACAACCCAGGCAATTGAGTTATTCCGTAGAAACGCTAGCGTTTCCAATCCAAACATGATTGTGCTAACAACGACTCACAGACTCGCCAGAGAGATGAAACAACGAGGGGTAAATGCCTGCACTTATCACAGCTTTTTCCGATGGAAGGGAGATAAATGGACTCCTGAGCGCATGGGAGAGAAATTTATTCCTGAAATTATCATGTGGGATGAAATAGACACAGTGTCCGAAGATGTCTTAAAAATATTTCTTGAGTGGTTGTTATTGAAGAATACAAAAGTCGTCATGTGCGGGGATCACGGCCAACCTCCACCATTTGTCGGTGCATCCCCCCATGAATGGCTAAAGGGTTTTGTAGACTATTATGAAGAAATTGATACCGATCATAGATCACTTGATAATGAATTAAAAGAATTTAAGAAACTAATTAGATTACAACCGGATAGAATCCAGTGTGAAATAGCCCGTGAAATAATTTCGGAAACTCCCATGAATGAGTTTTGGGAAGCGTGGAGACCAAATGATTTAATCATTGCAAGTAGAAAAATAGTCAGGGATACACTTCAGATGAAGTTATTTGAATTGCATAAACAAAAATTTGCAACACTTCCAGTACCGTTATGTTATAGGCCATCGGATACACGAAAACAGAACATCGAAGTTGATATTCCAGGACCAAAATCCGAAGGATTTCAAAGACAGATTCTCGTATTAAATGATATTGTGCTGGTTGATATCAATGTCGTTGAAGATGCATTGCGTGCTAATAAATCCCCATGGACGCTAGGTTATGCAGCAACTATACACTCTTCACAGGGATTGACTATATCGGATACAACTGTTTGGATAGTAGATAATCGCATAGAATGGTCGAATTTAGTCTATCTCGCAGTGTCTAGAGTACGAAAAATAAATCAACTTCGAAGAATTGTCTTCGATGATGAAATCATTTGCAATGATAATGACACCACAATAGATGATATTATTGATAAAAAACTCTCCGGTTACAAACAACAAGACAAAAAAAAACAACGAGAATTTGATATTGATGCTGAATTAATAATTACTCTGAAGCAACAACAGAATAATCACTGCGCGAGTTGCAATTGTATAATGCGTTGGCAGTATTCGGATAAGGATCCTCGCCAATTCACCGTGGACAGAAAAAATAACAATCTCGGTCATGTCAGAAATAATGTGATGTTGACTTGTCTTGAGTGCAATAGACGCAAGGGTGCTAGTTAAGCCCATGCTGTGGTAATTGAGTATCCTCAGGTATCACTTGTAATTGTTGTCTAGTAAAACCCCGTTGAGGGGCAGTTGAATCCAGTTTATAGATTGGAAGTCTACCCGTAGATCGTGTTATACTAGATATCTTGTGTGCAGTAACACTCCAAATAGGATCAGTAGCCCTTTTTGTGCCATCCTCAAGCTCTCCTGGTTCGTATAAGTACCTCACAATGACATTACTACCAAGAATTGGTTGGGAAACGCTAAAATCTTTTTGAATTTCCATTTCAGGTATTGACTTCTTTTTAATCGCATTGATAGGTTTCATGTTGATGGTTCTAGTAATCTCGTTATTCAGTGCAGTAATCACAGCTGGTAACCTTTTAACCCATTCACGGGATCTTTTTTCTTGGATGAATTCTTTTGCGTATTGATATCCAAATAACCGCTCAGCAAGGGTTTTATTAAATCGTTCTACAATGGCCTGATCACGATGCAGTGCAGTATGTCCTCGTCTGATAGCGACATTGTGATTTTTCATTATTGATAACACTGCACCCTGAAATTCCTTGCCAGGATCAATTTGTAATAGATTTGGCCAGTGCAGAGGACTCCTTCGATAAATCCTTTCAAATGCAGAAGCTACTTCAGTGGCTGATTTTGTTTTTAACGGTTCTGCTTCTTTGTATCGACTTGCAATATCAACTACGGTTAATGCGTATTTGTAACCACGATCATGTGGCAGAAATAATAGATCAGCCTGATGAACTTCATTGGGTCCGGTCACATCAAAATGCGAGAAATTGATTTGTTTAGGCGGTGGTAGATAAATTTGCCATAGTGCCTGTTTGGATAACCAATGAGCCGCAGTGGTTTTTTTCACTTTTGCAGCACTAGCGAGTTTATGGATTGCTGATTTACCCCTCCAGTATCCTCTTGGGGAATAATAAATAGATTCCATGTTGTTATTAATTACCAGCCCCTAACATCAATTTACTTTTCATAGCCGATTTTATCAAAAAGGAAGCCAATTTTTCTTTGAAAGATTTATCAGAAATAGCATTTAACGCATGAATTAATTTCACATCTGCTAGATGCCTGTGCTGCAGATTACTGCTTTTATAAGATACATCATGAAGGTGACAGGCCTTATCAATAGCGTTTATTGGTTCCTCACCGGGTCGGGGCTGATTTTGATCATTGAGTCTGATATCAAGTCTTGTTCCCGGTCCACAGTAGCTATATCCTGGAAGGTGTTTTTCTCCGGGGTATTTTGCCCATGGGGTTCCAGGGAGTTTTGCTAATTTGGCTGCGATATCACCTCCTCGTTTTTTTTTAAAGGTTCCTCGAGTTCCTTGGGTTTAGAAACAAATCTAAATTTCTTTGTACTACATTGTACGCATTTACCAGAAAGCGCTGATCGGTTATTTTTAGTTGTAATCGTCGTCAAGTCATCTGTGCCAGTACGCGCCTTACACTTCACGCAATATAGATCCATAATTTATGTATAGAGATATGAATATAATTGATTTTTCAGCGACTAAAACAAGAGAACCAGTGAAGCATCATGCAGCGCTACCAAACTCTATCCGCGCAATTATAATCGGACCATCTGGATCCGGTAAAACGCAATTGTTGCTCAATTTAATAATGAGATGGATGAAGTGGGATAAGTTGTATTTAATTGCCCCTAGCGTAGATGATCAATGATGCTATGAAGTGCTAGAAGATTTTAATGAAAACGCTTCAGAGATTGCCGCCGAGGATGTTATTGAATTTATAACCGATATTGACGAGGCGCCATCCGTGAATGACCTCGATGGAAGTATCAACAATTTAGTTGTATACGACGATGTCATGTTAGATAATCAAAAAAATCCTGCTAGAATATTTTCCAGAGGCAGGCATAAAAACACGGATGTGATCTATGTCACTCAACGCTACACTCAGATTCCAAAAGTGATTAGAGATAACTGTAATATGCTTGCTGTATTCAACGGCGTTGATACACATACGCTACGAAATATTTGGCAGACATGGTGTTCTGATATGGACTTCAATCAATTTAGAAATTTCTTTAGTCATGCTCAGTCTACCCCACACGGATTTGTAACAATAAATTTACATGACCCTCGAACACGATATCGTATCGGACTGGATCAAATATTCGGTTAACCCCAACTGAAAGTTCTAGCAGCAGAGGGGGTGAGTGACAACGACGTTGCGACGCGAATGTTTTCAGACAAGGGTCAGAGACTTATTTTTTCGCGAGAAGGGTCCAGTGTTATTTTGGAGGGGGGGTATAATCAAAAATAAAAACAAAAAATGTTGTAGGATTCACCCTCTCTGCTGCTGTCCAGAATCAAATCCTCCTTATCCCCCCCCCGCCCGCATTCTGTTGCTAGCATGCTTTACAAAGAAAACTGTCAAAAAAGAGTTGAAATTTAGTTTTGCTTGCTTTGCTTCCTAAATCACCCAATCAACTGAATTAATCATGCTTTTCATTTTTTACATATTGGGTAAAATCTGAATCTGAAAGAAAAAATATTGCCACTCACAAACTAGTCAGTAATCTTAAATTCAGTTTGCTTAAGGTCCTGTTACCCAAAATTCAGACCCAACATTGATGTGAAACTGGGTTCAACAAAGATGTGCTTGAAACAAATTCGTATCTGGTTTTGTTGGGTAATGTAGATTTATCTTGTATGTGGCTGAGACATTTAAGACATATTGTTCTTTCAGCACTAATTATGTGCTTTATCCATGTTGATGCTGATCAGGTTTTGGTGCAATTGAGTCACTGTATTCTTGAGATTCGTTAACAGTGTTTGTGGGACCCCAGTTTCAGCTTTGTACATTTCGTTGCAGTTATGTCATTGTATTCTGGGGACCAATTTTAACCCTTTAGCTACTACAGCTGTTGTGCAGTCTCAATGCTTCTGAGTGCTATCATATCAGTTACTGAGACTACTGATGCTGATTGCTAGGTTGAATACTAACTAGATCATCAAGGAGAAGAGAAGCTGACAATAAATTTGCATTATTTTGTTAGTTTTTAGTGGGTTTCAGAGACATAAAAGCTTACCTTGTATAGGTATAAAAAATAATCCCAGTCATGTAAACTGTTTTGAATCCCATACAAAAAATCCAATATTTACAAACATCCATATAAAAACATGAATGAAATCCACACGCTAATTACAATGTTGAGAGTGGTACCTGAACCGTCATTATCGACACATAAATGATAATATATATCCCTAGATATGCCCTTATCTCCATGATGCTGATTTCATACCATTTCATGTCTTGCTTTTGGTATCCTATTTTCTTGGCAGAATCATTTGTTTCTTTCACAAGCTTTTCCAGGAGACCTTCTGAAAAAATCTTTCTCATTGCTTAATGGTCTGTACTTGATTCTTGAACCAACATGAGAATCAAAATCATTGATTTAGAACACGGAAAGGTCATCACTTCATTGTGCAAGTGGGATTATGTCCGTCTTGTCATCTGATTAAAAATAACTTGCATCTGGTTTAGAAATGGGACTAATGTCAATATCTGATCCATTTTATAAGAATGATCCATTAAACTCTTTAATATTGCTTGCACTGAACCTATTAAAGTTGCTCATATCTGAATCGGAATCCATCTTTGTTTATGTGAACTACACATGTTCTATAAGGCACGGAAAATCCATTACAGTGTTTCTAAATTTAACCTCTCAGCTTTCAAAATTGCATCAAAATATTGAATAAACGATCCTCTTATTGGTTATGATAATCAAAAATACATGTATGTAGATTTCTGTACTTTCAACAAATCAACGTTTAGCAGTATTCTGCACCACAAGCAAAACAAGGTTTTGAGTGCAGTAGTCCCCCTCTTATACGGCCACCACTTCTGCTCTAAGGAAGTGGCCTTGTAAGACAGGTGGCCTTCCCAGAGGGAGGCTAAATTTATTATGAGAAGTATGTGTAATGTATGTAGTAAGAAAGCTACATACTTCAAAGCATTAAATATCTTTGTCTTAAAGTAACATTAATCATTATAAGATTTACCTTGTTATAATAACAAACTTAAACTTATTTCAACTGAATATATGTTAATAGTTTTGATGTAAGTGTATGCGAGCTGGTATTGTTGTCATTTACAATGCAAATGGATTCAGAAACGTCGTTTACATCTTGGTACATACATAATTATCTTTCCATTTGCTCCATTTTCCCACTGCTGCTGAATAACCTTATTGGTTATGACTTTGTTTATTTGAATTATTTCAACAAAAAATTGTTTTTGTTTTAGTCTTTTCTGCATAAAATTGTTCAGCAAGTCTCCCTCCTCCTCCTCCCCCCCCCCCTCCCGATGTTGTCGAGTAGAATAACCAAATTTCTTCTAAAATAATGTCTCCATTAACGTGATGACATGTTAATGTTTGGTAATGATTTATTCGGTTGTTGCTGACTGTATACGATTTAATTATGCAGACAAGTGGATGGAATACAGTCTTCATCAAGAAAGCAGTAATGTGTTGTAACATGATTTTTCCGGTCTTTGTCTGGTACCGTTTTTTTTCCCCAGGTTCTCAGTGGGTGCCAATGTAACAAAATCTCTTTTTTAGCCTATGCTGATCCTGTTATGAATGATCGTAACAATTACATCTGGTTATAATCATCAAGGAGAAGAACTCAACATAGGTGTTAACCCCCAAACTTTATCATGACATTATTGAGCCCATTTCCTGTAAACATAGACTTTTATAGATAATGATATACAATTTATCTTTAGTCAACACTTTTAATGCAAACTTGACACTGGGAGACGTGTATCTACGATAGAGATAATTAATTACTTACCTTGGGCCAAGATTTGAATTAATCATTGGTTCTGGATACATTTGAAGAAACAAAGGTGGCCGTTCATGAGGGGGACATTTTACATTTTTTTCTACTAAAATGCTGGTCGCGTTAGAGGGGTGGCTGTTCTCGAGGGGTACTTTTGAATATGAACTCGTCAATGTCAAGGAATTCTGGCCGTAAGAAGCGGGTGGCCACTGGTCATGGGGGCTGTTAAAGAGGGAGACTACTGTACTGCTGAACTTCACGAACATAAGCGAACCTGGGGTAGTAAACTATGCTCAGTGGGGTTCAGGAGCTATTTACAGGAGATGCTATAATAGATGTGGTTGTTGTATCTTAAGGGTTAAGCCTGTGCAAACAATATCCATGTGATCATTTTTGCCAGTGCATTAGCACAGTGGGATTTCCCACTACAGTCTTCAAATGTATTAGCTATTATAAACCAGTTAAGTAAATCAATGCAATGGTGGTTTATACCTGACCTCTTTGACCTTTAACTGTCTTTTTTTAAACTGCCATAATTAGTTTTATATCAGCTTTAGCGATGACTTCTTACCATTTATACATGCTAAATGTAATGGGCATATACTAAAATATTTAGTTTTGTTCTCTTTTTGCCCAGGGGTTTTTGTGAATCCTGTTTTTAGCATGACATGCTACAGGATGGCAGGTCAACATCTTGATTTTTTTAATAGATTTCATCAGCATAATCAGAGCTTTGTCAAGTAAAATTAAATTATTTCAATAAACCTGACGAGCTTCTCACTTATCTGAAATTAGAGAGGTCCTGGGTTTCAGGCCATCAGATTTTTTAACTATGTATAACATCCATTCAAAATACTGCTTCATTTTATTACACAAGATATATCCTGGTAAAAATCTAGTTTTAAGCTTTGGTTATTAGGAACATCTTTGCATGCTTATTCTAATTTTTAATTTATTGCTTTTGCCCATTATAGGTAATGGTATTTTTGCAACAGTGGCATTCAACAGAGGTGATTTTCTGCTTGAGTATGTAAAGGAAAGGATTGACAGATTAGAAGCTGAGAGAAGAGAGAACAAAATAAAGCAGGAAACAGGGAATTCATAAATACAACAGATGTTATGTCTTTGGCTTTAAATATCATCATCATAAACATTAGTAAGTTTCAGCCAATATAATTATTACATATTTAAGATTTAATACAGTTATCAGGGTTGAAAGTGCAAGGATTTGTGGGCTAAAATTCTCCAATTAAAACCTCATGTACTGAGTACAGATAGAAATTCAAATAGAGCAAAATTGCTAATAACTGGGGCTGTCAAAAACCAGGGAAAACTTACCCGGGTACCCATTGCGCTGTTTAACGGGTACCCGGGTACTCGTTAGAACATGAAAGACATGTACAACCCTTGAGCAACAAATTTTTTTCCCACTAAATTACGCGTTACGAGTAAACGTATATGGATTATGCTTTTTCGGTATATCCACCTTCGAAAAATCTTGTTTATATTAACATTCCATTAATCCCACAGACTGTATTTTAGAAAAGACCGCTTTACGTAACTACAATATACAAGTACTCTTGTCTGTGGACTTGTACTTTCCTACAGTAACATGTTCTAATTATAGCAAGTTTTGTTCTACTTTCCCACGAATTCTATTTATAGCATCTATATGGCATAGTGAGAGAACAGAAATGCAAATAGCCAGATCCGGGACAAATTTCAGCAGATTAAAGGCATAACAAATGCTATGCTCACGATTTTTGAGAAAATAAGTCATAATAAGCTTGCTGGGCTGGCATGTAAGCTGCTACCCATGCCGACATCAAATAGTGTCAGCAAATTCCAACTTTTTGATAGGAATTGCGCTCTGACCCTAAACCCCAACAAAAATGTCCAAATATCAAAAATGGGGTGGCAAGGGTCAGAGGAAACTCGGACTACTCAGACCAGTGTGCTGCTGATGATATATGATATTTTGATAGTGTTGTTGACAACTTATTTTTGTAAACGGGTACTCGTCCTTAATTTTCAATATCCGGGTCTTTCACTATGGTCGGGTACCCGAGTACCTGGGTACCCGTTGACAGTCCTACTAATTACACCAAAAACTTCTCCATGTGAGAATAAATTGTCCCTTGAAACAGAACATAGCTTCAGCCTTGAATTGCACGATAATATGAGTGCTATATGTGGGAATATTTTTTTGTTTTGATTATTTAGTGTTTTGCATAAAATGCCTTTTTATGTTGCAAATGAGAAACGAATTACTGTACAAATTCAAAGTTATGCAGGTAGTTTAGTGAAAGTTGTATTTCTAACTGAAAATGTTCATGGAAATGGAACCTATACTCAGCAATTAAGCTTTGATTCATTAGTGTTTGCTTACAATGAATATACACTGTTTCACCAGCAGAGTTGCTCAATTAACCTGTGCAACCAATCAGGTGAAAGTGGCTTCTTCACTGCATGCCATTTCAAAACATGGTATAGAGTAGAGGTCGTATCAGAGACAAAAAAAATCCTTTTAGCCAGATGTATTGTTTGTGAAATTGTGTACTATTTGTTGTATATAATAGTTGTAATCCATTAGTTTGGCCTAAATCAGATTTTTTGGGCCTGTTTAAATTAATTGGCTGTATGCATGATGCTTAACACCTTTCAAGTTACACTGAAAGTCTCTTTGTGCAATTTTCCAATAGCTAAAATGTTTATTTATACATGACTCCTAAATTTAGCTGAATAAGAGTTACTGTCCTTTTTTACTCTTAGTGGATCTACAGCACTAAACATTTTGGTCATGCTGAGTTGGAAAATAAACAGAAAATATAATCTAGTGGTAGATTCATTTGATTTTTAGTCAGATTTGAAAAGAGCACTTCTTCAGGACTAAGCTTTTATTAAGATGACTGAGTTTATAGGCTGATTTCTATTTATCAGGGTTGTTGGTGTTGGCAATAATAGACCTCCTTCCCCACCAAATATTGAACATGGAAGAAGAGAGCATGGGCTTATTATCACTGATGAATATTTAGATTCTCTCCAGATACATGCCATAGACTTAGAAATGTTTTTATATTCATTCAGTGGTGTAGAAAAGTGCCTGTTGATACTGGAAAGGATGATAATGAAATATTTTTACAGCCCATTCTGCATATGTTAGGATTATTTTGACAAATTCAGATGAAAGTGAGATAAGAATAAATTCTAAAGACCATTCCGATGTTCTGAATTCGGTAAACAAGCCCAACACTCTTACGACTTGCATTGTAAAGACATCTGCACAGAGATATAGCTATGCTTGTACTAAACTAAATTAATTATCTGCACAGAGATATAGTTATGCTTGTACTAAACTATATTAATTAATTATCTGCACAGAGATATAGTTATGCTTGTACTAAACTATATTAATTAATTATCTGCACAGAGATATAGTTATGCTTGTACTAAACTAAATTAATTACAGATCAGACAAACGACCACTTGTGTCTTGCAGATCTGTCCCTTAAAATTTGATGTAGACATGTGTCATTGTAATTATAATTTTAAAAATTGTTGGGTTTTTTTTTTTTCATGGGGTGGCTGGTATTTTATCTCCTATTCATCTCTAGGGTCTAGGTTAATGTGACTTGACGGCTTTGTTTTAGTAGCTAGTTTGGACAGATATATGATTGTTGATCTATTTAAAGGATTGGAAGATGGTTCCTTTTGTAAGTTGCGTTTTCTTTTACTTTAGTAGTATAGATGCAACATCTACAAGTGGACACGTTAGCCAATATGTGAACAATGCTGCCGACCGCTCAAAATCAGTCAATGCACGAATGAAATCGGAGGTGTACAACTCTTACCCAAGGCTTTTGTCTTTTTGCAACCAGAAGTATTGACAGTAGTGAGGAGAGTAGATACGGCTATGGAGATGGAAAGAACTTGTACTGGCAGAATAAGGTAGCGCATTCATATTTGTTTTATCCCCATACCAGTGACTTTTTGAGTGATATATATTAGGTAACTACTTCAAAAGTTTGTCATGTCTCTCTATAATTTCTTGATACAGTTATATCATTTTAATAAAGATTTGTATTAAAGTTTATGACCACAAGACCTTATCTAAGTTTGAGGGTCATTTGTCCTAAAAAAAATTGTTGATTTAGCACATTGGAACAGTGAATTAGTACACAAGTTGTAAAGTTGGCAGTTCTTATCAGGTTTTGGGTAATTACAGAATACATATGTACGGAAACAAAATCAATATTGTCAAAGACGTATACCAAAAGCATAATTCACCAACAACATAATGGATTAAATTGATAAACAAAATATGGACTGATATGCTAGAGTAAACATACTATTTGATGTTGCAACTTTCAGATTGGAATGTGAGTTTTCATCACTGTAATATTATTAAAATAAAAATATGAACCATTTAAATTACTAGAGATTTAACTTGTCATGAAAATAATAGTGCTGATTAAGAGAGTAGCTTCACGCAGGTTTTGAAAAAAACCTTAATTTTGATGTTTCATCATGGAAAAACCCTTGAACATGAAAAGTAGAAAAACTTAAATTTTCATTCGCATCTAATTTTTTTAACATCTTGAATTTGTCTAATATCTGATTTAGTACAGTTAAGTTTCACATTTGCTTCTTGAATCATTTTGGGGAAAAGCTGAGACCTAACAGTCATTCTAATGCTTTTTTGCATGACATCAATTTTTTCAGATAAATATGGTCTTATCCCAAGGACCCATGCTTTATGGCCAGACCAATAGGGTTTTATTTTTACTTGAAATTTTCCAAACCTTGTTTAGGTCACTATCAGTTAACGAGTCCATGCAAATTACTGATGAATTTGTAGTAAGGACTGTTTTCCAGTTTCCTTCCAAAACAATACAAACGGAATCTTTACAGTACACTCACTCCATGCCCTTAAGGACATTAATCATTTTGGTTTAAGTCTAGTGAGAACATTCAGTTGTGTTTTTGCAAATAAATTAAATTATTATTTACAGAACTTACAATTAGTTTTAGATTTTGAAAATGATTATGATATTAGAGAAAAGATATTAGATTATTTTTCTCCAATTAGCAAGAATATCTTAGATATAGATCTTAAAGAAATAGATATTTTATAATTGAACTCTGACAATCTTTGTCAACCTTTACACTTAAACACCATTTATTTAACATTTGTATTTTGAGGAAGAGGCTGAAAGTGAGTGTGAGTCTGATCAGATATATTATAATCATTTATAGGTTTTTAAATCAACTTCTAGACAACTCATTAGTGAGATATCAAATGTTTAGTTTAATGTAGGAAACACCGATCTATGTAACAGAAACAATTCAAACCAGTTATAGAAATATCATATCAGTTGTCTCCAGTGAAGTCCGCTCTAAGCTTATATATTTACCAGAGGAGAACTGGCTAGGGAGAGTTTGAATTTGAATTAAAGAAAATGGTTACCTAGCTGTTTGTTTGTTGGTTCTACCAGCTAATTCCCAAATGTAGCTGCCACCCACCCCATCCAGCTACAACAAATTACTGTGAATGTTGACTTACTTGTCTGTTTTGATGGGGAAATGCGTGTTCAATTGCAAATGGATCATGGATCCCTTATGGAAATCCATCACAATGTGTGGTTTGTGTAATAACCTGGCTGTACATTTTCCAAGGTTTACTAGGAAACCTTGGACAAATGTTCCTAGGAAAAACCTCAGAGTATTGGTTGTTGACTTTCCAAGGTAATAGTCCAAGGATAATTTTTTTTTATACCAATGTCCAAGGTTTTTATTCTCAAACCTGATGTTGACCTTGAACTTCCAATGTTTTTGTAACCAATACTCTGAGGTTTCCTAGGAATCCTCAGACATGTCCATGGTTTCCAAGCATTCTGAGGATTCCTTGGACAAGGATTTCTCAGACAAGACACCTCCCTGGTATAAAACATCAGACCAGAAATTGTAGCAAATATTACAGAGTACAAGAATAAATCTTATTTTTAATTTGTTCAGTATGTGCAAATAAAATTTTGAAAAGGTCCAAATATCACGAATGTCCATATATATAATGTTCCTGTAGTGCCAAATTGTAAATTTGAAAATCCATCTATTTATATCTTGGTTTCCAGATCGTTTTTGCACTTCATTGATTTTCTTGTTTATCATCACCTCATTGATATTCTGCCATATCCTTTGAATCAGTTTTGTATAAAAATAAATATTGATTGAAAATATAAAATATGTTGTCTTGATAAAACAAATTGTATGAATATAATATAACTCTTATTGGCAGCTGTAAATTTACAGATCATGCATGGATCTCTTAAGTTTTGACAACAAGGTATTAACCATTAAAAAGCTATATTTATACAATTGACTTTTTCTTTGAATTTGGTACCAGCATTCTAAATTGTTGATAACAAATACAGTAAAGATTATATTCTATTCTGGCTCAATGCCTTACAAGTTCAAAATTGTTTTAACTGTATTCAGTCAGTTATAAGAACCTTTAGCAGTCCTTTACCCACTTTATCCTGAATGAGGGTCATAATGCCTCATTCTATTTTGAATACACCTGTGGTCATAGTACCCCATTTTATCCTGAATACGACTGTGTTTGTACTTGACTATGTACGTGTGTAGTGTCTCTAGACACACATGTTCTACATCACAAATATTTGTGTACTGCCCCACTTCAGATGCTTTAAATTGCACATATATTTTCATTCAAATTGTCTGCATTATCAAACTGCTAATTATAGAATATTTAAAAACTGACCTCCAGCAATTTATGCATGTTGAAGACTAAACAGAAATTAAGCCTTTTAAAACGTGTTAATAATCAGCACAGAAGAATAAAAAGGAATATTCAGATTCTTGTGAATAAAAGCATGGAGGGACATTGAATTACTTTCAATGGAAATCACGTCAATTTGAGTATGTCTTGTGGCAGGAAATATGATAGCTGTTGTCATGAGAAATAGAAAAAAAATCCAATGTAGCAAACCATATATGCTATTGTTGTTCATGCTCTAATTTTACCAGTTCTTTGTCTGTCTCCATCACTAAATCACCTGAATCTGATAGATCATAAATACTCCGTGATGCGTACATCAACATTAGAGCCCTTGCCTTTGTTATTGAAGCTTCGATAGTCATGATTCTAATCGTGCAAACTCCAGATAGTACTGAACAAAATCAACAGCTTCTGTTTTGGAAAGTTAAAAGTCTGAGCCAGTTACTTTGAATAGCGGATTAGGACTAGAGCCTAAACATCGACTGTATAATCTGAGATACGGTAATGGTCATTCACATCACTGAATGTAGTATTAATAGGGGGTTTTCCCACGAAATTGGTACTATGAAAACCAGCCAAAAATGGCTGCTTTTTGCAGTAGGCAAATAATATGTTCTATGAGAATGGTGTAGAGGTGTCAAAACATGTCTTTGTTAGTTGTATAACTTACTGGTATCTTTATGCTCCTATCCAATACTACTTTAAAATTCCTTTTTGAGCCGATTTCCAAAACTAGTTAAAAATTCAATTAAATTTGCCCCCTCCCGTAATTATCTTCTGCAGATATTTTTTGTGGCATGTGTGGCACCAATTGTAAAAAATATGGACTTTAATTGCTGTTTTCTCTGGTTTGGTGGTATTTTGTTTAAAGTTTTTCCATATTCATCTTAACATACTTTCTTTGTTACATCAGAAATCAATTTGTACTTTTCAGTTCTTGAATCTACAAAGATGCACCAGCACTGTACCAGTTGCAGTATCAACAAAGAGACATATAAATACCACATCTAAAACTCAGCGAAGACCTTGGACAAGTCAAGAAAGGAATTCTGTGCTCAAACGCTTCAGTTGTTTCATCAGGATGCTTAAAGTGCCTAGGCAAGAAGATGTACTTATTGTTCTTGCAAAAGCACCATGCCTTGGATCAAGATCATGGCAAAATATTAAAGACTTTGTTTACAATCAGATACAATGGGTCAAAATAAACATGAAGTTGTGATGTCATTTGCACATTAAGTGATTATTTGTCCATTATGAATTGTACCCTACATCATGTCTTCAAAATCATTTGCCAAAGCACAATTGCAATTTAGCTCAGTATTTTTTAATTCATTCATACCATACAAATTTAAAACCAAACATTGTTCCGGTTATTTTTTTTTAGTACATGGAGTTGCCTCAGGTGCAGCATGATTTTGATATGTATGGTTGCATAGTAACAAAGTTAGCACATACAAGATACTGACTGCTATATCCATACATGCTAACCATTACACTTTTGGCGTAATCATTACACTTTTCTTCACTAAATTTTGCATAAACGAATATAGATTATACTTTTTTGGATGAATCCACCTTTTAAAAAAATTAATTATTTGCTTTCTCGTTTTTAATAACATTTCATTAATCTCACAGACCATATGTTAGAAAAGACGGCTTTTATGTAGCTACAATATATGAGTACGCTTGTCCGTGGACTTGCATGCACTTTTCTAACAGTATCATGTTCTATTTATATCAAACCTGGTTCTACTTTCAAACTTTCGACCTCAATTTCTATTTATAGCATCTGGATGGCTTAATAGAGAACAGACTGGTTTTCTAATTTTAATATTTGCATGCAGATTCTTTGTTCTAATTCATATTTACTGCTGAACCAGTCTATAGGTATCTAGCGCTAAAATGTATATTGATGCATATTTGAGAACAAAATTATCTCCTTTCAAAAATTTCACAGATGGTTTAGAGAATGGCCAAGAACAAACTAAAACAGAAAATAACAGAATTTTCTTAATATGAAGACATGAGTGCAGCATCACGTGACATCTATTTAAGACAGTGTGGAAAGAATTTTATTATTTGGTGCTAAAAGTCTTAAGATGGATTTTAGTCCATGTGTATGTAAAGCTAAAACTGCTTAATCTGAAAACTTGAAACAGTAAAAGATACAGGGGCAAATAAATCATTGTTTTTTTGAAATTGTGGACTACACTTTTACATCGTCAGGGGTTGGCATGTATGTATATCCAGTAAAATTGAGATAAAGGGTTTGAGAATACAGTGTAGGAATTATCTGTATGATAAAAATGTAGTTCAGGTAGAATATAGAATTTAGCACTTCTTATTACATGCCAAACATTCCAAATTAATGCAGTTTGAAGAAAAAATTGGCTGTGTAATATTTGTTTAAAGTTTATAATTTCATTTAAAATATCCATGACTTTGCTACATTTTAAATAAGCAATTTAGATATTAGTATTAGCATCATATTATTATTGCTATAGAAAAGATAAAAAAAACTATGCATATGCATACAGAATCAAAGTAGTAATTAAAATATTAAGATTGCAGTAAAAACAATATTAAGATCAATGATAAATACAAAAAATGTAAATAATATTGTAAAACAATGGCTGATATGTTTACAGGGATGATCCTGGCTTTTAAAAATCTGTTGCCAAAAAAATCGCCAACCTCATTATTTTGTTGCCAATTTTCAAAAAGTATCGCCAGAACAGGTAGTGTACATTTTTCCAAGTGTTAGTCTATTAATGTAACAGACAATGAAAATTACAAAAGAAGGGTTAGTTAATACTTTAATTATAACAAGCATTAACAAAATGTAAAAAAAAAGTGTTAAATGAAGATCTGTCGCGATTTTATGGCTGCCTACTTGTTGAATGCAGTTTCAAAATCTAATTTTTCACATCTGTACATGCTGATTCTCGTTAAATTCGAGAGAGAGAGAGATGAGATGCCGAGTTTATTTCTGATGTCAGCATCCTGCATCACTGTTTGTGCACATGTATGACTGTTGTTACCCAGTGGCGTAGTGAGGGGGGAGGCAGGTGGGGTAATCGCCTAGGTGGCTAGGGGGCACCAAACGTGCACCCAAATCGGCCCAAAGTATCAACAATGAAGGGGCAGCCGGGGGCGCAAAATAAGACAGAATGGTTCCAATATTAAATTTTGTCAATATTTGTGGCAGCATTGCTGTTGAATAGGCATTTTCCAACTCTATAAACAATGTTGACCTAGTTTAAAAATTGATGCTGATTATGAAGCGTTTGCCATATTTTGCCCACCACCTATTGAGTGGCTATTTCAGTCAGCTGACCACCCGCCATGTGATAAAAATTCCGAGCAAATTACGAAGTTCGCCAAAATCTCCCTTAAATGCTCTATTGCTTCCTAAATCCCAAAATAATGATCACTGAATGCTGTATACAATAAGCGAAATATGATCTCTATTCCCTCGAATGAAACTTGCACGAGTCCGCACCTGGCAATATTGGACCGTATATATTAGCATAAGTTAACTACCCAATTTAGGTATTCTTTCACTCCTGTATTTTGAGAAATAAATAATTATTTTTAATTATGCGAAACTTGCTTTTTTGTTGTTTGCTATTTCTTCTTGTGGAGTTTGTCTCTGTAACCGTAACACTGGATTGATGGCAAACGGAAAAGATCAATGAGTCAAATGCACAAATATTATTTACACCGCCTGGATTCATGTTTGGTGACACACTCTTTCAAAATATCACAGCCAGTTGTAAATGAATTGACGAACTTTGCCTTGATGCATCACAGAACATCTGGTTTAACTATTTATCATATTTCAGCTGCGGACGCCCAAGTTTCCAACTGTCTAGAAATTTTGGGGAATTTTTGCCCTGTTCATCATTATGTGGTGTTGCACTTGAAGCACTACATGTAGATGATGTTGGACTGCAAGGTTTATTATTGGGCTCAGTGACTGTATTGTCTGATGAATTTGCACTAAATCCAAACGCCGTTAATTTTGTTAACTTAGGAGGAGATGATGAACACTCAACGTCTAACTTCCGTTTGCTCATGATGATGTTGCACTGGCGACAGATATAATTGTGATTGAGATTTTTTCCAATTGCTTTGTATGTATACACAGTAGTCAGTACTTCAAAGGTTATCAGTTTTCTATGAAGGTTCAGCAAAACTATTGTATTGGTATATGTAAAAAAAAAAAAAAAGAAACAGAAGGATTAGCCATTCAATTAATTTTATCTGTTCTATTCGCGTCTTCAGAAGTCGGTCAGTTGTAGGTATAGTACGGTAGCATGATTGACTGTATCACAGGATACAGTACTCTGCCCAGATGTCAGCATAAGCAGATTATGATGTAACAATGCACTGCTAAGATGGGGTTGTCAATACAAACAAAGGATCATTTGTGTACAGATTGATTCCAATGCATTGCTTAGTCAAGTTTGTGGTTTCCTTTCATTCTCCCTTTTAATTTATCCAGTCCAAATCCATGATTGTTTTTACAAATTAAATAACCAAAAAGTCTGTCGCCAAAAAAATCACCAGATGGGACATTTTTGTCGGCAATAAGGGAAAAACATCGCAATTTGCGACATTGGCGAAACGCAGGACAATCCCTGTGTTTATCACAGTTTTAAAATTAAGATATGTAATCAGATTTTTTAAAATATTAAAATATATTATATTGTAGTTGTGTTTGTCAGACATTTACACTTGTATTTAGGAATTTGTATTTGCAAAAAAAATTATAACAATAATGTCTACATGATCAGGAACTCAGATGAGTTTGATAATGAGCGAAATCCACACATACTAATTAGGTAATTTACTAAATTAGATGCACCTCTGGCAGCCATATTTCTTATCTGACCTTGATCAAACTTGATTTTATATCATAAAGATGTTTGATGGGTTTGATAATGAGCAAGATGTATGCAATTTGATGAAGTGATCTTAGATTTGATTGGCTAACCTTGCTACCATAATGAAGGTCAGAATTTTGATCCAATTTTGATCCAACTTGAAGATAAAATTATATCACTAAGACATTAAACAAGTTCAGTAAGATTGATGAATATTTTGGAGGTATCATCTTGCGTCTGATTAGCCAGACATATTGCTACTCTAGCAACCATATTTCTGGTCCTATTTTGAACAGACTTAACATTTCAGCTATCATGCAGATCCTGGATGAATTAGCTAATGAATAAGATCCTTTCACATTAATAATGTAATTTTTGATCTGATTGGTTGAAGTTGTTGCCATTTGAGCTGCCATATTTGTGAGTTGATTTGAGCAGACATGGAATATACAAATATTATCAAAAGCATGGCCTCTATTTATGTGTCAGTCTTATATATGATTTGGTTGCAACTTGCCATTCTGGAGGCCATAACTTTCATCGAAATTACAACAATGGGTTTATATTGTCAAGATATGCAGTTTTTTAAAAAAAATAAGATCCAAGCATTGATGGATTCTTTTATCAGATTGCAATGATGTACCCAGCAGCAGAAGCAAAAGTTTCAGTTTTTACATAATCAGAGAAATTAAAGATGGGTCCAATGATGATGCAGACCTAATTAGAAAATATGTATGGCGAACACATGAGAATGATGTGTGTGAAGACACATATAATCAGTTTTCATGGATATTATTGTTATGCTGTTCATTTTAATTTTGCCATTGGGAGATGGGATATCCAGCACAACCATATTAATGCTTCTGCAACTGTGCAGATGTGTATACTTGAAATCATTAAAATCCATGTTGGAAATTAAATATGAAGGAAATTAATCCATACAAGACGAAATATTTGTATTTATACTAAGTAGTTTGTATATATTTATAGAACATATACAGGTATTTAGATTTTAGCTCTACCAGCCATAGTTCATGACAGCTAACTAGATGGTCTGTTGTCTTCTGTCTGTCTGTTAAGCAAAAGCTTGTCAACAAGATTCCTAAACATGTAATAGCCATGAAACATTAAGCACAGTCATCACAAAGTCTAGTTGGTACTGCTGAGGCATCCAGTATGGCTACCATGGTGACTGTCTTGAAAATCTTGTTGCTCTAATCCTGAATAGATGGTCATGTCAATATGGGATTTTCACTATATAGGAAAACAGCTTGTATCCTGAATGAAAATCATGCATGTCTGCTGTCCCATGTGGCAGTCATCTTGAAAATCTTATTGCTACTTGATGAACAAAAATTGACATTGAAGTTTTACCAAAAGAACTCGTATGATGTATAGGTTAGGAAAATTTTGAAGATCTGACTTCCACTATGCCTACTACAGTACTGTGGACAGTTTGAAAATGTTTGTGTCCCTATTACTCCTTGATGCAAAGTCATGCAAATATTTGGTTATTACCAGAAGACATTTTGTGTATGGTGCTAAATGAAAAAGGTGCATGTCTGTTATCCACTATCTTGTTATCGTGACTCTTCCATAAACGGAAGATTACTGGGGGGGGGGGGATTCACAAGATTGATGATGATATCCATTTGTCCTTATTGAAAATGTACTGATCTGGCTTCAAATATGGTCATAATAATAGCCATCTTGAAAGTCTTAATCTAACTCCATAATCTCTTATGGTTTCTCATTAAAATTTAGTTAGGTCTGAATGTAAATTATGCCAGTATGATATCTTATAAAAATCAATGTGTCAACTTTGGAAATACTGTTATCACTGCTACAGAAGAGTTGTTGGACATATCCACATAGGGTTTTCATCAAAAGACTTCTTACGATATCCATGCATGTCAACCATTTGCCCAGTTCCTACTGGCTTGAAACGCAGTTCCTGGATGTTCACTTGACACAGATTTCTTGTTCTTAAAACTCACCTTTTCTCGACTGTACGAACAAACTTAGAGACCTAATGTTTTGTACCTTATATGTTTCAGCATTTTTTATGTTTTCCAGTTTCATGGTTTTTTTGTGGTTCTTTTTCTTCTGTAGTGTAGTCATATCACTATAGATGTTGTAAACTACTTAGAGCTTCGAAAGATTAGGCGCTATGCAAAGTCCTCATTATTATTATTTATTATTATTATTATTATTATTATTATTATTATTATTATTAAATGAAGCCGCAACGGTATTTATTGTTATAATTATATAATATAAAGCTTGATATGCGTCGTGAATCAATTTAGTTGACAAAAGACGATATCGATGACATATGACTAGATAGTATATGCCAGCAGTTTAAAATAGAGACTAATGCTAAAAATAGTGTGTATGAGTGTATATGGGATCACTTGGATGTGGCAGTTTAAACTTTAACCAGGTTTCATGACGGAAGGACCTAACTAGGATTAGAGTGCTTTATTGTTGAGGGTTTAATCAGGGTTCCGGGAATTCGGAAAAAAGGCGGGAGTAATAATAATTTTTCCCCAACCGTGAAAATATTGACGAAAGTCGGGAAGATCCCAGATGTTGTACTCCACAACTTCATGCCCGAAACAATTATGTAATTGAATCGTAACTGAACTGATTGTGAGTTAAATTTATCGAATTCTAACCAGAATATTAAGAGGTTGCAGTATGTATCATTTGGGTAATTGCCATAAATATTTGTTGAGACAATCCAAATACTTAGTGGGTTAGATTCGTCTAGTAGACTTTTTGTTTCACAGTCTGCTCGATGTACGTATAATCTTTTATATGGAAGGTATGAAAACCAGCATCAACAGAGGTTAACATGGTGGCGTTAAAGCAAAGCCGCTATGGGGATGGGCTTGCAAACTTAATCGTCATTAAATAGAGTTATAGCTGCAGGAAATCAGCATGAAAATTATTTATTTTATAAGCAATTGGAAGTATCAAAATTGTTGTCTTTAATCTGCTGAAAGACAATAAAACTAATGTGTTGATGAAATTTGAGCTGTTACTAGCTAGTTGGATAGCTAGTAGGATGAGCACACATAATCTCACAAAAGTTATTTTCAAATATTTTAGGGAAAAAAATGAAATACTGGTTGTAATAAAAATACAGAACGAAATAGCCCAAAATTCTATATTACTTCTTGAGTTTTGTTGTACTACGTGTTTACCTTGTTGGCATGTTCTCTTTCAACTAGGGAGCATACGAAGCAATTGAAACAGTCTACTTGATAAATCAGATTGGCCAAGTTTCTTGTGGTTGTCCTAAAAATAAATATGTTGAGAATTATTTGTTCTCTCTGGTTTTTACAAAAGGTATCACTTTCATTTAAAATAATTGAAATTTTGTACAACAACAACATTAAGAAAAGAGTTTGTTGTTGATATCACGTGATTATTCCGATTACGTTGTTTGAGATTTGTGAAGTCGTGTGACTATTAACGCAAATGGCCAGTACTGGGTCAAGTTTCATCAATGCCGAGTTTCGTCGAGTTTGTAAGCGGATTAAAGACATACCACTTATAATATTTGCCATTTTTGAGAAATTAAATAATTTTCCTATCGATTTCATTGCAGGTATAAGTCGATATAACATAGTTTAAATTTGCTAGGCCCACTGTGTTAAGTTACCTTACGGTGGCGGCAGGTTCCATATATATATATATGTATGTATGTATGTATGTAATTGCTCTGAACCACATTCGATCCAAAATGTGAAAAATAGAGATGGAATATTCTGAGAAAACCAGGATTAGAAAAATTTTGAATCTCAGAGTTGAACTTTGTTGCGAAACTATTACACAGTGATATGTAGCTTGAATCATTGGTTTAATATCTTAGAAAGAACGCACGAGAAATGGAAAATTGTCGTCCCTTTCATAAAATATTAAGAAATGATAAAAGCCCATGTATCAATTCAGGTTTGGGGACTTGTTTATTAAACTACAAGTTGATTTTACAGAAAATTCAGTCCCGTTTATACAACAATATATAATTTTGAAGGTCTTTTGTTAAAATTTAAATCAACCACTTTGTAAATGTCTTAAATTGATGGACTTTTTAGGTTGGTTGAAAAATCTTGCTTGAGATTTTATTGGTGCACATGAATTCAGGGTTAATTTGCAGTTATTGGGTTCCTTTTATACTGTGATAGGTAATATTTCCTATGTATAACATGCATATATATTGCTCTAGAATTCGTTAGAATTAAAAGTTGAAAGGAAACAAAATAAATGGTGCTCATTATGTTGTTTCCACGTAGCAACATCATGCAGGTCAGTAAAATAAAGTTAGAACATTGAAATGGCTTTAAATGCCAATTATAAGGAATATAATCAGATTTGTTTTGTGTGACTCATTTTGTGATTTTGTACACGATCATCTTTTCTGACATATATTTTGGAGAGTCTTGAGACAGAGACATCTGGATTTACAAAATGCATGTATTATAATCCAAAATGTTTTTTTTTTTAATTCCATTCAGTAATAGTCATATGTTAATCTTGAAAAAATTAATTTCGTCCTGGAAAAGACCTGGAAATTTGTATTTAGGAAAGCGTGGGAACCATGTTTAACACCATTTTTCAGCACACGATGGACAATACATGGCCGCCAGTACAACTTATTATAATTAGTGGAGGAAAGCCCATTGAAAACCAACGACGCACAGGAAGCTACTGGTTATGCACCAGGTTCCTCTGCCTACATCTCCGTTGAACGACACATGGATCCTCTGTTACGCGACCTATCAGGATTGATTCTGCCTCACAGTCATTATGAATCTCATTTGGACAATGGCAAGACGTATGATGAAGAGTTGGAAAGGGCCAATTTCCAGAAGGCCGGTAAAGTGCTGGCAGAAATCTGGACCTCAAAACGGTTATTGATGAATTTAATGTGGTAGCATCTTTTATAGCATGTGATGCAGGAAAACTGGACACCGATCCACTGTAAGATGAGTGGTCAAGTCGTCACATTCAACAGTCGCAGTATTGCTTGCAGATTGTGAAGTACAGCAGTGATTCATGTTGTGGTCAGCATCACACTAACAACAATTTATTTCCTGGACGATTTTTACCACAACCTGTTCCACAGTACAGCACATAAAGGGATTACCTATGCACCAGTTGGCTGCAACAACGGAACGTTTGGATCGCTTTATCGACGACTGACTCTTTTACATCTGCAGCCTTTACATGACTTCCAGAGCATGCCATTAGATTTCCAAAGTCGGTCTGTGAATTCTAATCTTGAAAAGCGCGTTTGTAATCAGTGTGGCCTGTACTTTCCATCTCAGGCTACGAAGTGCAATCATGCCCGTATTCACATGCATGCAGCTGTGAGCACACAAGCTGAGGTGGCAGACGTAGGCAATGTAAAACCAGAATTTGTTAGCGTTATTCTCTCAACTGCATCATCAACTAACGCAACTGCAAGGAGTGATTATGGTCTGCCAGTTGTTCGCAACTTATTTGACTGGCTACAGTCTACGTTTGTTGAAGTGGAGTAAGACATTGACAGTCTATCGAATTATGGTTTCTGTGAGATGACAATTTTAGTTGTATGTTCTAAATAAAGACTTTTTAAAGAAAGAACTTTCTGTTTAATTTTTCTTTGTTTTGAGCTAGATATTGTGACGAGATCAGTGAGCGTTGTATTTTGAGAGCACCAGCTACTACACTGCTAGACTAAAGAGCAGTGTATTATACTAGATGCGAACGTCCGCAGTGGGGGTGGGTGGGTGGGAGGTAAGCAACATCCGGACAAGGTGTGTGTGTGTGTAGGAAACGGGTATTCTCTGCGGACGTCCTCTATGGACAACCCCTAAATGTGTTTGTCATGCGTGTGAGTGAGCATGGGCATATTTAGGGGTTCCACAATAATGTATATAATTATGATGGACACGAAAACTTCTTACTATGGCGCTTAACCATCATTTGTGGCTATGACTATTAGTCTAGAAGTATGGATTTGGTATGTGACATGTGTCGTGGAGGTGATACTTTTCTGGGTAAACTTTCAAAAATCTTTATCATTTCAAAAATTGAGCACAAAAAATATAAAACCGCAGGCTGTACAAAAAAATGGTTGGCCTGGATAAGGGATGGTAATTAGTTGTATGCTGAACAATCCGATTAGGTAACGAATTAAATATGAAATTTTTACAGAGTTTCTAGAAGTCTGTCGATTTTCGGCTTGAATATGGAGACAAAATTTCCATCTGAGAGAGAGAGAGAAAGAGAAAGAGAAACAGAGCAAGGTTCTTTTCTTTTGCATGATAGTTCTATACATTAATTTATCATACAATTTGAACTTCATGTAAATAACATGCATTTTTTTCTTTCTTATTTGGTGTTAAATCGGATATGTGAAAAAGACATGTATTTGTATTATTCTATAACGTAATGTAGGTATAATCGTTACAAAATTACTTTCTAGGCAAATATGACACTTTAAAAATGCCGGTAAACAGTCGGTTGAAATGGCACCTGTTATCGCGTACTGATTGGTGTGTTCCGCTATGAATTTTTCCGACACATGGATTCAGACTTAGTTATTTTATCAATATGCTACGATCTTCGTTGAAAAATGGCGAGAAAAATGCCCTGCCCCTCTTTTTAATAGGAAAATATACAAATGGGGATAAAAGAACCAACTGACATTTACAACCGTCTACAAAGTGGTTAACATTTTAGCAAGTCCGATAATCACCGTCTCCCCCAAATCTGCTGACACTGATGGACAATATATGGGTCTGATTTCACCTGGTCATTAAAATGTGCAAATCTGCATACACTTTAGACACATAGGTAATTGGTAACAACCATATTCCACATAAGTGTTGGCTGCAGATTTTAATGAATTGGGGATATCAGCCTCTAAACCACCAATCATTATCATCAAGGTGAGAGGTTGATTTATCGGCGTACATTTTAACGTGACACTTATTAGGGTATTACATATATAAGAACAAAGCAATTCAATCATCTTTCATTTCACTCTATACTATAAATATTGTTGTGTTTTAAGATGATTTGCTTCAAGACCCCAGTTTCAAGTGAGTGTTTTCGGTCCCGATTTCGGGTGCGAGAGTATATCACGTGATTAGTGACTTCCGGGACCCCAATTCCCATGACTACTGTTAAAATTGTCAAGAGCTATTATTTTAAAAATGCAAATACTATCTTTAAATTTAAGTGTGTGTCTCATTTCATAAGTCCATGTTTTTGTTATATTTGATGGCAGTTAGCAGATACGACAACTAGAAACATGGGACCCCAGTTTCAGAGATAAATGTTAAAGACCCCACTTTGACCTTAAAACACGTATGTGTGTGTGTGTGTGTGTGTGTGTGTGTGTGTGTAAATAAAAGAAAAAAATTGACAACACAAAGGCTAGTCCAGACACAGAAACTATATAGCGGACAAAACATAACAGCAAATATATTGCGAAAATCGTTGGCCACGATCACTGGAAATAAGGACTATCTTATTTAATTATTCACAGATAAATATGTCAATGGGCGATAGTGGAAAATATACAAGTTATTAATATTATAGATTAACGCAATCAGGTATTGGGAGAGTTGGAAATAAGGGACCTGCATATATATATATGAACCTCACAGAACGATTCATCCAAGAAAGTAGCAAATTAAGAAAACCATCGCAACTATAAACGATCATAAAATCATATTTTCTATGAAAAAATTATTTGACTTTTTTTTAACGATAAAACAACACATAAATATTAGAGGATGGGAAAAGGAACACATAAGTCTTTGAATGTTTCGAACAAAGAGCCATGTTGGTGGGGGACACAACCGAGGGCAATAACTAATTATATCTAAATGTTCAGGTGTGTCCACAACGAAAAAGCAACTTTGTTGTTGAATATAGACATCTGCAATTAAGTATGCAAGTTAGGGACATATATATGTCGTCCCGGATTCTGGTTATAATTTCCGAGAAAATGGTAATTGGAGATGTTCGAAACGTTTCGTAGAACGAATTTCTAGTTGCTTAAGTCATTTAACGTATTTAATTTGACCCAGAACTTAATTTGATAATGAATTTAAAAATGTATTTAGTAGTGAATGTATCATGTGCTTGTCTCTGGACAGTATCTGGGAATCATTTGGGTATATTTTGGCAGTATTTTGGTATATTTCGGCAGTATTTGGGTATATTTGGGCAAAACGTGCCACCCGTTGTTGACCATGTTCTCCACACATCATTACAGCTGTATTTCTGAGTAACAGCCAATCAAAAAACATTTTTCATATATCCAATGACACTGTACATATCCCAAATAATGATTTTTGGACTATATTTCTCTCCCATCCTCGAAGGAGTCCATTCGTCACCCCGATACCAAAAGAAACTATGATAAGTGCAGGAATTAACACCTCTCTTTCATCTCTCTGGCGAGACTGTGTGGGTGTTAGCACAATCATATCTGACTTCGTTCGAAATAATTCGATTACACGAGAAGTTCTCCCTGACCCGCCATATCATTTAAAAAAAACGGTCTTATATCTGCAAACTGGATCGGATATAGATGGCGCCGATGATAATTCTGATATTTGATTAATTTTCATGTAATTATCTTCAATTGTAACATCCACAGATTCAGAATAATCATGTAACATTTTCTGTTTTATTCTCCATGAACCCCACGACGCATCAGAGTTCGTAAAACCAGCCACTGATTCTTTATACTTGATATCTATATCAAATGAATGAGTGGCGACTCTTACTGCGAATTCAGGAAATCTATTTATTATGGATAGCAAGTTTATTTAAACATTAGCTAACATAGATGATCTTAGTTGGTTATACTGAGGAGATTTGCCATCGATATAACTAACAATATTGATGTCGGATTACAAGAATAAACATAACTGTGCCTCCAATGCAGTTGTAAGCGAAACAGAGAGCTTAAACGGTGTTATGATAAAAGAAACGTAGACAATGAAAAAACTATAAGAACCCCGAGGTTTGTATATCAAGGTTATATATATATATATATATATATATATATATATATATATATATATATATATATATATATATATATATATATATATATATATACATATATATGAGCCAAAAATTTCAACCGCATCCCACGATCAAGAATTATAAAGCATCACGTGATGGTGTGGTCAAAAAATGTCGGTTGAAAAAACAAGTGGGTTTTGTCAATACTCATGCTTATCTCAGATTTGGTGCTGGGGGCTATTATTGTGACAAATTTATTTACAAAGTGTTTAAGGGAGAAATCCCCCATGTCTTTGTGATTGATCACATTGACTCAGATCCTAAAAAGAATAATTTATCGAACCTTCATGATATCACACAAAGTAAAAATACCAAACGCTGTCATCTGGCAAGCTTTCTCACATAACTACATTTGCCGAATTTTAGACTCGAACACACGCAGACAGAGGTGAGATGGCAGTGGTCCTTAACGGACAACGCTTTAGACCACTCGGCCACTCGGGGCACCTCGGTCATATGGTTTTGCAACATTTGTTACGAGTTCTCCTTATATTTCAATAAATGCTTCAGCAGGTAAAAAATATATACTTGTATCCTGAACTTGAAGTTCAATTGTTGATCGACTATTTAGCTGTACTCCATTATAAGAAGAAAACCGATAATCGCGTACACTTTGATCTTTGAGAACTGGTGCGTCGATATCAAATGCTGCGTCGGATGAAGATTTGAACATTTTATATCTTTTTCGATCTAAATCATGATCTCAAACCACGTCCTGCTATTAAATTTGCAGTAATATTTCCCTGTGCATCAGATCCTTGATTCGTCAAGGCTGCTAATATTTTTTATCTGCGGCTTGGTTTATTATTTTACTGACATTCGTGGGCATAATTTCTGTTGATGGTAATTTTACTGATGGTGGTTTTGTCGCATTAATCATGTTAGTTTTTCTTTGGCTGCAGCAAACGTCTTGCTAGCAATATTACTAATAGCACCAGGAGCTTATTCACCAATAACATTAATAGCTTACATCAATAATTGTTTTGTGATTGGTGCTATTTTTGGAGCCATCCTTGCAAATAACCCTTGAATAACATTACCAAAACCATCTTCATAAACGGTTACGTAAACGGGTAATCGTGAGTTTACTACGTAGGTCATGGTTGGTTTATTATGGTGACAGTGTATTATCATCTTATTAATTATCGTTATATCTAATCGTGGTCATAATTAATCACTGTGATAACCGTTAACGAGTTAATTGATAAATTCTCGATATATGCCGATATGCATGATACCGCCTTGAAATAATCGTCGACAGATATCAGCGGCTTCATTAATTATGTCTGGTGAGTTAAATCCAGCTCGTTTACCACCTATGAGGATTTCTAATCATAATTTGTCAGAAAGAATATAATTAGGACAGGCAACAAGATCACTTCATCGAGTTCCACTTGGAGCACGCTTGGAGTTCCACTCAGAGACAATCCATCACCTTTAACAACCGGTGTATCATCAGATTCTTCTGCAGGTCTCATTCCCAAACTTGTTAAAATATAATCACCCTCATCTGTTATTTTTTCTTCTTGAGGTGGAGAAGGCTCTTGCTTGGAGAATTTTTGTCTTTTCTTTTCCTGTTTTCTCTGGTTTCGTTTTTCTTTTTCTTGCTGTTTTAATTCTTCATATTGAGCATATACTTTACTTACCGTATCAAGATATCCTATATACGATACATTTTTTGCATCAACTTGACTTGTTTAAGTTTAAATTTTATAAAATACACCAGCCCACTGTTAAATATTTCTAAAATATTCCTTATATTTCGGTTTCAACATTTTCCATTTATTTTCATAAGTCATAACAACAAGAGCTGGAAGTCCTTTTGGATCACTTTTATCGATTACTGTTAAATTCTCCTCAGTAAATTTATTACGTAATTCTTCGCCTATTTCTTGACGGTTTTTTTTTCGGACCAGATTGAGGTCTTGCTATATGAGGTATTGCAGGAGGAAGATTTTGTGAAAGTCTAGATGTTTCTCTGGTTCTCTCCGTGATTTTTTCAAGTTCAGGAAAAACTCCTTTTTTCCTCTTCTCCTTCTTTTCCATATATAGCCTCTTTGTTGCAGTAATAGGTTTGAATAATTGTTCTGTACCCTCATCAAAATCAACTTGAGATCATTGCAGCGCTTGTATATTTTGTCTAACAGAATCTCTCACGGGTATAAATTTCTTAATCGCTGCTAGTCTTTCTCGAGCTAATATAGTTGTTAACGATTTTCCTAACATTATTGTTATATGATGTGATTTATTTTGTAGCAGAGAATGAGGGTGTGACAATGAATATGCGTCTCAGTTGGTCAGAAGCCTTAGTTCTGCTTTTTCACATTACTTTATTTCAGTTTTGGAGGAAGTCTTTGTTTGACAAACAGACGCCACTAAAAAGTTGTAGGGTTCACTCTCTCTCCTGCTGCTGGGAAGTATACATTTATGAAGTGCATTTCTTCAACTATAATGTATTATTCTTCCTGCAAAAGGAAATTCTTTTATCTATTTTTGTTCTCAGACTAATGCTGTTATTTTAAAAATACTTTTATAAAGGTTGCTACCCCCCTATATTGTATCTTCCCCTTTAGAATCATTTATAATTATAATACTAACTAGTTTCTCTTCACCAAAATGTTTTAATTCATTTGAAAATTTAGTATGGGTCTCTTGTATAAAGATAATGTTATAGTCTATTACATTAATCAATTTTCTCTTTTCTCATTCTGTTAACATTTATCAATGCTATTCGTAAGTTCATTCCTTTTCATTTCAATGGGCACTTCGTTATACATTGCTGGGCACTGGTATTCAAAAGAAATTTGTCCTTATGACTTTGTTTTTATAGTGGAACTAATGAGTATACAATTGTCAGAAGAGGAGTGTAATTGTCTTGCTGGTGTGTACACATGGGTGAGGCCAGATAGGTATCTTGGACTGGAGTCGGTCAGTGAAATGCAGCACATAACATATGTTGTGTTTGATTCTGGATCGAATGAATAGCCAGTGTAGGGTACAGAACAGCTGGGTGGTGTACTCTAATCGTGGTGCTCTAAAGATTATCTAAGCAGCTGTCATTTGAACATTTTAAAGTTTCTGGAGTAAATTTGGAGACAAACTGGACAACCATGCATATGCAGATAGAATTGTGAATGAGAAAGTCTTTGTGTTGTGATCAAATGGAACATATTATATATGTTGTTACCAGTAGTTTGAGAATGGAATATGTTATTTTCTCTGGAAATACAAATCTGGTCAGATAAAATTCTTGGATAAAGAAATTTATTGGAATCTATAGTATGTTCAAACCTGGAATTATATATCTGTAATTCAACAAAAGACGTCTGACACATCAACACTTTAATAACTACCAGTCATGACATTGACTTCAGTTTGGGGATTTCTTCGGGACTAGTACTGAGTTTCATTTCAAGAAAATCAAATTATTAGGACTAATAGCAGATTTTTTTGTAAAAGCAACACCATAAAGACCAGCTGTAAGTAGCTGATGTTTACAGCATACATCCAAATAAGCTTCCATGTGGATGGTGCAGAGATGTTCAATCATGGTTGCATACAAATCAGTTAGAGGCATCCGAAGTAGCTTTACATGAGATAAAAGATTAACAAAACTGTCAATGTCGATGGAATCAATGATATCTATGTCTTGCCTATGTTAAACCAAGTGAGACATATACAGGACACTTCCTTTGATGATGGGTATTACTGTCTTGATGGTTACTGTATCATTTATTTGTATTAGGCTCAATTTTCGTGGCTTTGTGAGTACTTACATTTGTGGTTTTGTCTGTCAAAGTTTGCATATTAGTAGGTATTTAATTTCATGGTTTTACAAATTTACAAATACAAATACCAAAAATAAATAATACAAAAGAATAATACTATGCTGACACAGACATTAACGTTTAAGACAATACTAACATCTGTACGAGTACAAATCAAAGACCTGGCAAGTTCAATACTTACACCATGCTTTTAACCAAGTGATTAACATCAGTCGAAGTCAACGCAGCCAACAACACTAAAACAATACTTTCATCAATTAAGAAGAAATAAAACACCCATCAAGATTAATCAGCTTTGCCATGTTTTTGTTTGAGTGTTCAACATCAAAGGAAGCTGATGCAGCCAACAAAACCAGACCAATCAGGTGTTAAACTATATATATGAACGATCTCTTATTTAAACCACTGTCCATCAAGTTGCACCATCAGTACTTTCTGATTATCATGGCATTAACACAGTGGCTTATGAGTGGTAAAATTAAACTTAGATCTGCCCTTATTTTCCAGACTTAGAAACCCATTAGAAGCTAATGGCGCAGTATTTTTATATACTGTTATTTTGTATTATTTTTATTTTTAGTATTACTATTGTTTGAATACTTTATGCTTGTTCAATATTTTCACTTTATCTTACATCTTACTATATACACAGTAAGACAAAAGCTAAGAACCCTCCACACCATCCTGCCCATATAAAACTATTTATATCTGAATTGATATACTTACACAACACACTTAACCTGAATGTGTCTGTTTCCAGCCAAGAAATAGACAATGGGTATAAAACATTGCTAGACTCCTTCATTAAGCCTTGAAATGTATGCTGAAAAATGGTGTTAAACCCCATAACAACTACACATAAATTATGAACATAAAACTATTTTTTTTTCTCTTTGAATTGATATAGCAGCAAGAAGGGTGAACAGACCGATACTAATTCAGACAAAAAAAAAAAATAACCTAAACTAATTTAGACAAAATCAGAAAATAAACCGAAACTAAAAAATGACAATATCAGTGTCAACCGATGTTTATATTTGTCAACCAACACTGTTGCAAAATCGAAAAATCGAAAATTGCCCCTGTTGTCATGGATATTTTAGCTGCTACAATTAAATCATATCATATAACAATAATGGTAGGAGAATCATTAACAACTTGACTAGCTCGGGAGAGATTAGACGCAATAATGAGACTTATCGTTGTGAGAGATTCTGTTAGAAATAAATTACAAGCCTGACAGGAATCTCAAGTTGATTTTGCAACAGATGCTGCACAATTATTTAAACCGGTAAATACAGCTACTGAGAAAGCTGCAATAGCTACTGAGAAAGCTATATTGGGAGATATTGTTGACGATGAACATATAAAAATGGTATTCTTTCAATGTTAAAACAGATTGCTGGAGCTAAACCACAATCTTAAGTTCATGTTGAAGAACAGGAAAGCGCTGTTGCTTAAATTCAAAAAGGTGTTTCCTTTATGGATAAATTTACAGATGAAGCTAAAAAATTATTGAAACAATTTCAAATATTAAAACTAAAAGATTCTCACACCTTTTTGATTTTGCTGCTAAAAGCTATCATTCAAGAAGTTAATTTTTAAAAGTGCAATGTAAAGAAAAATGAATAAGGCGTGATGAATGGGTTGATTGGTTATATAAATGGAACAAGGGGTTTGGTCGTATAAATACAAAAGAACTGAGTTATATAAATTATCAACATGGAATTGCTGATTATGATATACAACAAAGAGAAGATCGTCAAAGACAAGGAAAAAAACGTCAAATACCTACACGGAAACAAACAAAAAACCCAAGAAGATCCTCTACTGTCGTATTATATACCATCTGATCGAGAAGAAGATGACGATGCACAAGGCTCAACTGGTGAGGGATTTTCACATTCTGGATCCCATGGCAGTGGTCATGTTACCTGTCCTAATAATATTCTAAACGGCATAGCTCGATTAGAAATTCTCATGAGGTGTAAATGAGACAGAAATAACTCACCGGAAATAATTAATGAAGCCGATGATATCTGTCGACGAAAATGTGATGGTGGTATCATGGATATTGGCGTATATGGAAAATTTATCAATGAACTCGTTGATGATTACCACAGTGACTAATGTCACCGGTGATTGATTGTCTGTGAAAATTAGTCATGCGATTAGATAAATAATAATTAGATAAGATGATACACACTATAACAAAAACAAAGTAAATTCGCGATTGTTTATAAGATGTATTATGGAGATTGTCTCGGTGATGTTGTTCAAGGGTTATTTGCAAGGATGGCTCCATAAATAGCACCAATCGCAAAACAATTATCTATGAAAGCTATTGATGTTATTTGTGATAAGTGTTTTAGCGCTGTTAGTGTTGTTGCCGGTAAAGCATTTTCCGCGGCCAAGAGAAAACTAATCAGTCTGATTCGACGATGAAAAAACCACCACTGGGATAAATACCATCTACGAAGAGTATCCCTGTGAGTATTAGCAAAATAATAAACAGCGCGGTGGATAAAAAAAAAGCATAGTGAATAAATGAAGGATTTGATGCTCAGGGGACTATTACTGTAAATATGATAGCGGGAAGTGGCCTGACAAAGTCATCGAGATCACGATTTAGATCGAGAAATATATATAATAAAATTTTCAAATCTTCACCCAACCCAGCATTGGATATGGATGCCCCAGTGCGCAAAGATGATTCTCTAAATAATTATCAGTTTTTTCCGTATAACGCAATACAACCAAATGAACGAGGCAGAATCGAAATTCAGGTTCATGATACGAGTAAATATTATCTAACCTTTATTGAAGTAGAAGGAAAACTTGTAACAAATATTTAAAGCTAATAAGCCATATGACGCAAATATCCGAGTTGGTTTCGTCAATAATGGTAGTATGGCATTATTTAGCAGCGCTACATATATGACTGATAATAGAGAGATTGAATCTATTCAGAATAATGTTGATATCGCTACAACAATGGTGCGGTTAGCGAAATATTCAGATCGGCTGAACCATCTATGATGTTCGCTAAGGATACTACTAATAATGCTGACCATAATCAGTATATTCTAAGACTACCGAGAAATCTTGCTGATACTGCTAATGTTGATGCTGAGAATATGATTATTAACAGTAATCCTAATTACAACTTAGGGTTTGCACACCACGTGTATCAATATTGTGGGGAGTACGTAGATTATTTTCATCTGCGATTCCACTGTCTCATACATTTGGATTTTGTAGAAATGTTAGAAAAGTTATCTTTGGAGCTAAACACACAGTTGTCTTCGTGCAAAAAGGTGACGATAATGATGCATTCTGGCGACATGCTGATTGTTCCTGCTGGTAAAGTAAATATAACAAAACTTACACTATGGATAACAACAATTACTCCATCACTCGTCGCAAATCAAAAATTACTATATTAATGAGTGTAGGTGGTAAATCATTACTGTCATGGCTAACAAAAACAACAGATAGTCTGCAGGATCGCATCAATGGAGATTTTTCATGGCATGTTACATCAAACAGGGTAATGTCTGCGCCTCGACATATATATATATTGCATTCCAGAATGTTGCGAAATTAAATTCTCAAACGGACAACCATATGATATTGGATCAATTGGGTGTTGACCAAATCTCATTCAGAATAAACGGTCGACAGGAACCATCTGTGAATATTTTACTTAATTACGAACAAAATCAAATAGCGCACCCATATAATCATTTTCTGACATTTATGGCACGTGATCAAAATTTAGATACCAGTCTGCAAATATCACAATTAGATTTTAGAAACCAATATCAGATTTCTTACTTCTCGTTAGAACATCTTGACTTAACAAGACAATCCGTCATTGACGCATACTTCAATGCTTGTGTAACCAATCCTCCTGCTGGTGGTGGTGATTACAGAGCAATTTGCCCTCATTCTCAGCGACAAATCAATGGTACTCGAAGGTGTTGGTGGACGAATGAGTATAGTTGATGTGTCAATAGAAAACATGAAGTGGTCCAAAAACATGTAGATAATTAGATCAATCTCGTATTAAATAAACTGTCATATGGTCATGTTAGTGTTACTCTGACTTCTGGTCAGATTAAAAGGTTGCAACCGGATTCAGCTAAAAAATGTGGATCTACAATATCGTTAAAACACAATCAAATGTCTGGTGGTCAGAATAAACTATCACTGACAGCTCGTCAGATTAAGCATTTCAATGATGCTAGCAAAGATAATAAAGGTGTTCAGGTCACTCTCTCTCTCTCTCTCTCTCTCTCTCTCTCTCTCTCTCTCTCTCTCTCTCTCTCTCTCTCTCTGCGTCCGCGATAAAAGACATGATAAAATCAGGTGGGGTATTTCCACTTCCCGCTGCGTTACCATCGCTAATTGCTGCCATCACCCCTGCGGTCTCGAAAGCGGCAGCTCTCGAAACTGTTGGTACCGCTGCTGGGATGGCACTAAAGAAGGCGACTGAAAGTGGATACAAAAAAAAGAGACGATCAGTAGCATGAAAGGGTCTAAGACTACCAGGAATTCCATATTCATGGTACAACGGAAACGGCCCGAGACGACCAGGTACAGTTTATTAGTACCATTGTCAAATTTTGATTTACTCCATGCTGCTAAAAAATTAAGAAAAACTTCAGAGGTGTTTTCATGCGAGATCAATTACCACAATTGAACCTCATGGTAGAGTGTTAGTATATTTCGTTTTTAACTTCATTCTAGTGTGTTGCTGTGGTTAATCAGTTCTCTTAATTGTTTAATTCTGGAATTTATCATTTTCTTCACTTCATACTGTCTACTAAATTCAGACCTAATCTTTTCTACTGTGGTAAATAGCGGAATGAATCTATTTACATCACTGTTATATGCTAATAATTCATTAATGGCTTGTTGTAGTGTTTAATGAATCCGTATTTGAATGGCAACACATATTTGTTCCTTAAAGATATGTGTTAAAGACATTGAAAATCAGAAAAAATCTGATCACAATCTAATTTATCTGATAATGTTATTTCTTGATTTTTCAAATCGGGAATTGCAGAAATTATATCATTTATATTTTCGTAATTCATTATACAATACATTTATATATCTAATATATAAATATGTCATATAAATATCCCAAAAAATTGGGGATTCATTTTGACCCATTTTAAGTTTATATTTAATCTTAATTAATGTATATAAGGCGTGATGATGACATCAGAATATCCAGCCGGTCAACAACAACAGTCTAGCGATTTCCAATAAGGCGTGGTTTGATGATGATGAATGATGTATATGTACAATTATAGACAGAATGGCACATTTTCCGTAACCAGGACAATATAACAAATGATTAAATGGGACAATATAATACATACGGGACCCTTCTCTACATTCAACTGAAACCACTCTCCGTCATCGTTCGGAGAGAATGTAAAACACACATTCACACCGTGCGACAGTGTGCCGAAGAGTGGTTTTCAGTTGATCTCACAGTGCCCAGAGTTCAAAGAATAAATCAACTTCGAAGAGTTGTTCTTGATGCTAATGACACTACAATCAGTGATATTGTCAGCAATGATATAATAAGAACAAAACTTGCTGGTTATAAACACCAGGATAAAAAAAATAAGCAAGAATTTCATATTGATGCTGAATTTATAATTACGCTGAAACAACAACAGAATAATCACTGCGCGAGTTGTAATTGTATATTGCATTGGCAGTATTCGGATAAAGATCCTCGCCAATTTACCGCAGACAGAAATGATAATAGTCATGGTCATACTAGAGATAGTGTGATGTTGACCTGTCTTGGGTGTAGCAGACTCAGAAGTGCTAGTTAAGACCACACTCCGGTAATTGTGTAACCTCGGGTATCACCTGTAATTGTTCACGTGTAAATCCACGCTGAAGAGCAGTTGAATCTAATCTACAGATTGTAGGTCTACCCATGGATCTTGTTATGTTAGATATTTTGTTTGTAGTAACACTCCAAATATGATCAGTAGCTCTTTTTCTTACCACTTTCAAGTTCACCTGGCTCGTACAAATATCTCACAGTGACATTGCCGAGTATTCGTTGTTTTGAAAAATCATTTCGTGTTTGTACGGATATATCCTTTTTATCGCGATAACAGGTTTCATATTAATTGTTCGAGTAATTTCATCATTTAGCGCAGCTATCACATCAGATAATCTCTTGACCCATTCACGAGATTGTTTGTCTTCGATGAATTCATTCGCGTATTGATATCCAAATAACTGCTCAGCAAACGTTCGATTAAATTGTTCAACAATTGCCTGATTGCAGTATATTGCAGTATGTCCTCTTCGTAGCGTGGTATTATGATGTTCCATTGTTGATAACAATGCACCTTGAAATTCCTTGCCAGGATCAACCTGTAATAGATTTGACAACTGCAGAGAACCTTGTCGATAAATCCTTTTAAATGCAGAATCTATTCAACAAAGGTTCAGCTTCTTTGTATCTACCTGCAACATCAACTACGGTTAGCGCGTATTTGTATGTCCTTTTATAAATAGTATCATGTGGCACAAAAAAATATGTGAGCCTGATGAACTTCATTAGGGGCGCTGACATCAAAATGTGCGAAGTTAATTTGTTTCGGCGGTGGTAAATAAATCTGCTATATCGCCTGTTTGGATAACCAATCTGACGCGGTGGAATTTTTTACTTTTGCCACATTGGCGAGTTTATCGATTGCTGATTTACCTCGCCAGTATCCTCTTGGGGAATAATTAATAGATTCCATAACATTAATTACCAGCACCCAGCATTAATTTACTTTTCATCGCTGATTTGATTCAACCACGAAGTTAATTTTTCTTTGAAGGATTTGTCAGTGATAGAATTCAATACATGAATCAAGTTCACATCTGTGATATGTTTATGGTGCAGATTGCTACTTTTATAATTAACATCATGAGCATGACACGCCTTATCAATAGCGTTTATTGGATATTCGCCGAGTCGGGGTTGGTCTTGGCTATCAAGTCTGATGTCGAGTCTGGTTCCAGGGCCACAATAACCTATACCCTGGAAGGAGTTTTTCTCCTGAATATTTGCCTATAGAGTCCCGGGCATATTTTGTCAATGCAATAGCATCTCCTAGTTTTGTTTAATGGAGTTGACACCCATACACTACGAAATATTCATCAGACCTGGTGCAGTGGAGATATAGATTATAATCTCTTTAGAAATTTCTATAGTCACGCTCAGTGAATTCCACATGGATTTGTAACGATAAATTTGCATGACCCTATATCAATATATCTTATAGGACTTGATAAAATATTCGGTTACAACCGTAGCAGCTAACAAACCCACGACAACAGAGGCAATTTTTGTTTTTTCGATTTTGCAACAGTGTTAGTTGGCAAACAGAAACTTCGGTTGAAAGAGAAACTGTCATTTTTTAGTTTCGGTTTATTTTCTGATTTTGTCTGAATTAGTTTCGCTTTATATTTTTTATTATTTTGTCTGAATTAGTTTCCGTCTGTTCACCCTTCTTGCTCCTGATATACTTACACAACACACTGATCTTGAGTGTATCTGTTGCCATCTGAGAAACAGGTGGTTGCCCAGTTGGATATAAAACAGTGCTGGCTGTACAGGTATAGTTTCCTTCATTAAGCCTTGAAATGTAGGGAATCCTCAAGGTATCAGATGATGGTAATATTACTGTCCCATTTCTGCTCCACACAATGTCTGACTGGGGATTGGCTGTCACATTGCATGCTATGCTGACATTTTCTCCCTCTTCTACTTCGGTGTAATCAATAAGGGATATTGAAGGACCATCTAGAAATAAAATTACAGCATGATTCTATTTTATATATTTTTAACAATACACAGTAATTCTATAATTTGCATGAGTGTGTTGAGTGCACTCATGTTAAAGTTGTTCTATTCAAAGTTCAGAGAAAAGGATTGCTGTGTCTGAAATATTATCAGGATAGTGACATGGCATTAATTGGAAATTCCAGAATTCAAACTAATGCGTGTTTTCACAACAACAATTTGTTCTATACTTTTTCTTCCATTGTATACAATTTTTTTTCTATGCCATAATTTATGTTTTGAAACAATATGAATGCAAGAATGTTTTTATTTAATGGTTTTTTTTTTCGGTACATGTATTAAGTTTGGAAGAGGGGCCTGTAACTAATTCAAATTATTTAATACTTACCTGCTACTATTATACTGGGATTCTTAGTATCCAGTCAAAGCTTATTCCCTATTCCAATTAGCAATTACTGGTCATTAATGAAAGAACATGATCTCAGTGTAACTCCTGTCACAACCAATATACACATTACCATTTAATTTGTACATCGGACGTAGCAGAATTGTACCCTGTAAATATTTATAAATGATTGGATGACCTGGAATTGTTTTAAACAAATTGCCATTAGAACAATTTTGAACTGATCCCTTAAATATAGAACTTTAAGTTCCGATTACTCCCTATTATATCAGTGGTTGTAATCTTAATCAAAACAATTTCAGTTCTTTTCCTCCATAATACCAATAATGAGTTACATTCATATGGAAATAAACTGCCCCTAATCTGATCCTGTATTCTATAGCATACAAGACAGAAACAAAATAGATAATCCATTAAATAAAGTGTCCAATGTTTTTAAACATTAGCACTCTGCTCAAGATTTACCCATCATCAGGTATGCATGAATGTATATCCAGTACATACTCATCACAATACCTCCTCATCTCCGTGATTTTCTCTTCATGAGACATGGCACTCTTCATGAGACAATTAGTTGCATGGATATGTATAGTTTGGTGACACATACAACAGACAGGCTGAACTAGTAAAGGTTGTATTTTGAATAGTGCTGTGAATATTTAATTGTGTGGTAAACATATGAAAAAATTAAAAGTGACATGGGTAATGTAAAAAAGAAATCACAGCATTTCTCTTATTTTTATTTAAATAATGGAATGAACCCACAAATATGTACATGCGATTTCTATTTTTTTTTTAAAAGCATACTATCCCACAAACCCAACTTCCTCTCTCTCTCATTAAATTTGAATTATATTATGTCATTTTCTTACTAAACTAGCACATGAGTAATCCTTTGTAATTTTACTGATTCAGTGAGTGATCTTTAAATACTATTCAGTCATATTGCTACGATGTCGGCAGTATGGCATTTTATAGTGATGTCAAACACTGGGTATCATGCCGCAGATATAGGGCACCATGTCCCACCAAGTCACATTATCCTGGCACCAGGCTAACCAGTCATAACACTAACCTCTTTATGCTGAATGCCAAGTGAGGCAGCTATTAAATTAATAACAATTTTATAAGCCTTTGGTATGACTCGGCCAGGTTTCAAACAATGACACTCCTCATCTGGCAATTTTCCGATCTGAAAAACTTGTCCGAAATAAATCACTAGCAACACTAGTAAATAAAAAAGAAAAGTTCATTTCTAAAAGAAATTTAGTAAACTGAAATTTGATTGAACTACACCAAGGTTCTCTATGGTACTTATGTACATTGTAAGCTCAAACTGAGTTGATGTGGATGAAGCAGCAAGCTGATGTTTATTAGCGTTTTCATGTTGTTTTATCTCATGGGTGCCCCATGCCCAATAGTGAAATCACATTACACAATTTGCAAAACTTAATAGTTTTCTCTTTTACTAGACAGTTTCACAAATCTAAACAAGATGGTAAAATTATACTTCCAGTTCTGTTTTCTTTTCTTTCCTGGAGAAATTCTGAATTTTCTGCTTTTCTTTTCAACATAATTTAGAAGCTGAATATTAGAAAATTGAGATAGCATCATACTGTTTTATATTAAAATACTATTTGCGTTTGATTAAAGATAGCAGACAGCAGCTGCTGAGCTGAAGAGGCAAGCCAGAAAAGCACGTGCCATCAACCCTCCTGGAGATGTCCCACTCATTCCCTGTCCCTTATGCAAACGAACATTCCGTGCAAACGTTGGCCTCATCAACCAAATGCGTACACACAGAACAGAACCAGCCCCTCCAAACCTCCTTTGACTAGAAATGTCCTCGTGAACATAATGACGGGCATGAAAGCATAGAATTTGAATCCCAAAACCCAATCATATTTTGCAACTCTCTCTCTCTCTCTCTCTCTCTCTCTCTCTCTCTCTCTCTCTCTCTCTTATATATATATATATATATATATATATATATATATATATATATATATATATATATATATATATATATATATATATATATATGCAATACATTTGATCAGAATGAAACAGAATGCCCATTCTAAACAGAAAATTGCATAAAATTTCTTAATTCAATTTTTTTAAATTAAAAACTGGATTTTTAATAAGACAAACATACACCCATAATCAGCTCCAAGATACTGTACAAATACGGGAAAAAAAAAGACCCTTGGCAGCCACGTATTATAAAGAAGAAACGCAAATATATTCTAAAATCATCTTGCTCTAGTATTTTGTGGTTATATTAAATCAAAGTAGTATTCGTTGTCATGAAATAAAAATCTTGCAACTATGCCCATGTCAAATGAAATTTATGTGTGCGTGATTAGAATTTTTAACCTAGTTTTAACAACATTTCCGTCATCGCTACAATGTCTGCAGTGAGGCAGTTTATAGTGATATCTAGTACTGGGGCATCATGCTGGGTATAGTTCAACTATAGTTCAACATGTATCCTGATGTCCCACCCAGTCACATTTATCCTGACACCAGGCTGACCAGTCCTAACACTAATCTCTTAACGCTGAGAGCCATGTGAGGCAGCTGTTAGTACCATTTTGGTACCGGGTCTTTGGTATGACTCGGCCAGAGATCAAACCCATGGCTTCCTGTTTCCACGGCAGACTCTGTAACCACTAGGCCACTGGAGCGGTGAAATTTAAGAATGAGTTGAATATAAAGCCTATAAAAGACATAAATTATCTGATTCAATTCATGTGCCAAACAGTTCAAAGAACTAATTGAAAAGCACAACCTGGACAGAGAAAATTTCTTTTATATTAAAAAAAAACTGTGGTATATAACGTCAAAAAGTCAGATCAACCCTAATAATATTTTGCGGGTGTTAATGGAAGTCTCTAGCAATGATATTAAACTACCAAATGACTGGGATATAAAGTGTGTAACACAGAAACTTTGATCACTGTATTACTTTTTATCATTTCGATTTATCAAAGAAGCACCAAAACTGACGTTTTCAGTCATAGATTCTTAACATATCGATATATTAAGTATGGAGTAACTTTAGACATGGAATGTAATAAATTAAGTCAAGTTTGTGAGCCACAAAAAGACAGAAAATGATATAATATGATGCAATAGAAAGTATAGTCTCTAACTAGATCAATGACACAAACTTAAACAATGTTTGATGAATTTACAAGATGTTTTTGGGATACTGTATAGGAATGAAACCAGAACAGTTTTATAAAACTGATATATCATAAGGCAGATGGAAAGAAGCATGTGTACAAAACAAAATTAGTATTGGCTGTTTTTATGAGTAGAGTTATCTGACCCATATCTGCCAAACCTTGAGTATAAAAATATTGACTGCTTATGACAACAATACTGATATTTCAGGGAAACAATTATGCTGATTTTTAAAACTTAATACATATGTAACTATTAACAAGATTAACAACCATTAGTGAAGTAGGACATTACATTACTTTATTATTTAATATTGCACATGAATACAGCATGAACTCTGAGTGGCCGAGTGGTCTAAAGCACTCTCTGTTAAGGATCACTGCTATCTCACCTCTGTCAGTGTGGGTTGGAGTCACAGATTCGGCCAATGTGGGTATGTGAGAAAGCTTGCCAGTAGCGTCTCGTGGATCGGAGGTTCTTTCTGGAGGTTTCCCGGGTTCTTCCTCCACCATTAATACTGGCCGCCATATATAGCTTATCTTGTGCTGAAAATAGCCTTAAACCCTACAACAACAACCATTCATGCTCCCATTCAAAAGGTGCGGGAGTGTAACACACACTCCAAGACAGGCTGTTTAGGCCTTTTCCACACCTTGTTTTATTTTCTTCAATCATTATCAGTTCCAATCTACCATCTTTAACTGTGGATCTGAATTCTGTCTGATTTTCTTATTGGACTGATTTTATTCTAACACATGAGCAATCCTTTGTAATTTTACTGTCTGGAAAACATGTGCAAAGTAAATTGCCAGCAACACTAGTACCTGAACGAGGAAGATTTATTTCTAAAAGAAATTTAATAAACCAAATTGTGACCCAATTATATCAAAGTTATATCTGGTATTTATGTGTCGTAAGTTCTCAGTGAGTTGCTGATGATAAAACAGCTGCTGTTAATTAGCTTTTTTTTAGCTTGTACGTCATTGGCGCCTCCATAACATTTGCTGGTCATAAATGAAATCACATTACATAATTTGCAAGAAGTAATGTTTTCTCCTGAACTCAATGGTTCCCAAATCTAAACAAGATGGCACAATTTTCCTTCCAGTTCTTTTTTATTGTCTTTCCTGGAGAAAATTCTGAATACTTTTCTTTCCTTTTGGACTTCATTAGAAGTTGAATATTACGAAGATGAGATACAGAGATAGTGCTATCCAGTATTGTGAATAAATATAAACCCTCCAAGCTTACAAATTAGTGAAAATAAAGATTAAAAAATAATGAATTTTTTATCATGAATTTGTGAAGCGATCGTAAAGTCCGGAAATATTTGTCAGAACAAATGTTTAGCAAAACAATGCATAGCTGCCAACCTATCCACCCCGGTACAAAAATGCTAACTGATTGTGACAAAAATACTAATTTTCAGAAATAAATACTGATTTGTAAAATTGTAATGCACTTGTAACTATATATATATATATATATATATATATATATATATATATATATATATATATATATATATATATATATATATATATATATATATATATATATATATTTACAACATATACAACCATAAGTAAAGTAGGACAGTCACACAGTGCCTTACATAATGATTTTATGTCAAAGATGCATGTGTTGGACACTGGTACCTTCTGGACAGGCACCATGTTCCATTTGGGTGTCCATTCAGAAGTTGCAAGAGTGCAACACATTGAGACACAGGATGTTTATAGGAGCCTTTTCGACAACTTGTTTTGTTAGTTTTTTAATCATTATCGTTTCCAATGTACCAACTTTCATTGGTGATCTCAATTCTGATTTTCTGACTGAATTACTTTCGTTGAAGCATACGAGTAATCATTGTGATTTTACTTCTTTTTTGTGTGGAAAAAATGTGCAAAATAAATCGCCAGCAACACTAATAAGTGGAAAAGAAAGGCTCATTTCTAAAAGAAATTAAATAAACCAAATTTTTATCGAATTACATTAAGGTTTTCTCTGGTATTGATATGTCACAAGTTCAGGCTGAGTTGTGTGTGATGAAGCTGCAAGCTGATGTTCATTAGATTTTTTGTGCTATTGTATTTCATGGGTGCCTTCATACCCAATAGTGAAATCACATTACGCAATTTGCAAAATGTAAAGTTTTCTCCATTACTAGATGATTTCTACAACAAGACAGCACAGTTGTCCTTCCAGTTGATTTCTTCTCTTTTTCTGAAGAAAAATCTGAATATTCTGCTTTACCATTCAACAAGATTTGAAGTGGAATATTACAACGACTAGATACAGTGACAGTGATAACTGTGTGCAAAATATAATATGGCAGATAAAGACAATCATGGTAGCCTAGATTTTGAATCAAATAATCAAACTGGTGAACTGTATTTATATGTACATGGGAATTAATTTCTATCAAAATAGAACAGAGTACCCGTTCTAAACTAAAACTTAAAAGCAATTTTGTAAAGTATTTTTTAAATTAAAAAACACATTTTTGTCAAAATAAATGTACATGCATATTCATGTCCAAAATACGGAAAAATCAGGACATTTGCCAGCTATGACAATGCTTGAGCTTGCAGGTCTTCTGTCAATGCCGTAAAATATTCCAGAGATGAAATCTGTTCTAAATGCCCTAATTTTCCCAACATCTATGTGCCTTTTGCTACCAATGTGGTTAATCAGATTGTCCCTATAACCATGCCAATTGCTAATATTTGTGGCACACTACATGCGAAAAGCATGATGTAGATTGGTGTTTGATGGCTGTATGCACTGCCAATTTCTGGTATATTTCACACTAAACACCATTTTCTTTCTCCTTGGTGGTGAAGACATTTACATTTTCAAGATGCAATGCCAAATGTTAATTCAAATCAGTATTCGCATTAAATGCGTAGACAAAATTCCGGTTAGGCCAAAGTTTCTCTCAAAAGCATTTGTAAAACTACTCTTAAACAAAATGATTAAAATAAGCAAAAATGCTTTTTACCAGGCCAACTGTACCAATGAACATGCAATACATTTCTATCAGAATGCAACCGAATGCCCTTTCTTTACAGAAAATTGCAAGGAAATATAAAATATTTTTATTAAAAAAGGTATTGTTAACAAGAAAAACGCACACCCGTATTCAAGTCCAAAATACGGGACAACATTGTGAACAATCCGACATTTGACAGCTATGCTGGCATTTGTGCTCTATGGGCTCTGATACATCATAAGCCTTTATCCCATGACTGTTCACTTTCATGGGCTACTCAATTTGCTGGTCAGCCATAGGTGGTTGTTGTTGTTGTTGTTATAGGGTTTAACACCATTTCCTGTACAAGTCAGGCTACATATGGCAGCTAGTATTAGTGGTGGAGGAAGAACCCTTTATGAACATCAAATTATATCATATATACTTACTTTACATTAAGAAACCTTGTATATAATGAATATCAAATGAAAATATGAATACTTAATTTACATTAAGAACCTTTGTATACAAGGAATATCAAATCAAATAATGTATACTTACTTTATATTAAGAACCCCTGTAAATAAAGTATATCAATTCAAATCATGTATACTTACTTTACATTAAGAACCCTTTTACATAATGAATATCAGATCAATTACTTTACATTAATAACTCTGTATATAAGGAATATCAAATCAAATCATGTATACTTACTTTACATTAATAACCCTGTATATAAGGAATATCAATCAAATGATGTATACTTACTATACATTAATAACCCTGTATTAGGAATATCAAATCAAATCATGTATACTTACACTGTACATTAAGATACATTGTGCTTGAGTTTCCAGTTCCATACTTATTCCTTGCCATACACTGATATACACCATCTTGCGATTTCTGTACATTCAATAGTTCATAAGATGACCTGGTTTGACCTTGTATAACATTGCTTCCATGGAACCAGCTATAATCATCTGGCACCGGGTTGGCATCAGTAACATTACATATAAATACAAATTTCGAAAAGCCTTCGGTAACATTAAAAACAGATGTGTTGGGGTAGAACTGGACAACTGGAGGATCTGAAAAATCAAAATTATTTGTATTAACTCTCATTAAAACAAGATTCCTCAAAGGAACAACGACTCTTGTTTTTTATGCTAAACATAACTTGCTGGTGTTCAAACATTCACCTACATTACCACCTGCATATGTTCCCTAAATTAGAAACAAAATACACAAGTATACCTTCACAAACAGATACATTAATTAGACATTGGGAGATCATCAGTCACATTACATAATACAAATTATGGCGACCCTTCTGTAATGTTAAAAGCACATGCACTGGGAAGAAGCTTCACAACTGGTGAATCTGAAAGATCAGATTTCATTGGTATTTACTTTCATAAAAACAATAATCCTAACAAGGAACTATGCATAACTCGCAAACAAATTAAGAGGAATTACAAAACATGACCGTTTTTCCTTATCATTCTTTTTCAGCTTTGTTCTTATCTGTCTCAGTTTGAATTTCCTAAATGTATTCAGTTCAAATATGCAGGTTGTATTCAAACCCATATTGATTGATTTTGTTATAAGGGACCTTAACCAGGGTATACGCAATCATTTAGAGTAATAGGTATTCCTCAGATACATACAAAATCCAGTTTTTAAAAAAATAAGAATGGCTAAAAAGGGACAATGCTATTGCATCAAAAGAATTCAATTTTTCAAAAAAATGTTTTCTTTTTCTTATTCAAAAAGATGTTAACTACTGAAATTATCTAAAATGTTCTTGAGAAACACAAACATATCACTTTTAAACTCTATTCTTGTTGGAGACAGAACTTTCTCAAAATAATCAGTACCAATATCTAGTTCATGGACTATGAACCAAAAAACCTGATGTCAATGAACTCATCTGAATTGTTACTGCAAAATGCACTCAAATGATTATCTTTGTCAAAACACCTAATTACTAGATATTTCAACCACTGTAAAACGCAAGCCATTATAATTTTAAAAAGTAATTACCAGGGAATATTGTCAAAGGAACACGTGTTTCTCAGATATATAAACAAACTTGGTTTTCAAAACAAAATGTTTTCTATCTGCATATAATGCTGGAAAACATTTTACAAACATCAAAATCTTTAATCTTGAAATTAAAGCCACCTAGTACTAACAAAACATAAAGCATTGTAAAGTCCACTATTATAAAATCACTTCAGGCACATTTGAACTTGATCATACATTTAATTAAAATGTGTTTACCAGAAAAGCTGTACAAAAAGTATGCTGATTTTTAAAACTTAATACATATGTAACTATTAACAAGATTAACAACCATTAGTGAAGTAGGACATTACATCAAGATAACAATGAGAAATAGCAACAACTTTGAGACGGCCACAACTCAGGGGTCAAAAAGATATATCACTGAAAACTTCACAACAATTATGACAATCCATTCAGAAGAGTGGCTATAACAGTTATTTTTTCCTAAAATGACCATAATGGTGGACATCTTATAGGTAAGAATGGAACCATTTTTAATTAGGACAATGCTATAACCTAACTGGGCAAATACTGGAAATTTGCTCTAAAAATGCTGGAGATGGTAACAAAATGTTGATGATTTTCCCTTGAATATAATTTCTGCCAGCATTTTCTCTCAAATGTTATTTTTTCTAGGAGAAATGATAATGACAAAAGAGCAATTAACTTTGGACCTAAATTAAAAAAAATTGGAAAAAAACATGATTGATAAAATCTCATCATGTTGTACACATTTACTCCTCTGTGCAATTATTATCCAATTATGTCTCCTTTAAATTTGTTAATCACCGTGACAAACCAGCTCTCTTGCTGGTGTTTACCACACCTATATAATTTCTAACACATATTTTAACAATACTTTTGTTTACAAAAGGTATCTAGAAGAAAATTATAATGATAATAATTTAGAGCATATGCGCAAACAGAACACAAACAATTTGGCAAGGTTATGGTCAAGTTCGCTAACATGACAATTTTAATTACTAGTAAAAACTAAAACAATATAGAAGTGCTTGATATTTTTATAGGTATCTGACAAGCTTAAAGTAAATACCTTGCTTGCCACAATGTAATATCCAAAAACTTGTAACAATGAAATATCCCATTTATAGGTAAATAAGCAATGATACAAGTTCCTGTAGTTTTATCCTTGCTACTAACATTAAATTTCAATAGATGTACATACACACAATATTAATCTGAGCCTCTGTTGATTTAAAAAAATTTCCTCTGTTGGTTTCATCTCGTGCTTCACAGTATATATACATATTATGATAAGACCTGTTACCCATCAGTGTAAGTGTACTGTACGATATGCTCACGGACAAATCAACCTCTGGTTTAGGGCCTGGTGTGGAAACAGACTGATCCTGGATTAGTATTGGGGACTGGTTCTCTGACCTTTTGTACCAGTTAAACAAAGCACGTGGTCGGCTTCCATTAGGGGATGTATCACAATGAAACACTTTACTGGATCCATCAAGAACAGGTACTGGTGTAACAAGCGGTTGACCATTCCCATTTGTAAGCTGTACGGAAGTTACTGGAGCTGTAAGAGAAGAAAAGTCCAGATTATTTGGTATCATTGTAGAGCTAAATCTGTCTACCTTTCTATAATACCACCCACTTTAGTGTATCATGCTGCTACAGACCATGGAAGAAGGCTACTATCTCATGCCCCGTAAACTCGTCGCAGAGATTAATGTGTCTGTGTTAACAGAATTGGAAGATTCAAATTCAGGCTGTGTTGACATCATTGAAATCAATGTTATCGGTGGTGGCGGTGTTGTGTTAGTGATAATCTGGTCAAAGGTCTAGTTTAGCACCGTGTCTTGTTTTCTGTGTTAAGTCTCACACTGCAAAACGGTGGGGGAGAGAAGAGGCAAAAGCTAGAGAGATGAGAACTGTGTTAGTTGCTTAGGCTCTAATAAATAGTAACAAAGATAGAGTGAAAACAATAAGCTTTGTAAAAATTTAATGAATAATTTATTTCCCTGGAAAAAATGTAAAAATGAAATAATCCACAAAGTAAATTTAATAAGTCCTAGTAATGAATTGTTCTAATTGAATTCAAGTTCAATTCCCTATGAAAAAAACAAGATGGAAGGCAATGACGTTAACTGTAAAACTGTGTAGTACTGCACATTGTCTACAGTCTTTTGTACAATCACAAGAAATAACACTTCGGTGTTAGAATTATGAATATCATTTCAAGAAATGCCTTTGTCAAAGAATTTGTTATGAGAATTTACATATTTCCCTAGAAGACAAATTAATCTTTAAGAATCCAAACAATAAACTTTAGACTCATCTGATCACAATTTCAGTGTCTAAGGTAAAAAGCCCAAACTGAAAAATCTATATCGAAAGATCTCTATTAAATTTAACTTCTGTGCAATTAATTACAGAAAATAATGGATTAAGCAATAGATGGTTACGTGATTATGTTTACATCTTAAAACCACATACTCCTAATATGACCCTGACAGAAACCAATCCTTTCACTCTATAAGAATAAAAAGTGTTTGAAAATGTTAACTAGACTAATTTTGCAAAATTTTGACAATTTCAATTACTTGTCAAGGCCCTTGAAATTTAATTTTTAAATTCCAAAACTTTTCCAGGGTTCCATGATCTTAGAGAACCTTGCACTCCGATTGGTTCTGATTGATGACATATATGCCAACAGTTTAATCAGGCATTGATATTTCAATGGTAGATCACAGCATTAGCTCATGCACTTTGATGGGATAATAGTAAAGTGGGGAATACTGATTATATCCCCTATCCTAGTCAAAGCCTGCTCGATGAACTTCCAATATTCATGATTGAGGTAGTTGAGAGAGGGAAACCCTATCCCCATATCACGAGGCCTTATTGTGATGATAAGAGGATTCAGGGTCATCAACTGATGCATCACTAAGGAAGGTGTGGCTGAAGGGTGTGACACTATTTTTGACTGTATGATAGTGGAGCATCTCCTCCTCAAAGGCAGGCAGCGACACAGAATGAGTATGTGTGTGTGTGTGATTTGGATTTTAATAAAGCATTAACAGTTCTAAGTCACATTGCTACAATGTCTGCAGTGTAGCACTTTATAGTGATGCATAGCACTGGGACATAATGTTGCATCATGTTTCACCCAGTCAAATTATCCTGACACCGTGCTGACCAGTCCTAACCTCTTAATGCTGAGTGCCATGCGAGGCAGCTGTTAGTAACATTTTTAAAAATAAGTCTTTGGTATGACTCGGCTGGGAATTAAACACATGGCCTCCCACATCTGAGGTGGATGCTCTGACATGTTGCAAAATGGTTGATGTATTTCCGTAATGGGTTGTAGCAATGTGCTGGGAGGGGTATTCTGGTAAGAAGACAGCTTTTTTTATAACAGAGAAGCTGGACATTTATGAGGAAAAAGGGGAATGAAGTTTCTTCCATGTCTTATAAGTGTGACTGGAGTCTGCAAGTTTTTAGCTTTATGCTGACCAACGATTTTTAAAATGTACAGTGATTTCTTTTCTACATTTGAAGCATATAATACAGTCTGGATGAGTGTCCCTGGAAGACGTCTTGCATCCACACTTTCCCACAGAATGTGATGACATTATTCCTTAATATAGTAAATAAATTAAAATATTTATAATGTCACATAAAAATCACGTATTTGTATGTAACATGTGATCTCGAAAGATTCAGTAAACTGTAACATGTGATCTCGATAGATTCAGTAAACTATAGCATAAAATGTACCATTAACTATGTAAGTGCTAGACATCAATATAAACTGCCTCATTGCAGACATCGTAGCAATATGACTGAAAAATTGTTAAAGCTACATAAAAAATCCTAATAAAAAAAAACAGAAAGTAAGCCCAAGTCCCTGGAGGCATTGAAACTGGAAGGAAAAGGTTACCATGTACATATTTTGGAATAAAAAATGGACGATAACGTTAGATATGATTATTGTAGTAGATAGATAGCAATTGAGGTTGGAAAACACAGAGACAGGTAAATTATCTCTGGTGCTTGGCACATGTCTGATCACATACTTAAAAAAGATAAGCTAGCTGTGCCTGTTTTGCACACAACATAGCTGGGACAAACAAGTTGCACAGGAATTGTATCATACTGACAATTGTTCACTCTATGGGAGCATGTGGGTACATCAAACGGACTTAAGTTTTATTCGGCAAGAAACAAATACACAATAGCCATGGATAAGCTATTGATGCTTTTAAAGACTGGATTTTAATCAGATTGGCTCTTGGACAAGTGCTAGGTAGCAAGAGATTAGTCCATCGTAAAGAAACTTTGCAGCAAGAGGCACAAGTTGATCTATCATTCACCTGATAACTGACAATAGTAAACTTGTGAAAACAAATTCATGCATATACCATATTTTCCTGCCTATACGTTAATTCGGAGTATAAGTGGAATTCACCAATTTTGTAAATTTTCCATCCTTCATCAATATATAAGTCGATTCTTAGTATAAGACAAGGCCAGGTCAATATCTTGGCTTCGTATTTGACACCAGTAATGGTGTTGTTGTATGATATTCCATATTACTGACAAAAGTGAAATTGTATTACCAATGATAACATGTTTGTGATTTTACTTCTGAACAAATCACTGCTATATTCTGTTATCAATTGACACAGCTGAATAAACAGTCCATGCTTGTTGTATTATAATTGAAAGCACATCCATGTTATAATTAATTTTATTATCTGTAGTTACGAACGTAACTTATATAAACTTTCAATGACATAACTCAGAGTATAAGACAAAGACCTGACTTTCAAATAATGAAGTATCGACTTATAGGCCGGAAAATGTGAAAATGTTTAAAGGCCTAAAGATAAATAAGTTAAAATCAATTGTCTTGGCTGATTAAATAAGAGTATGCTAAACAAATTTCCCCCCTCTGTTGATTGAAAGTGAAAAACGTTTGAAAAGTAATACTGTCAGAATCACTCAACAACCCCAATTTTTTTAATAATAGACATGAACTAAGTCCATGTATATCATTACTTAAATAATTTGTATTGGTCTGATCAAATGTGTCGTACACATTTGAACAGACAACTATTAGATAGCAGCTATTATTTAGTAGACATTGGTACTGTACTGAAGGGACATAACAATTTCCAACGCAAAAAGTTACTGACTTCCAAAAATGTTTAAAATTAACTCTTACAATGTGCATTTAGCAAGAGCGCCAACCCTAGGGTATTAACTTACCTCTCAGAGCAGTTGTGACACTGGATGTGCTGATACATGATTGTGTGCTACATATTCCTGACACAGCTAACATTTCACAACTCCACGTTACATTGTGATCAGTAGTATCAGTTCTATTCATTACAATGTGTACTGTCTTCTGTTGTTCACAAGTGACACTGTAGACATGAGGATCTTTCCCAGTCAACGGAGTCGGCTCACAATTGTTTATCTCGATCCATACATATTGATCCCTATCTTTTATTAAATAAGCATTCTTAATAAGAACATCCTCATTGATGGAACATGTGAATGATATGGATCCTCCAATGTCAAAGTAAGGTGAACTGCTTGTCACTGTTGGAATGGCACCTGTATAAAAGAAAAAATGCAATCTATTTGAGCAGCAGAGAGGATTAATCCTACAACGTTTTCAGACAAAATTTTGATTGAATCATTAAAACGAGCCTTCCTACGATCTCATTTTAACCAAAAAAAAATGTCTCAGAGGCAAACCCTACAACGTTTTTAGACAAACAATTTATTGAAATCTTAATGAGCTTTCCCTACGAAATCTCATTTTAACAAAAAAATGAAAACAGAGATTTTTACGATTTTTTAATTAATTTTGGTCGCAACGTCGTTGTCATCCGCCCTCTCTGCTGCTATGGGTTAATAAAAATAATAAATGATTTTAACCGAATATTTGATCGAGTCTTTACGATGAAAATCACTAAGATTTCACAAACAGACTAATCGCTAACACCTCATCTTGTAAATCAATCAGATTATTGGACTGGTCTGTGAGTTTGAAATTAATTCTCGTTAACGAATTATTATGACACCGCATATAGACTGGATTCACCGGAGACTCAATTATTAAAAATCCTGGAGGGGCTATTGGTGCAAATGAGTATAGAATATATCCTTGCTGAGCTTGATTAGATTGCTCGAGATTAATTTGATAGCTTCCTTCTATAACATCGCATACTAAATTGATTGCAATCACCGATGAAATATTCACGTTGAACGGAGCGATATGTCTGCCGCCACCATCTGGGTCATTATTATGTTTGAGGGTTTTTATTTCCGATGATGCTGTTTTTCTCCATGTATCATGAATTATTTTAAAACCAACATCGATGGCATCACTGAGAAGTTTTTTTTAGTTCTGGTACGTTATGTCCTGGTAGTTTAAATGTTGGAATATCATTGACGGGGTTTTATAGTCTGATGCAAAAATTTTTCTCGTTATAGGATTACTGTCATCTAATATATCCTGAATAATTTTTAAATTAAATTTTTCCATATCGTCGATGATTTTATTGCATGTTTCTACAACGCTGATAAATTCATCTCGGGTAAGAGAGCCGGATTTAAGAGATATTAACAACAATGAAATATCATTATTCATCGCTATGAAATTTTTATTAATTTTAGGTTCGTAAATAAAATGATATCTCTCTATGATATCCCCATCCTTCTCTTTCCCAGTTGCGTGGTATCCGATACTCAAAAATTCTACACTAAATTGGTAATCTTTATAACTTTTTACTGGATTATCGGGTTTTATCACGTCGGTGATATAATCAGATTTTTTAGGTTCAGGTGGTAAATTAACGGTTTACCCCCGGGGTGGTAATTCAGGCCATCCTAGTACGGTTCTAATAGAACTCTGATAGATATCTACGATGTGTCCTTCTGTGCTTATTTCAATGGCAGATGATAGCGTCGGCTCATGAACCGTTATAGCGATTTTTGATTCTTTTCCAGTAATCGATTTTATTCTACGCGCGAATTCATTATTGATTTGTTCAATTTGATATGATCCGGTTGGTATTGAAACGACGTTCCAGTCTGGAGTTCCGTCCTCTTTATTCTTATTCGCGAAAACCAAGAAATTATTCGGTTGTTGACCACCAAATGATTTTGATCTGATATTAGGCCAACTGTGATACACTCGTAGTTTTGCAAGCGCTATCTCCTTCACCGGGACTGGGCTAGGAAAATTTACACTAAACTCGGGTTTCGTAGATGTTATTGATATCATACTTGTTTGTACTGGGTTTGTGTTTTCTACTATTTGTTGAAGTAATTCTATCGGTGTTGTCATCGTTGCTATACTGTTGTTGTCGCTCTAATTTTGACATCGCGGAATCAAAAATACTGACCATCACTGATAACTCAGGATCTGATATCGTTGATGTTATTGATATCATTTTGGTTTTTGGGTTCGTGTTTTCTAATTCCATTGGTGTTATACTGTTGTTGTCTCTCTAATTTTGATATCGCGGAATCAAAAATACTGAGCATCGCTGAGAACTCACTATCTGATATATTTGTATTATCGAGTGACAACGATATCATCGAGGATAATTGCGAGTACGCGGTTGATACAATATGAAATTGAATTAAGTAATCTTGCAGTTTACTCTGTCTGCATGATGATATCTTTTTTGTTATCCCGGTTGATATACCCGCGATTGTAGCCACCGCAGAAATGCAAATTGGAACTACGACCGGGGCAATCATTGTAACAGATGCTAGTATTATTCCGGCACCAGTGAGAACGCTTGACACCGAGTACATAGTAATATCAATCACGGTGATTCTTCGTCGGTATTTTTTTATGTTTATTTGATACTCCTCGGCGAGGGTTTTGAGTCTAGTTTGAAATTCTCTGACCTGATCATAGCGACATTGCGTTGATGAAATCATTTTTATTTTAAATCCGCTAGCGTTTTCAATTGTGAAATCTAAAGGATTTTCCTTTCAATTTAGTTATTTACTTCGTATACGAATTCTAAGCACCAGGATATTTTTAATCTAACGGTGTTATCAACCGCAACAATCTCAAATTCTTCTTCACCTCCGATAATTACTGTTGCGGTGCCACCAAAGTAGGTTTTACCGCTTACGATGATATCAAATTGCTTGTCAGAGATTAACGTCATCCTGTAGATACCATGGGGCCACTTCTCGATATTGACCTTCAATTTAGCATTAGATTCTTTTACCCACTCAAAGGTCCCATGCTTTACCCTTTCAGAGGTTTCTTTTAGTTTAGCAATATCGTCGTAAACGTCGAGATAGGTTTTTTTGATTTCAGCGAGAGTCGGGCCTGTCAACGATGTGGTTTCAGAGATAGGTGTTCTCCCTAAAAATTTATCAACGATGGTATTAAGTGTTGTTTGTCTCACCATAAACATATTAATATCTTTGAGAGTTATTGTAGATGTAGCCGGGACACCAAAGAAATTATTAGCGACGTAGGCATTATGAGCATGCTTACCGATAAACTCGTTGATTTCAACGAGGGTCATGCCAGCCACAAGCGGGGTTCCAAAAAACTTAACAACGACGTCGTTAGTGGGTTTTTGCACTCTTTCAAGATTTTCTATTAGTTTAGAAATATCATTGTAAATATCAAGATAATTTGCCTTGATTTCATTTTCATTCATCATCCTTCCAGCTTCCTTGTTAGCGAAGAATAGCGATATATAGTTTTTGATTTCAGCGAGAGTCATGCCAACCACAAGCGGGGTTCCAAAGAATTTATGTATGACATTTTTGCGAAAAGAATTATAACCTCGTATATGATCATCCAGCTCACGGCCGTGGGTGGTAATCTTGTTGTCTTGGGTGGTAATCATGCTGTCTTGGGCGGCAATCTTGCTGTCTTGGGTGGCAATCTTGTTGTCTTGGGTGGTAATCATGCTGTCTTGGGCGGTAATCTTGCTGTCTTGGGTGGCAATCTTGTTGTCTTCGGTGGTAATCATGGTGTCGTGGACGGTAATCTTATTGTCATGGGTAGCAATCATGTTGTCGTGGGTGGCAATCGCGTCGGTGATCGTAGACACAAGTACGCCTGGTTTAAGTCGTCCGTCATTGGAATATAGCGCAATAGAGTTTTCAGCGGCGTCGCGCTGCCGTATCAAAATATCATTCAATGACACATCACTAGTTTTCAATTTACCCTGTTTGTCTTGAAATACAACTATTTCCCCGGGATCAACATCTGTTAAATTTAACGTCTCAGCGATTTCATCTTCGATTAGTTTTTTTATATTCTTGTTAGAATCACCGGTTGCAACGCCATCGGGTTTAGGTTTCAGAGGTCTTCCCCAAATATCAATCATATTATTATAAAACTCTCTCTCTCTCTAAAAAGCGATTGCTAGTGTATTCATTCACGACAATATGAGGTGGTTTCCCTCTTGGGTTACCCAAGGAGTTAGAAATAGCATCAAGAACATTTAATACTTCGCTGCCGCATATTGGTGGATCATTCATTTGTTGTGTTGGTAGCGTTGAATACCAAGTCTTCATTGGAAACGTTTTTATATAACGCATGAATTCCTTCGGCGGTGCTAATCCATATGAATCAAAATAGACAATTCCACGTGGATCAATAGCGTATGCAACCCAGTGAGTACCAGGTCCGGTGCTGTTATCTAAATTAATGATTCCGGTTTCAATGTTGTTTGGTTGTGTCGGTAATTGATCCTTCATAAAGACACCTCTGAAGTTTTTAATCGCTAGTTTTTTAGCAGCATCAATTAAATCAAAATTGGACATAGGAACCATCGGTTCCTCAACTAGTAAACCGGTCCTAGTCTTAGACCTTTTCCGCTGTACCACGAATACGGGGTTCCTGGTAGTCTTAGACCCTTTCCACTTTTTTTATAACCCTTTCCCGTTGCTTTCTTTAATGCCATTCCTGCCGCGGTACCAACAGCACCTAACGCTGCCGCTTTAGCCACCGCTGGGGCAGCCGCGGCAATCAATGCTGGAATCGCAGCTAACAGCGGGAATATACCACCAGTCTTTTCCATGTTTTTGATAGCAGCCGCAGAAATAGTAATCTGGACACCCTTTTTTACTACAAGTGCATTATTGAAATGTTTTACTTGACGAGTTGTCAGCGATAATTTATTCGCCCCGCCAGTCATTTGATTGGGTTTCAGCGTAATTGTGGTTCCACATTGCTTAGCTGATTTGGATTGCAATTTTTTTAATTGACCAGGTGTCAACGACACATTGATATTACTATATGACATTATACAATAACAGATTAATTCTAAATAGAGGATTTCAATTACATGTTTATGAAAATCATAGATTTTCTACTGGCGCATCTACCACTCTCATTCTTCCTCCAACACCTTCGAGTAGCATTGATTTGTCGCTAAGAATGACAGCAACCGCTCTATAATTATCAATAGCACCAGGACGAGTCACATTAGCTCTAAAGTGTATATCAACGACAGACTGTCTTGTTAAATCGAGATGTTCCAGCGAAAAGTAATAGATCGGATATAGATTCTTAAAATCTAATTGTGATATTTGTAGACCAGTATCAACATTTTGATCGCGTGCCATGAACGACAGCAATCTATGATACACGCGTGCAATATGATTGTTGTTGTAATCAAGTTGCACATCTTCGGATGGTTCCTGCTGCCCGTTTATTCTCAGTGAGACGTCTTTAACACCTAATGGATCAAATATCATATGACTGAAACGTTGATCGCCAACTCGTGTGTTATCCTGTAGCGCTACAAATATATGACGTGGAGCTGAAACACCTTGTTTTGATGCTAGGTTCCAAGTGAATAACCCGTTCAGATTTGATTGTTTAACATCTGTACTCACGGTTAACCAACTTAACAACGACTTTCCTCCTTGGTCCATAAATGATAGTAATCGTCCTTCAGCGGTGATTGATGGAGTCAACACTGGCATCCACAATGATATTTTTGTTAAAATAACTTTACCGGCATCAGCATTGGGATTTGCATTGTCTGCTGGAATCCTCCAAATTGCGTCATTATCATCACCCTTTCGTACAAGCGCTACTGTATGCTTCGCCCCGTAGATAACTTTTCGGACGTTTCTACAGAATCCAAATATGTGATGTAGTGGAATAGCGCATGAAAATGATTTACTCTCCCCTTGCAACATTGAAATACGTGTTGCAGCCCCTAGATTGAAATTAACGTCGTTGCTTATAATCATATCCTCGGCATCAATATTAGCAGTGCCAGCATTATTCTTTGGTCGTCTTACAACAAATTGAATTCCTCCAGCGGTATTTTTAACATCCTTTGCAAACATCATAGAAGGTCCTGCTGATCTTGTATAATCATTAGAATATCTCGCTAACCCGATTATTGTTGTAGCCACATCAACATCGCGATCTATCGACTCGATTTCTTTTCCATCAATGAGGTATCTTGCACTCTCAAATAACGCCATAATACCATTATTGACAAAACCGACTTGAGTACCAGCTGGATATGATGCTCCAGCAGCTGTTACAAGTTTTCCTTCTACTTCGATAAACGCTTCACAAGGCAAAACATATTTACTGGTATCATGAACTTGAAGTTCAAATCGCGATCGACTATCTGGGTCTATTGCATGATAGGCGTAATATTGATAATCGCGTACAGAATCATCCTTACCAACTGGGGCGTCTATATCAAACGCCGGATCATGTGACTTTTTGAACATTTTATTCTATTTATCAGAGTCTAAATCGTGAAATCATAAACGATTTTCATCGACGTAGTTTTTTAAAGCCGCTTCCTGCTATCATATTTGCGTCGGGAGTTAAAGCCATCGACGCTAGTTTTTCGTCTACTGCGATATTTATTATTTTACTAACCCGTGCAGGCATTTCCGCGGTAGACGGTAACGGTTTCTTTGAAAATCCTTTGGATTTCCCCCGTGATTTCACCAATGATGTTAATTTATTCTTCGCGGCTGAAAACGTTTTCCCGGCAAAATCTCCAACAGCACTAATACCCTTATCACGAATAACATCAATTGCTTTCATTGATAATTGTTTAGCTAACGGCATCACTTTTGGAGCCATTCTTGCAAATAACCCCGCAATGGTATTACCTAAACCATCACCATAGTATGCTTTATAAACTGGAAACCGTGAATTAACTACATAGACGGGGGTTGGTTTATCATGATTGTAGTGTATGATTATTATTTGAAATCAGAAACCATTTTTCAATTGGAAACGCTAGCGTTTTTATTCAATCACTGTGATAATCCTCTACTAACTCGCCAATGAAATCTCGATATGTGCTGATATCTATGATACCGCCTTGAAATAAACGTCTACAGATATCAGATGCTTCATTAATTATTTCCGGTGAGTTGTTTCCAGCTCGGAATCCTCCTACAAGAACTTCTAATCGTGATATATCACTGAGAACACTACCAGGACATGAAATCCAAGGATTTTCCCTCGAAGAGTTTCCAACGCTAGCGTTTTGCAATCCACTTCCGCTATAACCAGTTGCTTCATCCAGTTTTTCTAAATCGGTTTCTTGGAAATAATCAGAAACATCATCATCTCGATCAGGTGGTAGTTGTTTTTTAGGTGAAAAAGATATTTTCTTTGCAGGTTGCTGTCGCTTTCCTCGCAATTTTTGCGGTTTTTGTTTTTGTTTAAACTCTTCGTATTGATTATACACTTCGCCCACCTCATTGATATATCCAATGTATGATGCGTTACCCTTCTTCTTAATTCTACCTGTTTTTTCAGTTTTGATTTTGTAGAATATATCAGCCCAGTGAGTTATATCTCTAACAAAGTTATGATGTTCTGATTTCAACAAATTTTTCCTGTTTTCATAAGTCGTAACAACAAGCGTAGGAATTTTTGCTAGTTTAGTCTCAATGATTGCTGCTAACCCCGCCTCGTTAAATATCACGCGTAAATCATCTACTATTTCTTTTGATTCTATTTGTTTTGTTTGTTCAGTTTTCGCTGCTATTTTTTCGAGTTCACCGATAACAGATTTCCCCGTCTCGGGAACATCTCCTAGTATAGCACGCTCTACCCCTTTCGTTGCTGTGGTTACTGGTTTAAACAATTCTTCAGATCCCACAGCAAAATCCGTTTGTAAACTCTGTCGTTGTTGCAGTTTATTTCTTACAGAGTCGCGAATTGGTATAAATTTCTTGATTGCATCAAGTCGTTCACGAGCCAATCGGGTCGTTAATGCTTCATTGACCATTATTTGAAATCGCAAACAATTTTTCAATTGTAAAACAATTTTCAGTTAATTCAACACTTCGGATGATATTTAACACCAGTGATGGAATCACCGTAGAAGCGTTTTAACAGCATTATCATTGATGAAGGAAGTGTGGAAATTGTATATAAAATAATTAATATCACACTTTCCTCACTTTTCTATTGATCAATCGGAATCATCATATCGACTAAACCAACCATTAACGGCCTATCGATTTGACATTTTCAATCAAACAATGCTAAAAAAAAATGAAAATCTCTCTGAGGGTCGGTCACAATCAAAATCTCTCTTGAAGATCGGTCACGGTCAAAATTGTTCATTTTCTGAAATTAACGCCCGTAGGTTTCTAATTTTAGAATTAACCTCCTTTTTCAATTCGTATTCGTACCCCAATTCTTTTCGTATTCGTTCTACGATAGTATATAACGGAGCGAACACACTTACGTCACTGGAGAATGCAAGAGAGTCCCGAATAGAATTCTGAATTCTTTTGATGAGCGCGTATTGCTTTGGCAGCATAGATTTATTGTTGTTAACTCCGTATTCTATATCCTGAAAATCAGACATGATTTGATCAGGATTTAAACCATCTGATAGTTTGATATCCTGACTTTTCAATTTTAAAATTTCATCAATAATGCTATTCATTTTTCAGAATTCATTATTCTATAACAATTATATATTTCTAAATGAAAAATATGACGCATCAGACATAACTAAATCGAATTTTCTGTCCAGTCCTTTTTGAAATCGCAGATCGATAAATCCCCTCTGCAACAAATCGTACTGAGGCTCTACAAATATCGAAGTACCCACTGGCTTCATATATCGATTGAAATATTTTTTCTTCGTTAGTTATTGTATTCAAAGATTTCACAGGTCTCGCTTTTTTTTGAGCAAATGCCAGTCTTTCCTCGTTTGGTATTCTCACTTTGTGTGATAGCCTGCAGATTTGATAAAGAATTGTTTTTCGGATTAGAATCCTTGTGATCAATGACAGAATCACCCTCGATCAATCCATAAAAACACTCATACACGAAACGATGATTGAGATATCTATTCTTCCCGCCAACAGTAAACATCAAGTACCCTTGATTATTCACAGAACCAACTGGTTTCTTCAGTCTGCGGTTTCTTACAACACCATCACTGGATGCATCATAATTTGTGATCACAGGGTGTTGTCTGAATGCTTGGTTCATTCGTATACATAATACTAATGTTTGTCTAATTCATTGTTTGGTTCAATAATGAATCTTTCAATGTAGTCTTGAGGGGTTCTTATGATTTTATCCTTGATGTTGTCAGGGTCAAGGACCTTTTCAGGGTCAAAATTTCTGATTGATTGTCCATTTTTTATTCTTTTATCATAATAACGCTTCAATTCCCTGTATCGCTTACCACCGCAATTTAGACACAACTGAGATTTTCCCCTGACCCCAACTCCACATAGAATACAAGGTAACGGACCAAGGCTTCCACGACGATAGCTTTGCATATGATACCCACAAAACTCATTTCTGCATGATTTGTTACACGGGGTTACTGATCCAATCATAAGCCACTTGCAGTGATTCATTATATATAAATTCTTCATTTAAATGCTTGTTTTAATTATAGCATGAGGGAATTGAGGAGAACGCCTTCGAAAAATGCTGAATTCAATGCTGATAAGGAGTTTAAGAGATTATTAAAAATTAGTCCTAAATTTAATATCGATAGACCCAAAAAACGTCCAAGAGACGGAAACATGAAAGAGTTTAAGAGATTATTGAAGATTAGTCCTAAATTTAATCTCGATAAACCAAAAAAACGTAACAAACGTCCAAGAGACGGAAACATGAAAGAGTTTAAGAGATTATTAAAAATTAGTCCTAAATTTATTCTCGATAAACCCAAAAAACGTAACAAACATCCAAAACGTCCAAGAGACGGAAACATGAAAGAGTTTAAGAGATTATTAAAAATTAATCCTAAATTTAATCTCGATAAACCAAACAAAACGTCCAAGAGATTATTAAAAATGAATCCTAAATTTAATCTCGATAAACCCAAAAAAACGTCCAAGAGATTACCCTGGAAAGATGCTCAATTCAATCTTGATATAGTTTCTAATACACCAAAGAATACAATTCTTGATAAAGCCATGATTAGTAAAATCAGAGACTGTTTTAATGAATTCAAGCGTGATGGAGCATCTTATTGTTGGTCAACATTTCGAATTGATGGTGTTGTTGATGCTACCATGAATGATGAAAAAGCAGCAGTGATAATTTCACGTGTTGGGGAAAAAAGACATTTTTTCCGAATCAAATTCATTATCGAAGTCGATGGCAAATGGATTATTAGGGATAAATTTGAACCAATCCTCAAGAATAAAAAAGCTGTCATTGTGAGTAGAGATTCCAAACCAGGAATTCTAACCGGAATCGATAAGCCATACTACGAAAGATCTTATCCCGTAACAGCAATGGTTTATGGGATATATCCGTTAAATGATAAACCCGATATCGCAAAACTAGCTCCTATGAAATATTCGTCAGGGCTTAATTGTGTAGCAGAACGAATAATAGAACACTTCACAAATGCATCCCGAGGAAATAAACTAACTGATCTGCGACGTAGGAAAATAACCAAATGGGAACTGACAGTGAAACAGCATGGTGCAAAGATTTCTGATATAGCTAAATTAGAAACATCATTAAGATTTCCAATAACCGTTATGACGATAACCGGAGAGGTTTTATACGAACCGAAATATAACAAAAATGGAGCGCCAATACAGATTATTGATCATAACAAACACGCGTGGACACCTGCGGTAACAATATTTCCACGAGAACGAATCGTGAAATATATCCCCAAGGAGTTCGTCGGGGATGTTTTCTATGAAGAGAAATTATTCGATGCTATTCACGCGTTGTGTAAAGATGATCCTGTGTCAGTGTGGTTACTTAGAAGTGATGAAGGTCCCGAAATAGGATTCGATCAATTTGTAAGACCGAATGGCGAATTATATCGCATTGAAGAATTAGATAACAGAATGAGAAAAATCGCTAGTGATTTTTCACCGGAGAATTCCCATGAAAAACTACTCACGGATAGTTTTACTATTCCATCAGTGGTAGCTCACTTCGCAAGAGAAAAAAACTCATGGCGTCCAACACGAAGTGATTTTCTCGAGGATGTTAAATTGAGTTGCGTCGAATTTGGT